>BSBK01006848.1:6240000-6622500 GCA_027943335.1 Chamaecyparis obtusa
CAAAGATTACTATAACCAACAAACCATTTTCAATTTCTTTTGTGTGCAAATTGTTGTCTGTTGTGCCTTTAGTAAATCCCAATTTTATCAAATACTTATCCAATCTCACATACCAAGTGCTAGGTGCTTGTTTCAATCCATATAAAGCTTTCTTCAATTTACATACCATGTCTCCTTCTTGAGTTAAAGGAAAACCTTCAGGCTTCTCAATGTAGACTTCTTCTTCAAGTTCTCTATTCAGAAATGTTGACTTCACATCCATCTGATACACTTTGAATTTCTTACAAGCTGCATAAGCCAAAAACATTCTTACTACTTCAATTCTTGCTATAGGTGCAAAAGTCTCTTCATAATCAATTGCTTCTTGCTGTGAGTATCTTTTACATACCAATCTTGCTTTTCTCCTTACAACTTCTCCTTGTTCATTCATCTTTTTTCTAAATACCCATTTTGTTCCTATCACATTCTTATCTTTAGGTCTAGGGACCAATTCCCATGTCATGTTCTTTTCAATCTGATCTAGTTCTTCCTTCATAGCTCTAATCCAATGTTCATCTTCACATGCTTCACTGGTAGATTTAGGTTCAATTTGAGAAATTAAACACCACTATTCTTGTGCCTTATTCTAAGTCAAAACTCCTCTGTCTATGCTCCCAATAATCTTCTCATAATGATGATTCCTTAATAGACTTATGTTCGGTGTCACTGTCTCTATCCTTACTTCAGCTTTAGGTTCTTCAACATGACTTTCATTCTACAATTCACTATAAGTTTCATAGAATAATTCTACATTCTCAGGATTAGTTCTAGGATGAGTTTCTTCATCTGATTCATAATCAAGCATTCTTTCCTAAATTTTGAACTTTTCATCAACTTTAACATTTGTGCTCTCAACAATAGTCTTGGTCCTCTTATTATAACATCTATAAGCCTTTCTTTTCAAAGAATATCCAAGAAAAATTCCTTCATCACTTCTAGAATCAAACTTTCTAATGTCATCATCTCTCTTAATATAACATTTGCTTCCAAAAATTCTAAAATATTTAACTGATGGTGCATGTCCAAACCATAGTTCATAGGGTGTCTTTTCTATGTCTACTCTAATTTGTACTCTTTTCATTGTATACATTGCTATGTTCACTGCTTCTCTCTAGAATATCTTTGCTAAGTCATTCTCAAATAACATAGCTCTTGCTGCTTCAGTCACTAACATGTTTCTTCTTTCTGCAATACCATTTTGTTTAGGTTTCCTATGATGGAATATGGATGAAGTGACTGAGAGGGGGGGGGTGAATCAGTCAACCATAAAAACACTTCACAATTAATTCTTTGCAGATCCCTTAGGATATCTTAACAATGTTATCTATTTTAGCACTCGGTAAATAGATTGCAGTAACTTTGAAGATGCAGAAAGTATTAGTAATATTATCTTTAGATATTCATTAGCACATGTATATGATTGAGAAAGCAATTAAGAACACAAGAGACACAAGATTTAACGTGGAAACCCAATATGGGAAAAACCACCAATGTATCTAGATACTAATTTTCACTTTTCTGAAGTGATGCCCGGTTAGAAGCCAACCCGGTAAAAGGTTACAAAACACACTGTTAGGTGTGACCTTGTTAGAGGATTTAAAACACCCTGCTAGGAGTGGCATGGTAAGAGGTCTTTAAAACATCCTTCACAAATTCGCATATACCTTTCCTTCTTTTCTTCTGTAAATCTTCTGCTGTGTATGTTTACTTTTCACATTTGACCTTTTATTTATATGATTTTGGATTTGTCAAATCGACATTATTTAGTATAACAGTCGGCTGAATTAAGCAAACTCTATTTGCAAAAATCCTTCAAGGGCCGACAGTGCTCGGTGACCATAAATTTCTATAATCTTTCGGTGACCGAGGGAACTCGGTAAACACCGACAACCGACTGAACTCAGTAAACACTATCTTTTCTTCGATGACCAACTGAACTCGGTAAACACTATCTTTTCTTCGATGATCGACTGAACTTGGTAAACACTATCTTTTCTTCGATGACCGACTGAACTTGGTAAACACTATCTTTTCTTCGATGACCGACTGAACTCGGTAAACACTATCTTTTCTTCGATGATCGACTGAACTCGGTAAACACTATCTTTTCTTCGATGACCGACTGAACTCGGTAAACACTATCTTTTCTTCAATGACCGACTGAACTCGGTAGGAACTGATTACTACGGACTATGACATAGTGTGACATCAAAGACAATACATAATTGAGTAGCAATTTCCTTCAGACAATTGTTTCCAACAATCTCCCTCTTTGGCATTGATGGCAACACAATATGTCATAGCATAAGAAATTTGAAAGAGTTAGCTCGGTTCAGATTCAAATCTCCCTCTGTCAGCAAACTTCCTGTATCCTGAAAATTCTTCCTTCTGACTATTGAAAATTTCTTGAAAATAATAGCAAAGACATAGCAAACACTCCCTCTTTGACAACACATGCCAAAGATAATTCACATATTACCGGTGAAAATTAATGTACCTCAAGTACTGATTCATATGCAATGATTCCTTTAATATGCTGCATCAACAAGTTGATTTTCAATCATGTTCTGGTTGATGCATCACTAAAACTGTATTTAGTGAGCCTCGGATAGGGAAATGACCCCTAACTTACCTCTTAGATACACAAATGCATCCTTAGGTAATGGTTTGGTAAAAATGTCTGCAATTTGTTCTTTTGTATGAATATATTCTAATTTGATTTCCTTGTCCTGCACCAATTCTCTGACAAAGTGATATTTAATAGCAATGTGCTTGGTTTTGGAATGCATCACTGGATTCTTAGAAATGTTTATTGCACTGGTATTGTCACAAAATATAACAACTGGTTCTTTGATTTCAACCTTCATACCTTCTAATAGCTATTTAAACCACACAATATTTGAACAGTTTACTGCAGCAGCAACATATTCTGCTTCAGCTGTGGATTGAGATGTACAATTCTGCTTTTTACTAGTCCAGGATACCAGTCTTTTTCCAAGAAAAAATGCTCCACCACTTGTTCTTTTTCTGTCATCAATGTTTCCTACCAAATCAGCATCAGTAAACACTTTCAAGTCTAGATTGCCCCCAAATTTATACCACAAACCATATTCTTTAGTTCCTCTGAAGTATCTTAAGATTCTTTTGATTTCCATCATGTGATTTTCCTTAGGTTTTGCTGAGAATCTAGCTACTATACCGACTGCTAAGGCAATATCTGGTCTTGTATGTACTACATACTGCAATTTTCCAATCATAGATCGGTATAGGGTCTGATCAACTTCTTTTGAATCATCATTTTTGGTAAGTTTCAGTCCAGTACACATGGGTGTACCAACTGGTTTTGAATCTTCCATACCAAACTTCTTAAGTATCTCCTTAATGTATTTGGATTGAGTAATGTATATACCATTCTTGCTTTGCTAAATTTGAAGACCAACAAAGAATTTTATTAAACCAAACATAGACATTTCAAATTCTCTATTCATTTGCTCTGAAAATTCTTTGCACTGATCCTCATTTCCTGTAAATATAGTATCATCCACAAATATTTCTGCCAATACAATTTTGTCATCCGGTCCTTCTTTAATATACAGATTGCTATTATCATTAGCTCTTTTGAAATTAATCTGAATCAAATAGTTATGGAGTCTTTCATACCATGCTCTAGGAGCTTGTTTTAAACCATACAATGCTTTTTGTAACCTACAGACCATGTCCCTTTTATTTGGATCAACAAAACCTTCAGGTTGTTCAATGTAGACTTCTTCATCAAGAATTCCATTGAGAAATGCAGATTCTATATCCATCTGATATACCTTAAATCCTTTGTGTGCTGCATAAGCAAGTAGAGTTCTTACACCTTCTAATCTTGCAACAGGATCAAAAGTTTCTTCATAATCTATACCTTCTTCTTGAGAGTAACCTTTACATACCAGTCTAGCTTTGTTTCTAGATACTTGACCATCTTCATTCAGCTTATTTCTGAATACCCATTTTGTTCCAATTACATTCTTATCTTTAGGTCTAGGTACAAGAGTCCAAGTTTTGTTCTTTTGTATTTGTTCTAATTCTTCATTCATTGCTTCAATCCAACTTTCATTTTCCAATGCATCTTTGATATTTCTAGGTTCAAAATCAGTAAGCAGACATGTACCTTTTAGCTTGCTTCTTGTCATAGTACCATCTGATTTGTTTCCAATGATTTGATCTGGTGTATGATGTCTTCTGACATATTTGGCTAGTATAGGTTCCTTGCCTTTTGAATGATTCATGCTATTGTCTTCTAGGATCTCTTCTTCAGGTTGCTCGGGCTCGGTAGATATTTGCTCGGTAACTTCAGGCTGAGACTCGGTCTGAATTTCTTCCTGTGACTCAGTTTGAACTTCTTCCTGTGACTCATTAACTATGCTTGGCTCGGTAGATATAGTTTCCTTACTGATAGTTGTGTCTGCCAATGTTTCAGGTTCAATGTAAATGAATCTTTTGTAGTTCTCAGGTTCCCTTTTGCTTTCTTCCTCAGTCTTTTTTGCAAACTCATCAAATTTTACATGTATACTTTCTATGACTTTATGAGTAGATAAGTTCAGACATTTGTATGCCTTGATTTTGCTAGAATATCCTAGGAATATTCCTTCATCACTTTTCACATCAAATTTATTTCTTCTGGATTCTTTTAAGATATAACACTTGCTACCAAATATTTTCATGTAACTTACATTGGGTTTATAGCCATACCATAATTCATAAGGAGTTTTGAATGTGTCTTTCTTCAGTTGTACTCGGTTCAAGGTATGAACTGCAGTGCTGATAGCTTCCTTCCAGTACTTTATAGCGATGTTCTTTTCTATCATTAGAGTCCTTGCACAATCCATAATAGATCTGTTTCTTCTTTCTGCTATTCCATTCTGCTCAGGAGTTCTAGGAGCTGATACCTATCTTTTGATTCCTCTTTCAATGCAGAAGTTGTTAAAATCATGGGAGATGAATTCACCACCTCTGTCTGATCTTAAGCATTTCAATCTTTTCCCTGTTTCTTTTTCTACTCTTGCTAAGTACCATTTGAACTTTTCAAATGCTTCTGATTTTTCTCTTAAATACATAACAGTCATCATTCTAGAATAATCATCAACGAAAAGAATAAAGAATTTATCTCTAGTATAGCTTTGTATTCCAATAGGTCCACATAAATCAATATGCACAATTTCCAAAATTTCTTTAGACTGATAGTTCTTACTCTTGAAACTAGTTTTACTCATTTTGCCAATCTGACAATTCTTACATAGACCAGTGTCAGGTTTCTTCAAAGTAGGAATGCCTCTAACCTTCTTGAATTTGCTTATTTTTATCATGTTATCAAAATTCACATGACATAACCTTTTGTGCCATAGCCAACTTTCTTCTGTTTGAGCAATAAAGCATGAATATTCACTGAGATCAAGATAAAATAAGTTACCTTTTGTTTGTTTTCCTGATCCAATGAGTTTTCCTTTTCCATCCAGCAGTCTTGCTTGACCATTCATGAATTCAACCTTGAAACCAGTGTTGATTAGCTGTGCTACACTTAAAAGATTATGTTTTAGTCCTTCAACCCAATAAGCATTATCACATATGAGTTCTTTGGTTAAAGAGATTCTTCCTTTTCCTTTTATACAACAAGGTTCATTGTTTCCAAATCTTACATTACCACTATCACAATCTTCTAGATATTCAAATTTTGTCTTGTCACCAGTCATGTGGTGTGAACATCCACTATCTATTATCCATATATCATCTTTGCTTATATGAGAAATAAGTGCCATCTTATCTTCATCATCATCAGATTCATCTTTTATAGTAATAAAGACAATTTCTTCTTCACTATCATCAGAATCTTTAGCCATAAAACATGATTTCTTACCTTTATCCTTGTATGATTTGAAATTCTTTTTGCCATAGTACTTGTGACTTCTCTTTTCTTCTTTGACTTGCTTGTTTGGGCACCTAGCTACAATATGTCCAATTTCTTCACATGAAAAATAGATTAAAGGAGTTTTACCTTTATATTTACCTTTCCCTCTAGAGTACTTCTTTGCAAGTAATGCTTCTACAATTTCAAGATCACTATCAGAACTTTCTTCTGATTCTTCTTCACTGTCTGACTGAACTTCTTTAATTTTCTTGTTCTCTTTAGTGAAACCTTGGCCTCAAATGCTGATTCAATATTTTTGGAACTAGGAACATAGTTATCATAGTTGTCTAATTCAAAAGCTGTCAATCTTCCAACTAAAGCATCCAAAGTTATATTGTGGTTTGTTTCACATCTTCTTTCTTGAATAGCTGATACTCTTATTGCATAGATAGGGAGTAGTGTTCTGAGTACCTTACTTATAACAGTCTCATCTGAGATTGTTCCTCCAGAAGCTCTAATTGCACTTACACTTGCTTTGATTCTTTCAACATATTTTGCAATGTTTTCATCTTCCTTCATATTCATCTTGTCAAACTGTCCTCTTAGGCTTTCTGCTTTGGCTCTTTTCACATTTGCATCACCACCATATGTTTTCTTCAGTGCCACCCACATTTCATATGCAGTAGTGCAGTCTTTAATATCATCAAATTCTTCATAGCTGAGAGCAGATGCAATGTCTATCATCATGGTGTTGTGAGTCTTTTTATCTGCAATGTCTTCAATAGTTAATGCGCCATTAGGAATTGTGTATTATTCATCAATGTATTTGCATCCTGAATCACCAATGGAAGCCAGATGAAGTCGCATGAGACCTTGCCATGCTGAAAAGTTATCTCTGTTGAGCTTTGGAATTTCCCTCTTGTAAGACATCTTGATCTTTAGCTTAGGTCCTTGAAACCCTTCCTGCAAGCACCAAATGCTCTGATACCAATTGATGGAATATGGATGAAGTGACTGAGAGGGGGGGGTGAATCAGTCAACCATAAAAACACTTCACAATTAATTCTTTGCAGATCCCTTAGGATATCTTAACAATGTTATCTATTTTAGCACTCGGTAAATAGATTGTAGTAACTTTGAAGATGCAGAAAGTATTAGTAATATTATCTTTAGATATTCATTAGCACATGTATATGATTGAGAAAGCAATTAAGAACACAAGAGACACAAGATTTAACGTGGAAACCCAATATGGGAAAAACCACCAATGTATCTAGATACTGATTTTCACTTTTCTGAAGTGATGCCCGGTTAGAAGCCAACCCGGTAAAAGGTTACAAAACACACTGTTAGGTGTGACCTTGTTAGAGGATTTAAAACACCCTGCTAGGAGTGGCCTGGTAAGAGGTCTTGAAAACAATTCAATGGAATTGTCACCTTGTTAGAGGATTTACATTATGGTTGTTAAACCAACTCGGTTAAGAGATTTAGAATTCACTGTTACAATGATAAGAAGGTAACAATGAAAAAGTGACCTGTATAATAATGCAACTGTCTTGCTGATTACAGATCTCTGTTCTGCATAAGTCTGATCCTTTCTAATTGAATAAATCTCTGCTGCTCCTCAAGGATATCTAAACATCCTTCACAAATTCGCATATACCTTTCCTTCTTTTCTTCTGTAAATCTTCTGCTGTGTATGTTTACTTTTCACATTTGACCTTTTATTTATATGATTTTTGATTTGTCAAATCGACATTATTTAGTATAACAGTCGTCTAAATTAAGCAAACTCTATTTGCAAAAATCCTTCAAGGGCCGACAGTGCTCGGTGACCATAACTTTCTATAATCTTTCGGTGACCGAGGGAACTCGGTAAACACCGACAACCGACTGAACTCGGTAAACACTATCTTTTCTTCGATGACCGACTGAACTCGGTAAACACTATCTTTTCTTCGATGACCGACTGAACTCTGTAAACACTATCTTTTCTTCGATGACCGACTGAACTCGGTAAACACTATCTTTTCTTCGATGACCGACTGAACTCGGTAAACACTATCTTTTCTTTGATGACCGACTGAACTCAGTAAACACTATCTTTTCTTCGATGACCGACTGAACTCGGTAGGAACTGATTGCTGCGGACTATGACATAGTGTGACATCAAAGACAATACATAATTGAGTAGCAATTTCCTTCAGACAATTGTTTCCAACATCCTAGGGGCTAAAAACTATCTCTTAATACCATTCACTTCACAAAATATGTTAAATTCCTTTGAAGTAAATTCTCCACCTCTATTTGATCTCAAACATTTAATCTTCTTTCCAGATTCATTCTCAATATTATTCTTAATCACCTTAAACTTATCAAATGCTTCAAATTTTTCTTTAAGAAATGCAATCCACATCATTCTTGTAAAATCATCAACAAGAAGCATAAAATGCCTTTCTCCATAGAATCCTCTAGTCCTTGTAAGACCGCTCAAGTTTGTATGAACAATCTCCAACTTCTCTATTGTTGTAAACTTCTTGCTAGGAAATGAGCTTCTCTTCTATTTAGCCATCACACATTCTTTACAAATCATGTTAGTAGGCTTCATAATTTTAGGCAAATCTCTTATTGCAAGTGTACTACTCACTTTCATAATGTTATCAAATTTTATATGACAAAACCTTTTGTGTCATAACCAACTGTCATCAATCTTAGAAATCAAACATGTCATCTCAGTAGGATTCAATTGAAATACATTACCTCTGGTTCTAGATCTAGTACCAATCAAATTACCATCCTTGTCTTTGATTACACATGTTTTCTCAATAAACCAAACTTGATATCCTTTATCCACTAGCTATCCAACACTCAAAAGATTATGTTTCAAACCATCCACAAAGTAAACATCATCAGTATTAGTCTTTCCATCAAGAGTAATAGATCCTATACCCTTAATCAAACAAGGTGCATTGTTTCCAACTCTAACCATTCCTCCATCATAATTGTCAAACTTTATGAACTTCTTCATGTCTCCAGTCATATGATGTGAAAAACCACTATCTATAATCCAATTAGATTTCTTTTCTACTTGAGAAACTAAGGCTTTTTCTTCTTTAACTTCTATTTCAGGATTTTCTTCTTTTATTGCTAAAAATCCTATATCATCATTCTCATTATCACTTTCACTCAGATTTCTCCAAAATAGCTTCAATTTCTTCATCATTTACATAGTAACATTCTTTAGATCTTCTAGGTTTAAAGTTCTTCATATACTTCTTAACTCTCTTAGGACATTTAGATGCAAAATGACCATATTCTTGACAAGTCCAAATTTAAAAAATTTCTTACCGTCTGGTTCTCTTTTCACAAGCAAAGAAATGCCTTCTTCAATCTTCTTATCTTTTTCATTTCTAGATCTACTACTGCTAGCATAATCTCCACTCACACTGATGCTTCTTGACAAAGTAGGGCGAACACTAAGTGCACTGAATGTTGTCTCCATTCTAGGTAAATCTCCCAATAGCCTCAAGTTCATTTCTATTGCTTCTATCCTTCACCATTGGGGGGTGTAATACCCTCTAATCCCATACCCTAATTGTAAACAATCAAATAGTGAGACAACTTCTCACATCAAATGTCCCCTCAAGGACTCACTCTCTAGGCTTCCCCAAATGCACTTAGAGCCTCCCATACACCAAATCTTCACATAAGCCTTCCACCTTTGTTATAACTCCATAAAACATCTTATCATGGTCCATATACCATGTTTCATCAACCCACCAAGCCTGGTCAACTGATCTTCCACCAACCCACTCCAATAGCCCTTCTAGGCTTGTAGCCTTCACCAGTCATGAATCAGCCTTTTTCTTCCAATTTTCCCAAAAAACTCCAAAAACTAATCACTAATTTAAATACCCTTTTGGGTTCTCTAAATCCTCCCCAAGTCTCAGGGTACATTCCTTTGGTCCATATGCTAGATCCACTACCCTAGCACCCACAAACTAGGCCTAATTTCCTCCCATTTACAAAGCAACTCATAAATCCATTCATTCCCATGAATCTAAAGTAAGAAACAATCTTCACTAAGGTTAAGAAACAAAACATTTTCAAATTTTTAAGGCCTCACCTCCCACCTATGCTTCTAGCCACCAAACCCTTGTTTCTAAGGTCATATACCTAGGGTCTACTCAAAAAGACCTCCACAATAATCTACAAATCAAAACAACTAATCCAACACATTGGTATGGTCCCCTACATCAACAATCCATCACCAAACATCCCCATTCTTAAGGGCCTTCAACCTCCATTATGACTAGTGTTAAATCAGACATCTCTTCATACAACAATCTCCACTATTATGTGGTTCTTCAAACACATTCTCCGTATCCCTGCATTTTATCAACATACTACAAGGATATATTACACTTTTGACATCTCTCACCAATCAGAGTAAACATAGGGGTGGGAGAGTCACTTCAATTTGTAGATGACAACCCAAAACACTATCTATAGTTACAAATCCAGGCACAGTCAAATGCCAGTCAATTTATTGACTTTGATAACAATCAAGACACTAAAATAAATGCAATTAAAATGTAAATACCACTAAGCAAATGATCTTATATCATTACACAATCAAATTCACATTTTATGTAGGCATTTAGATTCACTAGTCTCCTAACTGTACCCACGGGACAATGAAGAAATATGTAGAGAAAATTGTGTTTATTGATTGGAATACATTTCAAAAAATGGTTTCTTACATATCCAACTCCACATACCTCCTCCACTCACGTGGATCTCCAAAAATATAGACCAAAACTACAAAAAACCTGACTATCCCTCTCTAGCTAACTCTAAATTGTCAAGGAACAGTCCCCAACCGACTATTAAAGAAAAATATAATTAAGATTTGTTGTCAAGTTGACAAATACTATTGTCAACTCAAAAACATAAAACTAAATCCCTCTCTTATGACTTTTAAAAGGTTTTTAAACAACTTTATTAATCCTACTAACCCTTTAACCCCCAATGAGCCTTATAGGCCATTTTTGCCAACTTAGGCAACTTACACATTTTAGCATTTTTTAGTGCATTTACATCATTTAAAGGCTCTATTGGCCATTCCACATTCATTTGGACCTTCATAGGTCATTATCCTAATTTCATTAACCTAGGATCAACATAATGACCCCTAGTGACCCCCCTAGGTGCAATTTGACTTTATAAATATCATTCAACTCCTATTACATGCCTTTATACAATTAGGCTTATTACATTCAATTGCATCCAATTACATCAAATTGGCTTCAAGCCATATTATATTCAAACATATTGATCTCTTTGCTCATTTAGTCTTCATGAGTCAACCAAGTGATTCCTTTGTCAGGGTGCCCTGCACCATACTCCCAATTATCAAATCAATCCAAGTCCCTTGGATTGGGAGTTTCTTTCTCTTCTTCCAGTCTTTGTCTATGGCTTGTTGAGAACTTGCAACAAAAATGTATCCTATGTCCTTTAGCTTCATGCACCTACAACTAAACATCATACACCCATGCCAAGCACTAAATTTGTCATCCTTCATGTCTATATTCCCATATATGTTTGCAACATGATCATCCATATGGTTAACAATATAAAACCCCTACAAACCTATCACAAAAGGGTTAGAAACAAGAAATACCAAATATTTCACATTCACCAAAACATATGTTTGGTGCACCACTTCCTCATCCATTAGTTTCAACACTCCATCTTTGTACCCACACACACCTTGTGAGATCTTCATACTTGGAGAAAATTTTGTCACCAAGGTCTTCTCATGACCATCTGCTACCACAACTTCATGCCTCTATCCTAGCCATTCTTCCACTACACCATCCTTCCTTCACCATTCCTCAACTATGGAATCTACCTCATCCCACAAATGTGTCTTGCCTTCAATACTTTGACCACTGGTTTCTTTGCAACCCACAGCAAATTGTATAGTCTCTTCATCATCAACTCTTTGAACTCTCTCATTGAGTCCTCCATTCAGTATTTTCTTCTCTTCCATAAGCCTTTTGATAGGTCACACAACCCTCTTCTTCATCTCCTTATGCCAACTTGTGTCTTCTTGCTTCAACACTATCTTCAAAAGGTTTGACTCTTCACTCTCTAAGGTTCCTGTCACCTCTGAAACCTCTTTCAACTCCTCAATCCAATGCCATCCACCTTGGCATGCAAACATGTCATCTATGGCTTTCTTCACATCCCTATCTTCTATCTTTTCACTAGTAACTTTTAATGGACACTTAATTGTCCCCACTTGGATTCCATCATCCTTACAGTCACCAACTACATCAGCAACCTCTTCCATCTTCTTCTCTATCTCTGTCATCACAAAGCCATGTGCCCTTCCTTCTCTAGGCATACACATCACCATCCTCATCTCTATTTGTTATTTTGGTCCTTCACATGAACCATTCACTACAACTACTCTCTCTTCTAGGATCTTAATCTAATCCACCTCTCTTAGTACCCTATCATATGCTTGTTGCTCCAAAGAATTTTCTTTTGCCTTGCCTTCCACATTATCTTCTTCTTGTTCCCTTTTTCCTAGGAACTCAACTCTTTCAAACAAGAAACTTATTTTCATCTTCCATGATGCTTCCTCTTCCTTCAAGGATGTCAATATCATTTTCTTTCCACCATGCATGAAGGTATAGTTGTTCAGTGCTCCTTCATATAAGGTATGTTTCTCTACTTTCCATGCCCTCCCAAGGATCAAATGGCATCCTACCAATGGAATAACATCACACAAGATAATATCCTTATAGGATCCAATGTTAAAGTGAACATATTCTTGCTTTGTCACTTAAACTTGGCTTCCAACATGTAATCCATGTACCTTGTAAGGTCTTCTATGCACCATTTGTTGTACAATCAACTTTTCAACCATCTCAACTGAAACAAACTTGAAAAATGAACCACTAAAAATGACCATTTTGCATACCTTATTCATACATTTGCATTGTGTTCTGAATTGTGAGTATCCATGAGTCTCTCTACTATCCAAGTCTTTATCCATGATGGTCTGAACCTTTCTATCCTTCAACTAGCAACTCTGACCTCTTCTACAAGCTAAGATCCATTCAACTTTGAATCGCCACCTTGGAATGCTCTCAAAGGATAATTCAACTTTAAGGGTTCAACAAGGGATTCTAGGCTTTCAAAATATTAGATTGTATCATCTAACACATCGGCAAAAATAGATGTAAGTATTTTCTAACAATATATTGTATGTGGTGTTATTTATGTTATTCAAAATTGAATCTTTCAGTGGTCTTGTTTACAAGTATTGTGCTACAAAGATTGTTTCTTCATAATAGTATGGTCTTGATTAGATTGAGCATCTTTTGATGATTATAAATTTCCCTCCAAGTATAATGGATTGTTTCTATTCAAATATTTAAATTTTAAAACTTATTTAAATAAACTCCCCATACTGTAGGACTTCAATCCATGTTACATTAATAGATTGAGCCCTCATCCTTCATCCTTGACCCCTCATCTTTCATCCTTCAATATAGGCCATCCATGTGACCCCTTTCATGTCATCCTATTGATTCATATTGGTAGTAATATCATGGTCATATCATTAATAATATATTAATATATCCAAAATATATATTATTTATAAAAAAATTGAATATGTTGTCGATTTTTTGACACACAGACTATTCACTTCAATGATAATGCTATACTCTTGACGAAAAGAACCGTCGATATTTTGACCAAACAACCTTAAATTTTGATGACAATTCTATACTATCGACATATTCATCGATTGATATTTTGACCATGTGTTGTCAAAAATGAAGAAAGATATGGCGGCTTTTTATCACCAACCATACGATTATTTCGATGAACATTGGTCGAAATTGATGAAAGATATGTTGCACATTCTTCACAATTGAAGTGATTATATTGACATAAGATTAGTTGGATATTCAACAACTATAAGAATAAAATATTCAACAACAATTTAGGTTGTCTAAAAATTGACAAAGAAAGTTTGACAACAATAATTGTCATTTTCTCGACCAATGCATCGAAAAATTGACTAATTCGCATCGAAAATCAAACTAAAATTTACTAGTGGGAATCCCCCCTTCAACCAAACCCTTTGGTCCCTTGGTTTTCCAACCTCACAACTATTGGAATGTTTCTAAACAAATTCTAACTCCTAACACCTTAACACCAATGGTTCTTCAAACTAAGAACAAACTAGCATGCCTTACTGTTCACTTATAATAGTCATCCATACTTCTGCAAATAATGATAAAAATAGTCTTACCTTGGACCCACATCCTCCTTCAAGACACTTGGCATCACCTAGACTCTCCAATGTACTTCTCACAACACTTGGGACACTTTCCAATACCTTTTCTATGGACAAAGTCTTAATTACACATCACTGTCTCTATTCTGCCAACTTTGAGATAGTTTGTCAAACTCTTCTTGATCTATTTGCACGCGGAATCCCTTGCATGGTTCTCTTTAGAAATGAGATGTTATTGTACATTCCCCTCACCATCCTCATGTCCAATATGGGTTTTGAATCTACGTAAAACACAAAGGATTTTACATTTTATAAACTGACTCGATACCCTAAACTGATGGTTTGACAGACCTATTCAAACTCAAATATCTCTACATGTAATTGACCAAATCAAATGCCACAAAGACCAAAATATTGGTGATTCAATACCCTAGCATATTTAGTCATTTTTTTTTTCAAAAATAAAGCATCTAGACTATGAATAAATATTGCAAATCACTATTAAAACTGACAGTTAATATGAAATATGTAGAAAACTCAATTTTACTAATATCAAATCTTCTTACCCTGACTCCTATGAACATTTTTGGGCTTTTAAATCCCTTATAGATTCATATCATCCCATGAAACTGATAACTACTTCTTTAAACTACTTTACAACCAGCTCTAATCAGTTTGTCCTTTAATCTAGTGTTGTCAACTTGACAACAAAGTTGTCAATTTGCTAACTTCAAATATTCTTCTGACTTATAACATTTAAATATTACTCCCATTACATCAAATGGAAATCCATAGGCCTTAGAAACAAAAATTATTGACCAAACTCTTGATCTATCCCATTTAGCCCTTACATGACCCTTATAGACATTGTTTGCCCATTGTGGCAACATTTAACAATTTGATTACAAATAACTTGATATGAGAAATTATGGTTGTAATAGTGTGACATACATCAAAGGATGGTCATGTAGACCTTATAAGCTTCAATATCTTTATGGATTCTTCATTAGGGTCTCATGGTGACCCATGTGTCCTAGGTGCTCCTGCACCATATTTCATGATATGTGATTGCATTAAAAGTTTAAAATGCAAAGAAAATATATTTTTTATAGAAGCCTCATGAAAACCAATAGTTGAGATTAAAAGGTACGATGAGATTGCATAAGATGCATGGTTAGATAGGGTTTTGAAAATACCTGACAAATAAAAGTGGCAATAGGAATGAGTGGTTGAGATTAAGAAGTGGTAGAGTTGTGTTGTCTTTTCAAGGTGCTTTAAATTTAGACATAGGCAAGGTTAAAAAGGTCAAATGAAGAGTCAATTGACAATTGTTGCAAGGAGATAATTTAAGAGTTGATCCATATGATCAAAATTGATTGGAAAAATGGAAAGAATGGGATTTGGAAATATATAAAATAAACAAAGGTATTTATTTGAAGATAGAAAATAAGATTTATTCAATTTGAAAATAGAAAAGGCTAATGAATTATTTAAATAAATAACAAATATTTATTTAAATAATACTAAACAGGGCTAATGAATTAATTAAATAAATAATAATACTTATTTAACTAATAATAGAATCTTTTTTATTTCATGATCAATACATTATCATAAGAATTAATTTCATAATAAATATCTATAAAGTCAAAAGAATAATCTTGGAAAATCTCTAAAATCATAGAATTTTGTATTGTGCATGGCTTAGACATTAGTTTTAAATTTACCATAAAAATGAGGAAAAACTTATTGTAGAGCTAAAAGATCTTGTATTTCTTAGGATTAGGTAATACTGAGAGGGGGGTGAATCAGTATTACTAAATTTTAATTTAACCTTCAACCAATTGTAATCAATCCATAATAATGCAGAAATGAAAAGAACATATAAGCACAACACATTACTCATGACACCATTATTTGTTCTCGAGGAAACCCTGGCCAAGGGAAAACCCTGGTGGGGATGGTACCCACAAATATGTACTAAAATATAGTATCCATGTTAGGATATCTAGCCCTGTTAGGAGCTGAGTATTACATAATACATTTCCTTGTTAGAGGAATACAAAACCCTTTTAGGGGTATACAAAACACCTGGTTAAAGGTGGTGAGCAAATTTCTCTTACAATCATAGCTGTCTTAAAAGAGTTCTCTAAAAATGAACAATACAAGCACTTTCCTTGCTTAGGTAGTTCCAGTTATAGCTCTACTAAATACTGATCTCTCATATAATTTCTTCTTATAGATTCACATCCATTATATCATCATCATATCATTCTCCAACTATCACATATCACTTCCACAAAACACTCTATACTTATACAAAATCTGCCATCCAGTCGGCTTCACAAATATCATACAAAATATAATAATAAATTATGCAAATGATAATCGTGGACTCAGTGATTTTATATGACCAAAGTGTCAACAATATACTTCATTCACCTGACTGAGAATGTTACCATATCCACTATACTCTTCTTGATCTTTGCAACTATTCATATGACCTAATAAACTGATTTATTGTCTTCGCATACCTTCTGAACACTGTATCTCACTGATTTGATAAAAAAAACTCATGTGCTCTTAACTAAAGCATGTACACATCCCAAAATACCTTTGGTTATCTTCAAAATCCATAATGCCTCATAAATATTCATCGCTAACCAAAATTGTAGCATTTTACCCTGTTATCCTAATTCTGGACTTAGTCATTTTCATGACTGTGACTCCAGTAACAAACTTCTCATCATGTGATCACTCCAGTATAAGTTTTTCCATAAATGAAAACCCTCAAGTGATCCATAGTGCCCCAAAACATCACTTTCCAACAATCTCTCCCTTTTGCATTGATGGAAACACTTAGAAAAATGACAAAGTGTCACAATACACTTCTCTTTTCTTTTTTTTTCTTTTCTACTTTTTGTTTTACAAATATTTTTCTTTTCTTTACTATTTTCTTATCTACATATTACTCTGTCACTTTCCTTCATATTTCTTTATCTTCCTCATTTTTATTTCTCTTCCTCTCCCTTTGACATCAATGGCAAAGGTACATTCAAAATTTCAAAACTTAAGCACAAAAGGATTGAGTGCTTACTCACCAGATTTAAGACATCTTGGAAAGAGTTTTCCAAGGTTCTTCACTTCCTCAGCCCATGAATTTATCAGTAGCTCACTAACATGGATTAATCCATTCAATTCATATGATGTTGTCTCTATTGCCTTAAGCTCTGTAGGTGTCTAGACACAGTCATTGATCCTTCAACATTTTCCATCTCTAAAAGATGATTCTCAAGCATTGTAAGCTTAGGGGTCAATAGGCTTCTCAATAAGCCAAATCTATCTACAAATTTCCCTTTATCTATTTCCAGTACACTTATTTTGTCCAATAGTCTGGATGTCTCTTTATTCAATTCAGCCACAGTTAGTGAAGATGATTCACAATTGTCCATCAAACTATCAAGAGTATCCCTATCCTTAGCTATAATCTCCTCAATGTTCTTTACATGCCTGCAAGGACTTGTGTAGTAGCTATAAATCTTCCTACCTTGTGCTACACAACTCTTAGCTTTAAGAGTAGTAGCCTTGAGAATGTCTAAGTCCCATGAGATGGACATGGAGACTTCTCTCAACTTCTTCTCCAAAAATTTCTTCTCTGCCTTATCTTCTACATTCTTTAGCAATGAGTCAAAGTGACTATCAAAGCTATCCAATACCATACCAAAGTTCTTTGCTTCATCCTTTTTCTGAAAGATAATCAATGAGGGAAGTAGCTTGTTTACTATTTCTATAGCCCTAGCCATTACATTTATTCTTTTGTCACCTTTCTGAACTGAGCTTTCTTTAGCTTTATCAAAGGCCATGAAGGATAGCCTCATAAGCCACTAGTACATTTGACCCACTCTTTAGACCAACATTTCTGACCAAGCTATAAAATGATTTTCCTTGGTCGGTTATAGAAGGAAAATTTTGATTTTTTTAAAATCTATTCCCGTGTTGGTCGAAAGTATGATGGTAAAGAGTGGTCATAATTCCAACCAACACAGGAATAGATGTTAAAAAAAAATTCAAGTTTTATACATATATCCCACCTACTGGTACATTTCATTTTATTTCATTTTGGCATAGTTTGAGAGCAAAGGAGTATTGAAGGAGGTGGTATAAGGTGGGAAGATGCACTATACCGACATTGTATGCCTATATGCAAGTAAGTTTGAACCAGTGGTTGAATATCATAGAAGTACAAACCAGTGAGCAATAAAATCTTCACTTTAAATCTTAACCAGCTAGGGTTTTTGGAGTTTTTTAAATCTTATGGGTATAATAGACTGGCGTGTGTACGGATGTGACTGGTGTGTTAATAGTCTTTGTGTGATTTCTATTTTCAATATGCATAGATGTTCCATAGTTGTTTCCTTGGTGATTTCAAACACCTATTGATTAATTTGGCTTTATTGATTTTTGAGACCAGGTTAAAAATCTACACAAACCCAAAACATATAAAGGAAAGAAAATTACATTCCAGTTATTTTTCCTTACTGCAATATCTTTAACTTATCTTTGAAAAATGATTATTTTTTTCACCTGGATCTGTGTTTCCTCCATCTCGAAGGGGCTTTTCCTTTGAAGCCTTCTCAAGTCTAATTTTGACCAAGAATGATAAGCCTACCATTTTTCTGAAGTGATCAATAATTTGCACTTGGTTAACATCATAGGTTAGCCACATTAAATATTTCAAAGCTATCACTTGACATTATGCTAATGTGAATCATCATCTTCAGTATAATCCATGCAACATGTATCATGTTTGGGTGTTGCATTCATACACGCATTACTACAGTCAAGTTATAAAACAAACCAAGAAAAAAATGTGACATGTCCCTAACGAATAGCTTCAAACATTCAATTTCATGTATTGAATGTATTGAAGATTATTTTGAATCACTGTTCCATGTGTTAATACTAGATAACAGTCGATGTGACTACAAACTATGACTTTACCTTGAAGTTTTATAATGTTTCTCATGTAATTTTGATTGGATAAAGACTAGAAGGATTCAGTAAGATATTTGAAGGCATTATCACATATTTTGAAGGTTTTGAGAGTCATTTAACATGACTTTACCCTCACACATAGTGGATTAATGTATAGCAAACCCTCTTTCTCACCTAGGTATACAAGAGTTTGTATTGGGTTGTTATCATTGGCATAGCTAGGATCATTTCTTATGTGATTTGGTACAATACTTTGGTTGATAAAATTGCCTGGTTTTTGGAAAATAGTGGAACAATAGGAATTTTTCACTTTTTTCATAGATGTGATGATCCCTTTGGTGATCAAGTGTAATCCCCAAGTCATCAGTGTCGACAACCTCAAGAAAATCCAGCTTTGAACTTGAAAATACTAATAATTGAGGAGTAAAGTTTGAACCCTAAGCTAGTTTAACATAAAAAATCAATTGCTAAGAAAAACATTTTAAGCTTGGTTTATGCAGACTAGACAGTGTGTTTTCAAAATATTCAGTGCATCAATTAGAAATACCTTCAAGAGATAAAATCACATAGACAACTTACTCTTCTTGTTGGAATAGAACACAGAGCGCTTAAACTACTAGGATGGCTGATGACACATTGTTGCAGGGTCAGGGTCAAGGTGTTATGGTCTAATGTTAACAAAATAAACTCTAAATGCATACTTATGGTTCAAATTCCTTGACAACATTAAGGCAACCCATAAATCCATTAAGCACCTGGACAAGGTTGTGTCCTAGCAATTAGACCACCTGGTCCAAGATTCATCAAGAAAAAGAAAACCAAAATACATTGACATCACAAAAATATGTGTTACCACTTTTATATCATATTACTCACCCAAGATCCATCTTACCCATCCAAGATTCACCAAGAAAAAATAACAAAATATATTGATATAACCTCACATAAATAGCAAAAAAACATATTAGCTTAGCCTTAAATTTACCCAAAAAAAAATAAGGACTAATCACATTGATATAACCTCACCCATAAGTTGATAAGAGAAAAATGAGTGAAATCCATTGATACAATTGTATCCTCTTAAAATGGAAGCACTTCCATGTTAAGAGCATTTAGCCCTCCGAGTATGTGGTTTGGGGTCATGTTAAGTGCCTTGATTGGGTCTTTGCATGTATTTGGCTTTCTCCCCACTTTACACTTCTTCTCCGCACTTGATTTCTTCATTCTAGGTGAAATTACGGTTAAGGTCTTAAGGAATTTCTTGATTTTCCTTCTTTTATGGCTCTATTTTCTAGGTAGGGTTCAGAAATGAGACCTCCTAGTCCTTCATCACATCATTCTGAGGATTTTATGTCTATTCCTAAAATTGGGTCCTACTCAGACATCAAATTTTGCATTTCTGGCACCCTTGGAACTCCTGTTGTAGAATCTGGCAAAGTTAGCATTTGAGGTCAAAGTTGACCTTGACCCTAACTAGGTCAGGGTTGATCTCAACCCTGACTAGGTCAGGGTTGACCTTGACCCTAACCAGGTTAGGGTTGACCTCGATCTTGACCTCTTCCTGCCAGATTTTAAAAGTTTCATTTGCTAGTAATTTAGTTTTCGGGAAAGTTATTTCCCACTTCCGGGTCGGCTGTTTCGGGCTCTGAAATGGTAAATCATTTAATGGTATTTAATCAAGGTATATTTTCTAAAGGTGAGGACCTAATTGGGATTTAATTCTTCAAGGTGGCCCATCTAGAGGAGTGTGCCCTAGATTACTATAAAAGGAGGCCTTTCTCTCTCATTTTTTCATATCAAGTTGACATCACTCAATCAAGAAAGTCTTCAAGCATTCAATTGTTTAAGCATTCATCCATCAAGGAGTTCCATTGTTAGCTATTGAAGGATTCAATCTCCCTAGAGCCCCCTTGAAGATCCCTCCTCCATTCATTCAAACCTTCTCATATGCAAAGATCAAATCAAGATTGGTGTTGAAGATCAAAATACCATTGATTGGAGACATCCTAAATTCATGTTAGAATAACTAAGAGGGGGGCTGAATCAGTTATCCAGTGTCCCAAAACAAAATGTATAATTCAAAACAATTTCTTCACTTTCTGCTCATCGGTAAGCAATAATAACTCTCACTGTTTGTGCTTTTTACCGATTACCAGTCTAATACTTATAACAGTTTACCGATCAAATCTACCATGTAACATGCAAAGTATGATAACAAACAAATATCACAATCAACACATAACATGAAAGATTTAACATGGAAACCCTATGAATGGAAAAACCACCTGGGGCCGGCAACCCAAAATTGTTCACTCTTCTAAAGTGAGGTCAGTTAAGACCCAACCCTATTAAAGGTTAAAAAAATACTTTCAAGTGTGACCTTGTTAGAGGATTTTAGACTAGAAGTTATCATCCAACCAGCATTCATTATGGGGTTGATAGGATAACAATGTTCATTCTATGAATGATACATCATAAGACTTTCAGATTCCACTCGGTTAAGAGATTTGAACTGTATACAATGGTTAAATATGTAACAGTAAAATGACTTGCCTTAATACAACTTCAATTGTAGATTACAGATCAATATTTAGTCTATACAAATCCTTCTGATCAATATTTCACTTCAGATTCAATACTGTATCAACTTACTATTCATTGATAATAGCTCTTTGTAGCTCAGTAATTTTTTTGCAACTCAGTTCTCACTAACCAGTATGATTAGAATGCATGAATTCTTGTTCATGCATAATTCCTGTAGCTTCTTCTTCTTTTTCCCAGCTTCTTACTAAAGAAATTATGTTCTCTTATATAGATGAGTAGATCATTTTCTTCTTCACCATCAAATTTTTGCTGCTTAATCACATTCATAGATTTTTCCGCTTAAAACTTTCTTGATACTTGTGTCAATAACATGTTTCAATCTTCTCCATTAGATCTTCTTTGAATTTTGTCAGCCATTGATCTGCATAACAAACATTATCTATTACCTCAATTTTATACTCTTGCCATCTCATCATTCTTATCAGCTTAAGCTAATCATTTAATTCATTCTGTTCCACTCAGTTAAAAAAGAATGTGTCGGTGAACACTACTCAGTTAATACTGTGATTGATGTACACTACACTCTGTCGGTGTATACTAAAAATGCTTCATTTATCGATAGCATTGCTTTGTGTCTTTAAGCTCTATACTTCATTATAGATAAATGCAATCATAATAAAGTCAATATCATCAAGTCATAGACTCATCAATAAGTTACTCAATGTGTTCCTTATCCTCATCTTTCATGTACATCTTTCCTCATGTAGAATTCTCTATTCTTCATCCCTTTTCTACTTTTCTTTAGATGTCTCGGTGTAGTAACTTACAAGATAAGTGTTGTCAAACTAGTTGACATCAATGAAAACATAATACTGATTTAATCATATTACATATCTAATCAACAACTTCTCAGTGATCTTGTAATCACAAATCCTTCAATCAGATTCCAAATCAGTTGTAGTCCAACAATCTATCCCTTTGGCATTGATGGCAACTCAAATAATATGAAATGTACCATACACATACCAAACATACATTCTACAACGTTGTAAACAAATGTTGTAAGTCGAATAGACTTAATATGTTTAATCACTACGTTACTGAACCAACATTAAGTAATACAACTTTACCTTTATGTAGTTGTGATCTTTTCAATTCTCTTGTCCCTGCTTTAGTTCTCTATAACTAATCTTTAGTACTCTGTCTCATTCAGATTGTCTCTCCCTTAGATAATTATTGTCGGTGCTTGTTCCTTTTCATATGTGGTTTAATCTCTCCCATTTCCAGTTTATCTTGCCCTTTTTCATTTCATATTGTTTATCTCTCCCTTTAACAGCAATGCCAAAGAAACAAATAAACAATCAGCTCTGTAGTAGCCAAGTAACTCTTTGTGGTGTTCAGTACTTCCTCTGTATCTTTGTATACTAATATCTCATCGGTTCAAGTTCTCAACTTTAATCACAACCTTGAACAAGATTCAAAGTGTGAGCTATGCTACATCAACATGAATGATCTTTTGATAGAAGTAGGCTGATGCAACAACCAGATCACCTTAGTGACCGATAGATAGGGGACAGACCCCAAGTCTAGTCCTCAAGTATTCAAATGTGTCCTTTGGTAGGGGTTTTGTAAAAATATCTGCAAGTTGCTCTTTGGATGTAACAAATTCTAACTTAAATTGTTTCTCTTGCACTTGTTCTCTCAAGTAATGATACTTAATAGATATATGCTTTGTCTTAGAGTGCATCATAGGATTCTTTGAAATATTAATTACACTAGTGTTGTCACAATATATAATCACCAGGTCAGTGATTACCTCATTCATTCCTTCCAACACTTGTTTGATATATGCAATGTTTGAATAGTTGGTAGTAGCAGCAACATACTCTGCTTCAGCTGTAGACTGAGAAATACAAGCCTACTTTTTACTTGTCCAAGTTACAAGTCTTTCACCAAAGAAAAATGCTCCTCCGGTGGTGCTTTTTTGATCATCCACATTTCTAGCCCAATCAACATCGGTGTAAACTTTTAGTTCAAACTTCCCTTCCTTACAATACCATAATCCATAATTTTCTATTTTCTTCAAGTATCTTAAGATCCTTTTTGTAGCTATCATGTGTGATTCTCTAGGATTAGCAAAAAATCTTGCAACAATTCTTACAACATGTACTATATCTAGCCTACTGTGAACTACGTACATTAACTTACCAATCATGGATCGATACAATGTCTGGTTTAGCATCTTCCATGCCAAATGCCTTTAGTACTTCCTTTATGTATTTAGATTGTGTGATGAATATCCCATCACTCTGCTAAATCACTTGTAGTCCAAGCAAGAACTTAATCTCTCCAAACATTGGCATTTCAAATTCCTTTTGCATTTCATCAGCAAATGCCTTGCAGACAAGATCTGAGCCTCCAAAGATAATATCATCAACAAATATTTTAGCAATGATAATGGTGTCATCAGTATCACCTTTCACATACAAATTCTTGTTTTCACTATTCTAACAAATCCAATACTTAACAAGTAAGTATGCAGTCTTTCATACCATGCTCTTAGTGCTTGCTTTAGCCCATATAAAGCTTTATGTAATCTACATACCATGTCTTTATTGTCAGGATCAACAAATCCTTCAAGTTGTTCAATGTAGACTTCTTCTTCAAGTATACCATTTAAAAATGTTGACTTCACATCCATTTGATAGACTTTTAATTTCTTATGTGCAGCATATGCAAGTAGCATTCTAACTCCTAATCTAGCAACAGGTGCAAATGTCTCACCATAGTCAATGCCTTCCTCTTGTGCATATCCCTTGTATACTAATCTAGCTTTATTTCTTGTGACTTCACCATTTTCATTCAATTTATTCCTGTATATCCACTTAGTACCGATAACATTCTTATCTTTTGGTCAAGGTACTAAGGACTAGGTTTTGTTCTTTTCAATTTGTTCTATTTCCTCCTTCATTGCATTAACTCATTCTTCATTCTCTAATGCAACTTTCATAGTCTTAGGTTCAAATTCACAAATTAAACATGTACCTTGTCTTGTTTTGCTTTTGGTTTACATTCTAGCATGTCTGTCTCCAATGATTTGTGTTTCAGGATGATGTCTTCTGACAAAACTAGCCAATACTTGATTTATCATTTCTTGTTCATCCTGCTCAAGGTCATTTTCTTGCTCGGCAGCTTCTTCATGTTCACCGGTTTGTGGTGCCTATTGTACTGCATTGATTCCCTACTGACCAGTTGACACTGTCTATGGTGTTGGTAAATACTCTGGATATTCAATGTAAGTGAATCTACCATATTCTTCCAATTCCTTTGTACTTTCCTCAATGTACTTATCATCAAATTCATCAACATGAACATTAGTACTTTCAACAATCTTATTTGTAGCCTTATTCAAACATTTGTATGCTTTACTTGTAGTGGAATATCCCAAAAATATCCCTTCATCTCCTTTAGAATCAAATTTTCCATTTCTTTCATCTTTCAAGATAAAGCATTTACTTCCAAAAATTTTGAAATAACTTATAGTAGGTTTGTGTCCAAACCATAGTTCATAAGGTGTTCGGTTGGAGTCCTTCTTCAGTTGTACTTGGTTAAGAACATATACAGCTATGTTGACAGCTTCCCTCCAATATGTCTAAGCAACATTCTTTTGTATCATCAGTGTTCTAGCACAATCAATTATAGACCTATTCCTTCTTTCAGCAATGTCATTTTCCTAAGGTGTCCTCGGTGCAGATACCTGCCTCTTGATTCCATGCTCATTGCAAAAGTTAGTAAATTCATCAAAGATGAATTCACCTCCTCTATCAGATCTTAAACATTTTATTTCTTTTTTGATTTCTTTCTCTACCTTAGCTTTATACCATTTAAACATTTTGAAAGCTTCAGATTTCTCTTTCAAGAACATAATAGTCATCAGTCTAGTATAATTATCAACAAAAAGAATAAAATATTTATCACCAGAACAACTCTGAGTTCTCATAGGACCACATAGGTCGGTATGAACCAACTCAAGTATCTTCTTTGTTGAGTATTCTTTTCTTTTAAAACTAGACTTAGTCATCTTACCTCTTTGACATTCATGGCACATAGCATGATCAGGTTTTGTCAAGTTAGGAAATCGTCTAACTCTTTTCTTTCTACTAATCTTGATCATGTTGTCAAAGTTCACATGGCATAACCTTCGGTGCCACAACCAAGCATCTTCATCCTTTGTTAGCAAACAAGAAGATTGATCCATATCAAGATAGAATAGATTACCTTTGGATTGTGTACCAGTTCTAACAAGTCTTCATCCATCATCATAAATCTTCACCTTTTTACTCTCAAAAGCCAGTCGGTGGCCTGAATTATTCAACTATGCCACACTTATCAGATTATAGTTTAGTCCATCTACCCAATATGCATTTTCACATTGTAATCTGTCACTGATCATCAGTGAGCCTTTACCTCTTACCATACAAGGTGCATCATTTCCCATTCTCACAGATCCTCCATTAGATTCAACAAGATGATCAAACTTCTCTACATCACCGGTCATATGATGTGTGCAGCCACTATCTATGATCCATGTATCATTTCTATTTACTTTAGAGATCAAGGTTGTCTCTTCATGTTTCTCTTCCTCTTTTGAGTCATCTTTCATAGCAACAAATACAACTTCTAAATCATCATTAGAATCAGATTTAGTTTCAATATCTTTGGCTATGTAACATACCTTTTTTTCCTTTTTCATCTTGGTTTTCTCTGTTGTTGTGTCGGTAACCTCTATTGATTCTTCTTCCATAGCTTCCATCAAATCAGTCTTTAGATCTATCATCATCTTTCTTGTGAGGACATCTAGCAGCAATGTGACTGACTTCTTTATAGTTAAAGCATGCTAAAGGTAGCTTGCCTCTATACCTTCCTTTTCCTTTGGGCAATCTCCTGGCCATAAGTGCTTCAAGCTCTTCAAGTTCATCATCGATATTGCCATCACTATCACAATTCTTACCATTCCTGCTAGACTTTCCAATCTTCAGAGAAGACATGAAAGTAGATTCAACAGAAGGAACAACATTCTTATCAAAGTTGTTTAATTCAAAGGTTGTAAGTTTACCAATCAGAGTGTCAAGAGTAAGGTTGGATGTAGCTCTTGTTTCATGAATTGCAGAAATCCTAATTGCATAAACTTGTAGCAAAGTTCTAAGAATCTTGCTTATCAGTGTTTCATCATCAATTACTCCATTAGATGCTCTAATAGCATGTACCACCTCTTTGAGTCTATTTGAATATTGAACAATATTTTCACCTTCTTTCATTCTCATATCATCAAATTTGCCTCTCAGACTTTCAGCTCAAGCTCTTTTGACATTCAGATCTCCACTATAGATTTGTGCTAACTTATCCCACATTCCTTTGGCAGTTGTGCATATCTTGATATCTTCAAATTCAGTGTCGATACAAGTAGCAGCAAGTTCCATCATAGTAACATTGTGTTCATGCTTATCCTTCAATTGATCAATAGTTAGGGGACTAGTGGGTGGTTGCATGTAGCCAGTCTCCATCAGTTCTAGTGCTGAGTTCCCAATTCTAGATATGTACATCTTCATTTTTCTTTTCCATACTACGAAGTTCTCTTTATTCAATTTTGGTACTTCCCTCTTATACATCTTGAGACCTTTATGCTTAAGTCCTTAAAACTCTATTCCAAGCAACAATTCTCTAATACCAATTGTTAGAATAACAGAGAGGGGGGGTGAATCAATTATCCAGTGTCCCAAAACAAAATGTATAATTCAAAACAATTTCTTCACTTTCTGCTTGTCAGTAAGCAATAATAACTCTCACTTTTTGTGCTTTTTACCGATTACCAGTCTAATACTTATAATAGTTTACTGATCAAATCTACCATGTAACATGCAAAGTATGATAACAAACAAATATCACAATCAACACATAACAAGAAAGATTTAATGTGGAAACCCTGTATAGGGAAAAACCACCTGGGGCTAGCAACCCAAAATTGTTCACTCTTCTAAAGTGAGGTCAATTAAGACCCAACCCTTTTAAAGGTTACAAAGACACTATCAGGTGTGACCTTGTTAGAGGATTTTAGACTAGAAGTTATCCTCCAACCAGCATTCACTATGGGGTTGATAGGATAACAATGTTCATTCTATGAATGATACATCATAAGACTTTTAGAGTCCACTCGATTAAGAGATTTGAACTGTATACAATGGTTAAATATGTAACAGTAAAATGACCTACCTTAATACAACTTCAATTGTAGATTACAGATCAATATTTAGTCCATACAAATCCTTCTGATCAATATTTCACTTCAGATTCAATACTATATCAACTTACTGTCCGTCGGTAATAGCTCTCTATAGCTCAATAATTGTTCTGTAGCTTGGTTCTCACTAACCAGTATAATCAGAATGCATGAAATCTTGTTCACGCATAATTCCTGCAGCTTCTTCTTTTTCCCGGCTTCTTACTAAAGAAATTATGTTCTCTTATATAGACGAGTAGATCATTTTCTTCTTCACCATTAGATTTTTGCTACTTAATCACATTCATAGATTTTGTTGCTTAAAACTTTCTTGGTACTTGTGTCAATAACACTTTTCAATCTTCTCCGTTAAATCTTCTTTGAATTTTGTCAGTCGTTGATCTGCATAACAAAAATTATCTGTTACCTCGATGTTATACTCTTGCCAGCTCATCATTCCTATCAGCTTAAGCTAATCATTTAATTCATTCTGTTCCACTTGGTTAACAAAGAATGCGTCAGTGAACACTACTTGGTTAATACTACAGTCAGTGTACACTACACTCCGTTGGTGTATACTAAAAATGCTTCATTTACCGATAGCATTACTTTGTGTCTTTCAGCTCTATACTTCATTATAGATGAATGCAATCATAATAAAGTCAATATCATCAAGTCATAGACTCATCAATAAGTTACTCAATGTGTTCCTTATCCTCATTTGTCATGTACATCTTTCCTCATGTAGAATTATCTGTTCTTCATCTCTTTTCTACTTTTCTTCAGATGTCTCGGTGTAGTAACTTACAAGATAAGTGTTGTCAAACTAGTTGACATCAATGATAACATAATACTGATTTAATCATATTACATATCTAATCAAAAACTTCTCAGGGATCTTGTAATCATAGATCCTTCAATCAGATTCCAAATCAGTTGTAGTCCAACAATTCATTGAAGCATTCTTACTTGTGGATTTGATGATTCGAATCCTCTACAAGGACTTCAACATAAGCGAGGTGATTTGTTTCAATTACTTTATTTATGCACCATATATTTCAATTCAATTTCAAGGTTAATTCCTAAATTGGGGTTTGACTAAGGCAAACCCCCCATACAACCAAAAACCCCCATTTTCTTGTAGGTACAGGTGCAAAATCTTGAATCTGAGAGTGAATTTGGATACCCTTTTCGGCAATCTTTCAGGATCTACGAACAGAATCAGAATCAGACTTCAAATAAATAATGTGGTCTTTGACCTTTTAAAAGGTCAAAGTCGACCTGTGTGAATTTGGAGAAAAGATTTCTGGGTTTTGTCCACCTCAACATTTCCAGTCTAAAATAGGTGACAGAATCTTTAGAAAGTTCATACAAAAGCCAGAATTCAGCATTTTTCAGATCTTCCCTAATTCAAGGTTAGTATTTGCACTTCAATTATTTCAGATTTCAAGCTTAATCCAACTATAGAGAAGTATAGGATTTATTCTTTCTTTCATATTCTTCATAGATTGATTCATTTGTGTATTAACCTCTTGGTTGATCAAATTGGATCTCTCCTTTGGGAATTTGGATTTAGGAGTGAATCTTACATTTTCCCCACACACATACACAAATAGTGGTGATTCCAAATTACCACTATTCATTTTGGTGAACCCGACTAGCTTACTCTCTTTCTTTTTGGTGTTAGATTTCCTTTTATCTTGTTAGTATTAGATTTGTCCTTTGTGATTGATCTTGTATGCTAATTAGATTTCATGTTCATGCATTATGTGTTCTTAGTTTAGTTCATTTACATTTTATTGGTTTATGAGCTTTACTACCACTAGTCTTACTTATAACATTTCGGTTAGAAGAAGTCGTAGACTCATGGGTGCCTTTGAGCCTGAATCTTCTCCTTTCCTTAGGATCCCCGATGATAACTTGATTCTTCATGATTCTAATCCTACTATGGAGAAAAACTCTTCTCACTCATCTCATGATGAGGATGATACTTTAAGGGTTCCTCCTGAACAAGTCCAAAAACTTTCCATTGAACTTGATAAAATGGGTAATTGGCTTCTTCAAGAAAACCATGGTCAAGATTTTATTCAAGCTATAGAGGCTCTTAAGAAAGTTCTCCATGATAGTGATCAAGGTGTTAACCTCTTGTGTGGTATTACTCATCTTGTGCATTCCAATGTTAAACCTTTAACTCAAGAGGCTCAAGATTTAGGTTTCACTGCTCCTATCACTAGTGTTGAACCTCCTTCTAATCCTTTACCTAGTATTCCTATCTATACTCCTCCTCTGGTGACTGTGATGGTTCCCTCTATTCCTATGAGTGTTCCTCCCATGTCCCTTCCTACATCACAACCTTCATATCATAGTGTTCCTTTCACTTATTCCACTCCGCTTCCAACTATAGTTCCTAGTGTTCCTCCAATTGTGCGTTCTATTCCTGCAGCTTCTTACACTTTACCTAGTGTGTCTAATGTTGCTAATCCTCCTATTTCCTCTACTGATTCCACCATCATTAGTTTTTCTCAAATCGTATCATCCTTACAACAACAACCTTCTTCCTTAACTCAAAACAAGTTTAGTATTCCTACATGTGACATGGGAAGTCCTTTGTCTAGGGATATTATCTGAACTCCTGTTCCTTAGCAAGTCGATATGCCTCATCTTGAGAATTATAATGGAAAAGGAGATCTTGTTCATCATGTTAAAACATTCCAAATCCTTTGTAGTGATTATGCTCATGACCATAGGATTTTACCCAAACTGTTTGCTCGAACCTTTCGTGACAAGGCCTTATAGTAGTATTGTTCCTTGCCTCCTTATTCAATTGATTCCTTTCCACAACTTGCTAATGCCTTTATTCAACAATTTCAAAACAATATTGGCCCGCAAGTGTCTTTGACTAATTTAATGCATTGTAAACAAGGTGCTAAAGAAAAATTGACTGAATTTATTAGTAGATTTAAGCATTTGCATGCTCAGATTTCTTATCCTGTTCCTGATATTGATATTCAACGTATGTTTATTTCAAATTTGCAAAAGGATATTAGAGATAAGATTCTACTTACTGAATTTACCTCTTTTCAACAGCTTTGTACAGTGCTTCATCATTATTAATTACAAGTGAGTCAATTTGAGAGAAACACTCCAATGGCTCCTGTTCTGATTGATAAGAGTGATGTTGCTCCTAATCCAAATAAGTTTCCAAAATTCAATAATTATGTCAAGATAAATAAACAAGCGAATGCAATTACTGATCAGGTTGTTGTTGCATCTCATAATGCCACTTTTGCATCCACTACTTTTCAATTAAATTGTACATTTACTCCTCTTTCTGAAACTTTACATGCTATTATGAATAGGTTGTTAGCTACTAATATGATTACTTTACCTCCTATTCGACCTCTTTTACCTACTATGATTGCATCTAAATCTTTTGATCAAAATGCTTTTTGTCAATATCATCGTCAGAATGGTCATGATACTGAGAGATGTTATTCTTTAAAACATAAGGTCCAAGATCTCATTGATGCTAAAGCTTTATCTATTGATAATCTGGATAGTAGTGGGAACCAATCTGTCTCTCCTCCTAACTAGAACCTTCAAATCTATACGAATCCTTTACCTACACATGATACTAATACTATTGCTCAACCATCTGCTATGGAAATTGTATATGATTCAAAGATGGATGATCTTAATCATGTCATTAATCAAGTGAAGCATGTTGCTAAGTCTATATCTCCACCTCAACCTTCACCTCAAGTTCAATCTCAATCTCTAGTTAAACCTAAACCTAAAGTAAAACCTCAACCTAAACATTGACAACAATTTTAGGATAAAAGACCTCAGGAACTTTTGATTACTTTTGATGATTCTAAGATTATTAAGGCTCCTGATGGTCCCCTTTACATTGCTGCTAGGGTTGCTCAGATACCTACTCATGGTTGTCTTGTGATCCTACCTCCTTAGTCAATGTTATCACTGAAGAAAATATTTTTATAAAAAGATTACAATGCAACTTCTATGATACATCGGATGTGTGGATTCAAACTTGTAATGGTTTTCTTTATCCATCATTTGGTTCTATTACTTTACCAGTTGAACTTTTTGGCAAACTTGTGAACACTACCTTTGTTGTGGTTCCTACTTCTAATCAATTTCAAGTTAAGCTAGGTTTGCCTTGGTTAACTACCATGCATGTTGTTGCTTCACCTATACATAAGTGTCTTAAGTTCATTCATGATGGTGAAGTGAAGATGATCAATCATAGTTTATGTTGACCTTCTAGGCCTAAAGATTGTGCTGCTCTAGATTTCTTTTGGCCTCTATTACCTAATTCATGTCCTCCTCACCCTAATAATCTTTTTCAATCATATCAAGCCTATAAGCATCATAAGATTCTTCAATTAAGCATACCTCCTATGTATCTTAATCATGGTCTTTTACCTACACCTTTGATACCTCCTTCAACTATGGCTTCTTGTTATGTTAATCAAGTTCCTCCTACTAAATCTATCAAAGATCCTGTGATTGCTCCTCCTATGATTGATAATCCTATTGATCTTCCTACAGAACCTATGAAGGATCCTACAATTGTTCCTCCTAGTTCTTAACCTATTTCAAATAAATCAAAATGTAACCAATCTGCTAATGAACGTCGTAAAAAGCATCGTGCTCATGCTAAAGCTAAAAGATCTCTACTTTCTGTGGATACACCTATGCATAATGTTGTTACTAATATTGATGTTCACATGCATGATTATGATGATTCTATTTGTATCTTAGATCCTATTTTGATTAATTTGGATGACGAAGATACTCTTGATGATACTAATAATGTTACTGATGAATATGAAACTATTGACAATGACATTGATTTGTGAAATATGCTTTCATCTCAATTAACTCTTACACCTAGTATCGAACATAGTGATTCTCAAGAGGATCCTTTTTTGGAACTGGCTATCATTCCTACTATATTGGATATAGTCCCTCTTGCAAGTTACCCACCTACCCTAAATGATATACAATGAGTTGGGGTAAGTAGGTGCCATGCTTCATCGGCTTGTCCTTCATGGTAGCTTTGTTGTGTGTTTGCCTGCTGTACTATGCTTCTCCCGTAATGTATTTGCTAAATTTTGTTAGATTATTTTATACGATCCTTGTTACTTAGTTGGTACCAGGTCATGAAGGAATCAAAATTGTTGTTCAAATTCCTCTATATTTATTTATATTCTTCTATGCATTCTTCAATGTTATGTTGTAACTGTGTTATTGTTCATAAATGTTTTCTTGTGTAATTTTCTTGGATTCGAGATATGGTAGCACTAAATCTTTTTGGTCTCCATGTCATGGTCCAAAAAGATTATTCTTCGTATATCTTATGTGATCTTTCCTCCTTTGTGATTTTAGTTCTACTTCCTTTGGGGAATGATGTCAATTCATTTGCAATAATATCATATATATATTATCTTATGATCATACTGACCCCATGGTAGGTAGATCCCTTCCGTGTTCTCTATATGTTTTTGTGATATTTCCATTGATTTGTCTTCATCTGGGGGCATCTTGACGTGGAAACATAATCAGTGGAGTTGTTTATGTTTTTGTTAAAGCCATTGCTCCTGTTAAAGTGTTAGCAATGACTTTAACATGGGGGCATATGCTCTGCTCACTTATTACACACATGCACTTATAAAAAAATTCAAAACATGCTAAATCTTCTAAAGGTAACACACATAAGTTGCTAAATCCTAAGGAAGACACACACTTTAAATTTACTTTTCAATCTTTCTTAAAGTATGGATTTATATTAGGATCTCTTGATCCCTCCAGTTTCAAATACACATATATTGTGATCCCTTAAGGTTAGAAGTGTCCTTAAGACTGGATCTCTTTTGTTTTCTTATTTATTCTTATGGAATAGAATATTCCTAAGGATAAATCCTTGATGGGTTGACTAGTGAGTAGCCACATTCACTAGGCAGTTCAATTCCATCTTTCTAGTTGCACCTTTTTCCTATGTGGTTCAAAATGGGACATAAGTTCTCATTGGGCGAGGTAATCACACTTTTTCTTTCTCTCTTCAGAGATGTCTCTCTTATCTTTGATTTAAGAGTCGATGAAGACTTGAGTCCCTAGGGGCTTGGGATTTCACTTTGTCCCTTAGATTATGATAAGATTATCTTGTTATTTTTATCTCCTTTACCAAGAGTTTGCATCGAGTCCATACTCTTGCTAAAGTGGGGGCTTAATGTATCATCTTAAAATGGAAGCACTTCCATGTTAAGAGTGTTTATCCCTCTGAGTAAGTGGTTTGGGGTCATGTTAAGTGCCTTGATTGGGTCTTTGCATGTATTTGGCTTTCTCCCCACTTTCCACTTCTTCTCTGCACTTGATTTCTTCATTCTAGGTGAAATTAGGGTTAAGGCCTTAAGGACTTTCCTAATTTTCCTTCTTCTATGGCTATATTTTCTAGGTAGGGTTCAGAAATGAGACCTCCTAGTCCTTCATCACATCATTCTGAGAATTTTTTGTCTGTTCCTGACACTGGGTCCTACTCAAACATCAAATTCTGCATTTCTGGCACCCTTGGAACTCCTGTTGCAGAATCTAGCAAAGTTAGGGTTTGAGGTCAAAGTTGACCTCGACCCTGACTAGGTTAGGGTCGATCTCAACCCTAACCAGGTTAGGGTCAACCTCGACCTTGACCTCTTCCTATCAAAATTTCAAAGTTTCATTTTCTGGTAATTTATTTTTCAAGAAAGTTATTTCCCACTTCCGGGTCAGCTGTTTCGAGATCCGAAATGGTAAATCCTTTAATGGTATTTAATCAAGGTATATTTTCTAAAGGTGAGGACCTAATTGAGATTTAATTCTTCAAGGTGGCCCATCTAGAGGAGTGTGCCCTATATCACTATAAAAGGAGGCCTTCCTCTCTCATTTTTTCATATCAAGTTGACATCACTCAATCAAGAAAGTCTTCAAGCATTCAAGTGTTGAAGCATTCATCCATCAAGGAGTTCCACTTTTAGCTATTGAAGGATTCAATCTCCTTGGAGCCCCCTTAAAGATCCCTCCTTCTCTATTCATTCAAACCTTCTCATATGCAAAGATCAAATCAAGATTGGTGTTGAAGATCAAAATACCATTGATTGGAGACATCCTACATTCATTGAAGCATTCTTACTTGTGGATTTGAGGATTTGAATCCTCTACAAGGACTTCAACATAAGCGAGGTGATTTTTTTCAATTACTTTTTTTATGCACCATATATTTCAATTCAATTTCAAGGTTAATTCCTAAATTGGGGTTTGACTAAGGCAAACCCCCCATATAACCAAAAACCTCCATTTTCTTGCAGGTACAGGTGTGAAATCTCAGATCTGAGAGTGAATTCGAATACCCTTTTTGGCAATCTTTTAGGATCTGTGAACAAAATCAAAATCGAACTTCAAATAAATAATGTGGTTTTTGACCTTTTAAAAGGTCAAAGTTGACCTGTGAATTTGGAGAAAAGATTTCTGGTTTTTGTCTACCTCAACATTTCCAGTCCAGAACAGGTGACAAAATCTTCAAAAAGTTCATACAGAAGCCAGAATTTAGCATTTTTTTAGATCTACCCTAATTCAAGGTTAGTATTTGCACTTCAATTATTTTAGATTTCAAGCTTAATCCAACTATAGAGAAGTATAGGATTTATTCTTTCTTTCATATTCTTCATAGATTGATTCGATTGTGTATTAACCTCTTGGTTGATCAAATTGGATCTCTCCTTTGGGAATTTGGATTTAGGAGTGAATCTTACATTTTCCCCACACACATACACAAATAGTGGTGATTCCAAATTACCACTATTCAACAACCTTACCCAAGATTTGCCTTAAAAATTGCAAAATACATTGATATAACCTCAAACAGGATTTATCAATTTTAAAATAGCAAGATACATTCAATTAAACCTGTCCACAACTTGTCATGAAAAAAATAGAAAAATACATTTATTTAAACCTTATCCAAGATTTATCAAAAAAAAAAGCATAATAAATTAATTTATCCTCACCCAAGATTTACTAAGAAAAAGAACATAACAAAATAAATTGACATAATCTCATCTAAAATTATCAAGATAGACGGACAAAATATCTTCAAATAACCTTGCCCAAGATTCTCCAAGAAAATAAATGTAGAATACAGGGATACAACTTCACCTGATAGCTACCAAAAAAATTGAGCAAAAACCATTGGTAAAACTTCACTTAGAGATTTAGTAAGAATCAGAAAATCAATATACATTCATATTCAATACAACACATGTCTCTGAGGGAACTCACTCAATTTGGTAAGATGACTCACTCATAGGGTGTCCAAAAAATGGTCAATTAACTAGAGATATTAAAGTAAGGAATAAGGTCAAAGTGCATAAACTAACATAGGCATTTTCCTTTTATAACCATGTGTCCTTGGTCTAAATTTAGATATACACTAGTGTGTGCATAAACCTCATAACATTAATTTATTTTTCTGTGATACAATTATTTGGATATTAAGGTGGCATATATAATGCTTCAGCTTAGTAAAATTCACATTGACGTGTCTAGGATCCATGCCCTCTCTCCATCCAAGTCATTAGAATCTAAGATGAAGCTTTGTAAGCTACCTTTCATATTGAAAGCTATCATTGCCTCTAATCATTTTAGATGGCACAATCTCTTTGGTGACATCACACCTGTACAAGAATTCTTGTAGAACTTAGAATAACAATCCTACCAAAAAAATTTGAGTCCTCTAAATATGCTTTGAGTTTAAATAAATATTTTTTTAATTACCTTATTTATGTTTCCTTCAAGAGAAAGTAAATGAGAGCAACTGAAAAATGCCCAAAAGGAATAAAATTTCAGAGTAGCTTCAATTTCCAATAGGAATTAGCTAGGATCAATAATTTAAGGTCTTCGTTGATCATCCCTTTTATATACTAGCATTTAAATGGAAGATTAAGCATAGTAATAATATGCTTAATATATTAGTAATTGGTAAATTAACCATATTATTACTATGTAGAGTTAGGGCCAAGTTCACGCACGCAAGCAAAAGTCCAATACCCTATAGAATTAGTCTAATAGTAAATTTCTAACAAAGTGGATAAGAATCAATTTGTAATTACTATGCATTAAACATGCTAAACTGATAAAGGTGTTATCTGCATTTAATCTGCCAATTACTAATAGATTAAGCATATTATTACTATGCTTAATGTTCCATTTAAATGCATTTAACACAAAAAACAAATTTACAAAACTGAACCAATGGCATGTTTACAACAAAGGTCTAATAGAACTCCCAACAATTCTTAAACATACTTTATCTAATATGATGAATTCTTAAACAATTAAGGTTGGACTAGATATAGTTATCACATAGTTTTTTGTGTGGTACAAGGAAGATTTGGCTAGGTCAAATCTTCCTTCATGCTAGTAGTCTACAGAATTAGACCTTTATTAAGAATTCATCATATCAGATAAAGTATGTTTAAGAATTGTTGGGAGTGGTCCTTTGGCGTGTATTAAACAGAATATAATTTTCAGCATGTTATTATCATTCTATTTCTTTGTTGTAAACATGCCATTGGTTTAGTTTTGTAATTTATTTTGTGTTCAATGCATTTAAAATAAAGGTCTAATTCTATAGACTACTAGCACGAAGGAATATTTGACCTAGCCAAATAAAGGTTTAATTTTGTAGACTATTGGTTAGACAAATCTTCATTGTCTTCTGATTGTCTTCTTTATATACTAGCATTTAAATGGAACATTAAGCATAGCAATAATATGCTTAATCTATTAGTAATTATCTGCATTTAATCTGCCAATTACTAATAGTTTTGTACTACGCATGCAACATATTGTCAGTTTGAAGGTAGTCTATGCCATGTGTGATGGTTAAGTAATCGGAAAGTTATGATGATTTAATTGTAGAACTACTGGTCCCTTGAAACGTTAAAAAAAAATTCTCAAAAGATGCTCTCTCATGGAATACAATGACTTCAGGTTATGCACAAAATGGATCTATCTTCTATCACTATGCTCTTATCCTATGTCAAAGTGGGAGATTTATAACATGGTATAGATATCCATCAAGGCATAAATAAAATTCAACTTTTCTCTAATGTTGTAGTTGCAAGTAATGAATTTTATTTTTTATTTTTTTTATTCATAGAAGCTTGCAATATAGTTTCTTTTAATGCAGACAATTTGTGGTTTTCAAAAAAACTTATGTGCCAATTTTCTTAGAGACAAGGCATTTGTGGATAGGTTTCTTATTAAGTTTGGAAGAATCAAATTTGGGGTTGTAATTTGGGTTTGGGATCACAAATAATGCATTGCAAGCCATTAAATGGCATTGGATGGGCTAATTGTAACCTTGGGGTCACTTGAGTGATCCAAGGATTTATGTAAGGTTTAAGGACCTATAGGTATATCTAAGTTTTTTATATGGCCATTGATGCCATTATTATCATGTAATTGCACTTCAAAGTGCAAAGATGCCAAAAAGATGTAAAATTGCATTTTTATGCAATTATGACCTAAAGGGCTAAATGAGGGTTTAGTAGAGATTTAGGGAGTTTAGGGGATTAGGATAGGAACCTAAAACCTTTTGAAAGGTTAAAGATGATGCAAGAAAGATTAAAGTGGTCGAAGTTGTCAACTAGACAACAATGCAAACAAATAACTAGCTGTAATAGTCATATAACTGACTATTCAAGTTAAGAAGAAGTTGAAAATCAGTTTGTAAGGGGATTTTGATCAGTTTTGTACATGAGTTTTATGAGAGAGGAGTCTTAGAAGTTGTGGGGAGGTGTATATGGTCGAAGAAGACAATGTAATGAACTACCAAGAAATAAACTTTTAATTCTCTACAAACAGTCACTTCTCTGCTCGTGAAGACACAATTTGGTGTTTATATTATTAAACTCTCTATTCAATGCAACATTGATAGGAAAATCATTCATTGATTGGTATTATAATTTTTTATCATTCCATGTACTAATTATATTATTTTGAAGTCTTAAAATCAAAGAATTTTAGTCCTTTTATTGACTGTTCCTATATAGTGCTTGGCATGCAAACAATCTTTGTCCTTAAGAACCAATGATTTCCTAGGCTCTCCCACTTTCTATGTTTAATGTGACTTGTGGGAGAAGCCTTGCCTTGTATTACCTGGGCCTATAAGTTTTTATGCAAGGAAGGTGAAAGGAGGCAAGGAACAATGACTGTCATGGGTGAAAGACACGGGAAATGGTGCACTAGACAGCACCAGTTATTGGCCTTGCCTTGTATTATTTGTCTTGCAACTTTTAAATTACATTTCTATTGCACTACTAATGTTATTGAATATGAAAGCTTCATTCCAATTTTTTAATTTGGTGTTAACAAGGGAAAATAGTAATTGCAACATCACTACCAAGATATTACAACAAACTTGCAATTTTTTTCAAGTATAGCTTACAAACATTAGAAGTCTTGTGAAGAGTCTTGGTGAGTTTAAGCACCCTTTTTTCTATTTTATGACTAAGAGATCAAATTTGGGGTAGAATCAGCACAAGTAAAGAGAAAGAGAGAAAAAATGGTTTAGTATAATTTCAAGAACAAGTTGGCCCTTGGCCAGATCAATATTGCTCACAATCTCATTACCGAAGTGGCCAAAGACTATGTTAGGCTAATAAACTATGGGGATTCTCTTTACCGATGCAAATATTTGAAGGTTGCTGCACTTGGATGGATGTGTACCATTGTTAAGATAATTGGACTGAGTTTGTCTTACCTCAAACAAGTGAGGCAGCATATGGAAAGGTTGTTGTCTATTAACCCAAATACTAGGACTCTTTTGATCTATGGGTACCCTAATATTGGCAAGAGTTCTTTTATTAATAAGATTACTAGGGTGGATGTGGATGTGTAACCTTATGCTTTTACTACTAAGTCTTTGTTTTTTGGGCATACTAATTATAAGTACTTGAGGTATCAAGTTATTGATACCCCTAGTATTTTGGACCACCCCTTGGAGGATAGGAACACCATCGAGATGCTCAATATTATTGCCTTGGCTCATTTGAAGGCATTTTTTTTTTTTTCCTTGATCTTTCGGGGTCCTGTGGTTATAGTGTTGCACAATAGGTAGCTCTATTTCATAGCATAAAACCTATGTTTTCCAATAAGCCTCTTATTGTAGTTTGTAATAAGATTGATTTGCAACCACTAGAGACACTACCAGAGGAGGATTCAAATTTGGTTGTGAAGGATGCAACCACTAGAGACACTACTCTCTATGAGTGCTTTGAAGGAATAAGGGGTGATTGTGGTGAAGAATGCAGCATGTGAGAGGTTGCTGGAGCAAAGAGTGGAAATTAAGATGAAGTCGAAGAAGATCAGTAGTTATCTCAATAGGATTCATGTTGCAATGCCCAAGCTATGAGATGGGAAAGAGAGGCCCCCTTGTAGGATTCATGTTGCAATGCCCAAGTGAGTTGCAATGACCAAGGAAGTTTGACAAGAACAAGGAATATGGCTTAAACAAAATGGAAAGACATCTTTCTAGCCCAGGCCTAGATCCTTCAGCAATTAGCTTCATAATAAATGAAGTAGATGAGAGCTAAGCAATTAGCTTCCCAAGAAAAATCTCATAAATGAACTATGTGTAGCCCAATTCATGTGCCCTCTGTGTGTACCTAAATGATATATTTGAAACAACAAGGATAAGGCTGAAAGAAGTTAATTTTGCATCACAGTCTATAGTTGTTGTAGCAGCAGAGCATCAGGTGCCATCTTCAGTACAATATGATCACTAGATAGGTCTTTATGTTTTATGAAGTTTGGTCATTGTGGATAGGTGATCATATTGTGCTAAAGGTGGCACCTGATGCTTTGTTGCTACAACAACTACAGACTTTGATGCAAAATTAACTTCTTTAAGCCTTACCCTTATTGTTTCAAATATATCATTTAGGTACACATAGAGGGCATAGGAATTAGGGTACACATAGTTCATTTATGATATTTTTCTTGGGAAGATAATTGCTCAGCTCTCATCTACTTCATTTATTATGAAGCTAATCATTGAAGGATCTAGGCCTAGGCTAGAAAGATGTCTTCCCATTCTATTTTGGATAGGTGTTTCATAAAACATACATACCTGTTGCATGTGCATTCTCAATTTAGAGTGGGAAAATCTTATTTTGGATGTGAGGGAGAGAAGCCAAATGCATAAAAAACATGCGCATAAACACAAAAGCTGAGAAACATAAATGTAGATATCACAACAGCTAAGAAACATAAATGTAGGCATCATGGTCACAATTTTTTGGAGACACAACATAATTGAGTGGTATACCTAGATGATGCAAAGCAACCACTACTCCTCTAGTTCCAAGTTGAAACTATGGGATCCAAAAACCATAGATAAGGAATAAATTTAAAAAGCAAAGGAGGGCCATAATGACCAAAATAATACAAGGTCCTGTATTATTCTGGTCGTTATGGCCCTGTATTATTTTGGTCATTAGGGCCCTCCTCCACTCTCTAAATTTATTCTATATCTATGGTTTTTGGATCCTGCAATGTCGATTTGGAACCATAGGAGTAGTGGTTGCATTGCATCATCTAGGTATACCACTCAATTATGTTGTGTCTCCAAAAAATTGTGACCATGATGCCTACATTATGTTTCTCAGTTGTTGTGTCCCAAGACCCCTTATGACCCTTTATGATCCCTAAGAATACATCTTAGAGGTCTTAAAATGTCATAAAGGGTCATAAGAGGCTCCTAGGAGGGGCCAAATGAGCTTCCACCTTCACATGGTTGGCCCTGTTAAGTAGAGAATATTAAACTATTCTCGGAACAAAGTGAAGCTTAATAATTTAAGGAGAAGCTCAATAATATAGAGTGGTTGTATACATACGAGGGTTTTCAGATTAAGTACCAGTGCAGAGATGATGATTCAGTAACCTACATCTATAAAACCTTCACAAATATCCCTTCTTTGGCCTCCACTCATACCTCTTCTCAGAATCTAGAAACTTTCGATATTGTTTCTCATCCATGCATGAAATGTGCTAGTGATCATTTGGTTAGTGCTTGATAACACATTTGACATCATACCTTTTTCTCCTTGCAGGTTTTGGATCATACAAGAGCATACTAGATTTAATTCATAAATGCAAACTTCAAGAAAATAGAGTTGTTAATGTTTCACCTACCTTTTCTAAAAGTGTAAGCCCCAATGCTCGTATAAAAATCTCAATGATGAGAATCAATGATGGAGAGTTATCATGATGGCAATGGTTGGAGTACCTTGTATTCAGAAAATGTTGGCAAGCGATCCTTCTTAGTTGTTGTTGTTTTAGATTAAAATACATACCAACAATAGTAGCTAAGAAGGATTGCTTGCCAACATCTAATGAATAATATAGAGTAGCTATATACATACATATGAGGATTTTTATATGACCATTGGGGCTTACACTTCCAAAAAAGACAGATGAAACATTAACAACTCTATTTTCTCAAAGTTTGCATTTATGAATTAAATTTTATTTTGTATGTGAAATTTTGGGAGTTGCATCTAAAACTTACGATAAATAATGTAAGTTGTAATTTTAAATTTTCATTACATTGTTGCTTTTTATTGTGCCTCACCAACAAATATTTATATATTTTTTTAAATAGTTAAATTAGACTTACTATCCAAATTGGATAAATTATTTTTGTTGTACATGGCACTTGGAGTCAAGTGTGTCTCCAAACATTGTGAGCTTTCTATTTCTTTAATTGTTCTATCACAATTTTATTTGTCAAAGATTGAATTAGGGATTAAGCATTTTCTCACAATTTTATTCGTACACTAATGAGAATCAATGATGGAGAGTTTTTAGATTCTGAGAAGACGTATATGCAGTGGAGGCCAGAAGGATTTTTGTGAAGATTTTCTATATGTGGAGATTTGCTAGAGTGGCTATATAGATACGAGGGTTTCTATATTGAGTACCAGTGCAAAGATGATGATTCAGTAACCTATGTCTATAAAAACTTCACAAATATCCCTTCTTTGGCCTCCACTCATACCTCTTCTCAGAATCTAGAAACTTTGGATATTATTTCTCATGCATGCACAAAATGTGCTAGTGATCATTTGGTTAGTGCTACTGATGAAGAATATTCCAACTTCTACCATTCACTTTCAAAGGTTTTTCTTAATGGATATAATTTTGTACTAGTACCTTGTATTCATCAGGTGTTGGCAAGGAATCCTTCTTAGCTTCTGTTGTTTTATAAGGTTTGTCTCAATCCCAATAGGTTGTAATTTAATTTTCTAGATGCATAAGTCAGAAGGGGCTTACAATAATAAATCATGTAATGTTGTTTTGAATACGAAGAAAACTATAAATATTGAATCAGTAGAGGAGGGGAATAACGAGGATATTGATGCTCCGCTTAGTCATTACCTTAGAAAAATGAGCAAGAAACCAAAAAGAAATGATTGTAATTAACATTTTTTTCTAATGAAAGAACGTTGTCTTAATGGATGTAATTTTGTACTATTAAATGTTGATGAATGATGTGTTAATGAATTATTCATGAATGTTGTGTGTTAATGAATGTTATCATGTGATTATAATGATTGAATGTTATATTTCAAAAATGGATGGATGAATGAATGAATGTTATTAGATGTTAATGGGGAATTTAGAGTGATGTTAGTGGGGGGGGGAGAGGGGTCAAATGAGCTTCCACCTTCACTTGGTTGGCCTTGTTAAGTAGAGAATATTAAACTATTCTCAAAACCAAGTGAAGCTCAAACTAAACCAATGATGTAGATTCAATGGTCAAAAACACCTACTTCTTATTCCATATTATTTCTCATTCACTTTAAGAAATATTTTACTTCTTAAACATGTTCATCAACCAATCTGCATCACCATGTTCATCAAATTAGATTTATAGATAAGAGACTGAATGGTGAATTTTTATAAAGCACTTACCTTTAAGCCTAAAAATCTAGATGAAAAATTATTAGCTGCCTCTGAATGACTCATTTTCATGTTTCTTCCTACCCCTTTTACTTCCCTACTACCTTGTCTTAGGTAGTTGGCTTCTTATGAGTTTTTTAATTGATTATGAATGATGAATTTTAAATTTGCTACCGTTAAAGTATGTAGGTAACAAGTCACCTTGTAAATCTTACATTTTGTATGGTTTGCTAGAGAATTTTATTTGCAATCTTAGGTCCTAGCTAATGAATTTTTAGTTTCCTTATGTATCTAGAAAATTTGAAGTATCTCTTTCTTTCCTTTTGTATCTCTTTCTTACCACTATCATATTCACAAGACCTCATACTCTATTGAACATCCATTTGACTGATTTATCATGACTTTCACTTTATTTTTTTTGTTTTTGTAATGGTACATATCATCTAGGACCTAATATTCATGTAAAGTCCCTTTGAATGACACTATTTTCCATGGACTTGTAGATCAACCCAATCATCCTCCATTTGATGCTAGGTTTCATTCTTACCCAACTACTAATAGTAAGTTTACCAGAATCACAGATATTTTCTTCACAAGAAATGCAACCTAGAAAATCTTGGACTGCTATTTACTAATGAAAAATCATTTGTTATTGTCTAGAAAATGCTTGTTCTACTTGAAAATTTGCACTACAACATAACTTGTCAATGTTCATGCATTGCTTGACTGACATTTATGCTTTGATTGAAGCCTTTAAAGCTTAGGTACATGTTAGGAATGAATTCTGAAGCCTTTGGTAGTCATTCCATAGCAATGGTTGTTGCATTCATGACTATGATTGTCATTGATGTCAACACAGTGTTATTGTAGAGTTGAGCAAAGAAGCAGGCACATTTTTGTTTTGCACAAATGTTATATTGAAAATTGAGTTATGCATAATTGATGGTATGTTCTTTGCTGTGTTATTAGCCTATGGTTAAGAGTGCAAAAGGAAATTCATTTATTCATGAAAGTTATAAGCATTTTGGTGGAAGCAGTATTCTGGCAGTGTTTCTGAGTAGCGATTTTTGGTAATCGGAGGATATCTCCTAATCGGGATGGAATCTAATTCTACACAGTTAAAGGGAAGTTTGAGACTCATTGGTGGTGATGTGGTTCATAGCACAAACTTTGAGGTCACACGATTGGAAAGTTATTGTATCTGGAAGCTGACAATTTTATGTAATTTTGATGTAGCGTGTTGAAATTATTATTTTGTATTTGGATGCCGACTCATTTGTAATTATTTGAGTGTGGTATAAAGGAAGGAATGTTTTCCTTTTTATGATGGGATTATAATAGTTTATTGTGAAAGTTGTGATGCGAATGTATGCATGAAGTGAAGAAAAGAGCTAATTCAGTGATGAAGGAAGACTTGTGAAGTACAAAGATCTGGATTTGTGATCTTGTGTAGTAGAGAGTGTGGTTTTGGCATAGTGTGAAGGAGGTGACATATTTCATATTATTCTATTGAATAATCCTAAGATCTATTGGATAGTGACTTCAAAGATCTTTCCTTGAAGCTATTTGGGCAGTGGGTCCTTCTGTCTTCCATAACTCCTAACAGGGTTAGAATCTTTTAACAGGTATTCAAAATCTCCTAATAGAGATTCATATGTACTGAATGTATTTCATAAGACTCTTAATAGGGTCTATCCTTTCACAAGGAACTTTCATATTAGTGCATCATTTTTTGGGCATCATTCCCACCGGGGTTTACTCTTTCATCAAGAGGTTCCCTAGTTAACAAATCTTGTGTTATTATGTCATTGCATATGATTATCTTTCTATGGTTGGTTACTGCATTGATTATATGGTTTAAAGTTGTTGAAGTTGATATTGAAGTTGATAAATGGTTTAATTATCAGATAACTGATTCACCCCCCCCCCCCCCCCCCCCTCTTAGTTATCTTGGTGGTCTTTACTTTCTAACAATTGGTATCAGAGCGGTAGGTCCTTGAAAGATAAGTTTAACAACTTAAGGAGATCCATGGAGAATTTTAGAAAAGAAAGCCCTAAGTTTGATGGAGTAAATTTTGAGAGCTGGAAAGAAAAGATGAAGACACATCTCTTGTGTTTAGGACCAGGTCATTGGTTGATTACAAAGAATGAAAGGACTATAATTGAAGAAGACAATCTTGAAACAAGTACTAAAGATGAGGTAGATCTATTCGTGTGTAACATACTTGCAAGAGAAGCACTTTTATCAGCACTTCCAGAGAATGAATATAGTCAAGTAAAAGGTTTAACTAGATCTCATGATATTTGGAAAGCTTTACATTCTACTTTTGAAGGTGATGAACATGTAAAGAAAGCTAGGTTACATAATTGGATTTGTGCATTTTAAGACATAAGAACGATGGAAAATGAATCTGTTAGAAGCTATATTGGTAGGATGCCAGAAATTGTTGTAGGAATAAAGTCTTGTGGAGGTGAAAAGATAGAGAATGAAGTAATATGGAAGATTTTGAGAACATTGACACTGGTATTCAGGAAGACTACACAAATGATTGAACAAGTGATACCTTGTACACCAAACTTTTCAAGAGAGACTCTTCTTGGAAGATTGGAAGCAGCAAAGATGAATTTGAGATTATCAAGAGAACTACCTAGAGTGGAGACAGCAATCAGTGCTCTTAGCATCAGACCTACTTTTTCTAGAAGTACAAGTGTGAATGGAGATTATGCTAGCAGTAAAAAATCCAAATCTAATTAAGATAAGAAGATTAAAGAAGGTATTGCCTTGCTTGTGAAAAGAGAACCAGATGGTAAGAAAATCTTTAAATGTTGGACATGTCAAGAATATGGTCATTTTGCATCTAAGCGTCCTAAGAGAGTTAAGAAGTATAGAAACAATTTTAAGCCTAGAAGATCTAAAGAATGTTATTATGCAAATGATGAAGAAATTGAAGCAGGAATTGAAAGACATTTGAGTGACACTGATAATGATAACTTTGATGACATAGGATTTGTAGCAATTAAGGAAGAAAATTTTGAATCTAATGTTAAGGAAGAGAAAGCCTTAGTTTCCCAAGTTGAAAAGAAATTTAATTGGATTATAGATAGTGGTTGTTCACATCATATGACTGGTGATAAAGGAAAGTTCATAAAGTTTAACAATTATGATGGAGGAGTTGTTAGAGTTGGTAACAATGCACCTTGTTTGATTAAAGGTATAGGATCTATTACTCTTGATGGAAAGACTAATACTGATGATGTTTACTTTGTTGATGGATTGAAACATAATCTTTTGAGTTTTGGACAGTTAGTGGATAAGGGATATCAAGTTTGGTTTACTGAGAAAACTTGTGTGATAAAGGATAAAGATGGAAATCTGATTGGAACTGGATCTAGAACCAGAGGTAATGTATTTCAGTTGAACCCTACTGAGATGACATGTTTGATGACTAAGATTGATGACAATTGGTTATGGCATAGAAGGTTTTGTCATATAAACTTTGATAATATTGTGAAAGTAAGTTCTACACTTGCAGTAAGAGATTTAGCTAAGATTATGAAGCCTACTAACATGATTTGCAAGGAATGTGTGATGGCTAAGCAGAAAAGTAGTTCATTTCCTAGCAAGAAGTTCACATCTACAGAAAATTTGGAGATTGTTCATACAGACTTGAGCGGTCCTACTAGGACTAGAGGATTCTGTGGAGAAAGGTATTTTATGATTCTTGTTGATGATTTTACAAGAATGATGTGGATTGCATTTTTGAAAGAAAAATCTGAAGCATTTGATAAGTTTAAGGTCATGAAGAATAAAGTTGAGAATGAATCAGGAATGAGGATTAAATGTTTGAGATCTGATAGAGGTGGAAAATTTACATCTAAAGAGTTTAACACCTTTTGTGAAGTAAATGGTATTAAGAGATAGTTTTTAGACCCTAGAACACCTAAACAAAATGGTATTGTAGAAAGAAGGAACAGATCAGTGACTGAAGCAGCTAGAGCTATGTTGTTTGAAGGTGATTTGGCAAAGACATTTTGGAGAGAAGCAGTGAATACAGCAGTATATACAATGAACAGAGTACAAATCAGAGCAGACACAGACAAGACACCTTATGAATTGTGGTTTGGACATGCACCCTCGGTTAAGTATTTTAGAATTTTTGGAAGCAAATGTTATATTAAGAGAGATGATGATATAGGAAAGTTTGATCCTAGAAGTGATGAAGGAATTTTTCTTGGATATTCTTTGAAAAGCAAAGCATATAGATGTTACAATAAGAGAACTAAGACTATTGTTGAAAGTGCAAATGTAAAAGTTGATGAGAAGTTTAAAATTCAAGAAAGAATGCTTGATTATGAATCTGATGAAGGAACTAACCCTCAGCCTAACATTGAAACTACTAAACAATTTTTTGAGACTGAGAGTGAATTGTTGAGTGAAAGTCATGTTGAAGAAAACAGAGAACAATCTATAGTTGAAGAAAGATTAATGACTATGACACCTAACAGGTATATATCAAGATATCATCCTATTGAACAAGTGATTAGAAGTTTGGACAGAGGAGTTATGACTAGGAAGAAGGTACATTTATGTTTGATTTCTCAAATTGAACCTAAGTCTACTAATGAAGCTTGTGAAGATGAACATTGAATTAAAGCTATGAAAGAAGAATTGGATTAGATTGATAAGAACAAGACATGGGAATTGGTCCCTAGACCTAAAGACAAAAATGTGATTGGAACTAAATGGGTATTCAGGAACAAGATGAATGAACAAGGAGAAGTAATTAGAAACAAAGCAAGATTGGTATGTAAGGAATACTCACAGCAAGAAGGAATTGACTATGAAGAGACTTTTTCCCCTGTGGCAAGACTTGAAGTAGTAAGAATATTTTTGGCTTATGTAGCATTTAAGAAATTCAAAGTGTATCAGATGGATGTGAAGTCAGCATTTCTGAATGGTGAATTAGAAGAAGTCTACATTGAGCAGCCTGAAGGTTTTCCTTTGACTCAAGAAGGAGACATGGTATGTAAACTAAAGAAAGCATTGTATGGATTAAAGCAAGCACCTAGAACTTGGTATGCTAGGTTGGATAAGTATTTGTTAAAATTGAGATTTACAAAAGGAACAGCTGATAGTAACTTATATACAAAAGAAATTTAGAATGGATTGTTAGTTTTGGTTATTTTTGTTAATGACATTATTTTTGGACGAGAAGATCAAGCTAGTCACAAATTTGCTGATGAAATGAAGACAGAATTTGAAATGAGTATGATTGGAGAAATGAAATACTTTTTGTGATTACAAATAACACAAAACAAAGATGGTATCTTTGTAAGTCAAACAAAGTACTTGAATGATTTGTTGAAAATATTTGGTATGGAGAATTGTAAACTAGTTGGAACACCTATGGTTATAGGACATAAACTATCTAGTAAAGATGAGACACTAGCAGTTGAGCAAAAGAAATATAGATCCATGATTGGTGGATAGCAGTACTTGACACACACTAGACCAGATATACAACATTCAGTTGGACTGGTAGCAAGATTTCAAGTTGAACCTAGAGAGTCACATTATGCAACAATAAAGAGGATATTGAGATATCTTAAAGGCACAATGGACTATGGATTGTGGTATGAAACTTCTGATGATTTTACCCTATGTGCATATACTAATGCTGATTGGGGAGGCAGCGTTGATGATAAGAAAAGCACCAGTGGTGGAGCCTTTTTTCTTGGAGGAAGATTAGTTTCTTGGTTGAGAAAAAAGAAGAATTGTATCTCACAGAGTACAATAGAATCAGAATATGTAGCAGCAGCAAACAATTGTAATCAAATAATTTGGATGAAGCAAATGTTGATGGACATTGGAATCAAGTTTGACGAGCCTATTGTCATACATTGTGACAATACAAGTACAGTTAGTATGTCTAAGAATCCTATATTACATTCTAAAACAAAGCATATAAAGATCAAGTATCATGTTGTAAGAGAGAAATTTGCAGATAAAGAAGTCAGACTAGAGTACATAAGCACAAAGGAGCAGATAGCAGATATGTTTACTAAGCCTTTACCCAAGGATACATTTGAGTATCTGAGAGGTATGCTTGGGGTTATGCCCCAACCTACTTTTGAGTAATGATGCAATTGGTTGCATTCATCTAGTGGAATATGGTCCTATCTATTTTCTAGATTGGATGTTGGTACTTCCTCTATGGGGGAGTATGTGTATTTGAGCTAAGTCGTTGAGGACTCTAGTAAATATTTTTTTTCTGAACAGTGTCTTTTGACATTGAGCTATTGTTTGACATAGTGATAGAATTTCTGTCATTGATGTCAATGGGGGAGAGAATCATTAAAAACATTGAGGAACTACATTTGTTGAAGAGATTGAATAGGAAAACAAAGCAAGATTTGATTGATGAAGAGCAGCAGAGAAGTTGAGCAGCAGTGACTGGATTTTCAGAACATTGCATGTTTTTCATCTATGTTGCCATCAATTCCAATGAGGGAGATTGTTAGGAATGAATTTTGAAGCCTTTGGCAGTCATTCTATAGTAGTGGTTGTTGCATTCATGACTATGATTGTCATTGATGTCAACACAGTGTTATTCTGGAGTTTAGCAGAGAAGCAGGCATAGTTTTGTTTTGCACACATGTTATATTGAAAATTGAGTTATGCATAGTTGATGGTATGTTCTTTGGTGTGTTATTAACCTATGGTTAAGAGCACAAAAGGAAATTCATTTATTCATGAAAGTTATAAGCATTTTGGTGGAAGCAGTATTCTGGCAGTGTTCCTGAGTAGCAGTTTTTGGTAATCGGAGGATATCTCCTAATCGGGATGGAATCTGATTCTGCACAATTAAAGGGAAGTTTGAGACTCATTGGTGGTGATGTGGTTCATAGCACAAACTTTGAGATCACATGATTGGAAAGTTATTGTATTTGGAAGCCGATGATTTTATGTAATTTTGATGTAGCATGTTGAAATTATTATTTTATATTTGGATGCCGACTCATTTGTAATTATTTGAGTGTGGTATAAAGGAAGGAATGTTTTCCTTGTTATGATGGGATTTTAATAGTTGATTGTGAAATTTTTGATGTGAATGTATGCATGAAGTGAAGAAAAGAGCTAATTCAGTGATGAAGGAAGACTTGTGAAGTACAGAGATCTGGATTTGTGATCTTGTTTAGCAGAGAGTGCGGTTTTGGCATAGTGTGAAGGAGGTAACATATTTCATATTATTCTATTGAATAATCCTAAGATCTATTGGACAGTGATTTTAGAGATCTTGTCTTGAAGTTGTTTGGGTAGTGGGTCCTTCTGTCTTCCATAACTCCTAATAGGGTTAGAATCTTTTAACAGGGATTCAAAATCTTCTAATAGAGATTCATATGTACTAAATTTATTTCATAAGACTCCTAAAAAGGTCCATCCTTTCACAAGGAACTTTAATATTAGTGCATCATTTTGTGGGCATCATTCCCACCAAGGTTTACTCTTTGATCAAGAGGTTCCCTAGTTAACATATCTTGTTTTATTGTGTCATTGTGTATGATTATCTTTCTATGGTTGGTTACTGGATTGATTATATGGTTTAAAGCTGTTGAAGTTGATATTGAATTTGATAAATGGTTTAATTATTAGATAATTGATTCACCCCCCCCCCCTCTCAGTTATCTTGGTGGTCTTTACTTTCTAACAGTATGATCATACATCCCTACTTATTGAGAAGAATATTCAGCCCCAAAGGTAAAGGTTGTCCTTTGGTTCCTTGTCTTTGGATATGGGTCTCATAAGAAATTTTTCACATCATATATAATTTACTTTAATCAAGTTTTGGTGAAACCCATCTTGCACTCCTACTCTCTCTGCATTCTTCAGTTAACTATGTTTCAAATAATTTTATCAACCATCTTGGAATGCTTTTTTGTGTAGATTGATTCATTTGATTCTGTAATACAATAACAAACACTCATTTTAACTATGTAGATGTTGTGTGTCTATATTTACTTTTAACTAATAACAAGATATCCTACCATGACAAAGGTTAGTAACAATGTAAACCTTTTATGAGTAGTTGTTTTATAATCTTCGTATGAAATTTTTTATACAATTGGTGAGAAGAAAACATTAGATCTCCATCGTCTGCATCAGTCAGGGTTTCAACTATTTTACACAAAGGAGTTTGTATATTTCTTGTAGAAGTAGAAATGGATTTCTTGATAGGTTTCTCCAAGGCAAACACACCATTGACAAAAGAATAGTATGTTTCTTTTTCCTTTTCACTGCTTTTCTCTTTCATCCCTTGATGAACGCATCTCTCTAAATTCCTATGGGCTTTATTTTGTCCTTGTTCTTTTTATACCAAATGGCTATTTTATCATAGAACTAATGATTTTTCTCACCCACTAAAGGCTATGGGAAAGAAATCAACCCATTATCATTATGATTTGTTAGCAATATTTTTTGTGCAAACTCTACATTTTTTTCCCATCAACATTGTTTACTCCATGTTAGCATGGATGCATGTGTGCTAATTTAAAGTTTTAATTGTGTTTTTGTTCATCTTTAATGTTTAGTGTATCATTTTTTAGTGTTTTCTCTATTGACTAGAAACCACAAAGTTTCTTAAGTATGCTCACCTCCCAGGATATTCTAAGCATGGCTTGGTGATCAAATTTAAACTCCTCTTGTACCTTGTCCAATAGGGCTCAATACAGAAGATGACTAAGATAACTAGTGGGAATGATGCACCATGTTTGTTTGAGTCTTCTCATAATTCTTATGCCAAACTCAAATTAAGAAACAAAAATTCATGGATCAATGAAATAGGAAAACAAATATAGTAATGGTGGGTTGATGGGGGTGCCATAGGGAGCTATAAGGATATTTTCAGTAGCAGCGGTGGAGGGATAAGGAGGTTTCCATAGGGATTCGATAGTGGTGGAGGGATAAGGATGGAGACATAAGGAGATTATCGATAGTGGTGGAGGATAAGGTGGCATTAAGACTTGGAAAGATAAGGAGAGCAGTGTGGCAATATAATGTTGGAAACTATAATTGAAACAATTATTGTATTGTCATTGATGTCAAACCTTAACTGGTAAGATTGTTGCTACTTAGGAAAGTACTATATCTATTGTATTTTTGTGAAGAAGGGGTAGAAAGGATGGTAACAATAGCACCTAGGGAAAGGTTGAGTTATCTTGATACTACAAAGTGTACTTGATTATGTTGTACAATGATGAGACAATGTATTCTTTATCTTAGTAAGATTGAAGACTAAACTGGTAGGCTTGACCGAGAAAAATGAAGAAATCATGTTTAAGCCGAGCGATGTTAGTGTCGACCGAACAATAGTAAATTACTCAGGAAGACAGTATAAGTCGAGGAATCATTTCTTAGCAATGACTGAGCTTTCTACATGAAGACTGAGTAGTTGATCTCAGTATTGACCGAGCATCAGCATTTTTATATTTCAAGAGAATTCAGATTTGGAGCTGACATTGTTGACTTCTTGGATTATGTAAAATGTGTTGACTTTATTTATTGATTGTTTGAAAGCATTAAATGCACTGTAAAATGTTTTATTGTAAATCTTTAAGAGATTTGAGATGATTCTAGAAAAGGAGATGATGAACATAAAGTGGATAGATTCAATGAATCTGACCTAACCCTAAGATCTACGAAGGAGATTGAGCGGCCAAAGATGAGTTAACCTAATTGAGGAAGTATTAAGGGAACCTAAGCATTAGGTATGCATATGCATGGGTAAAAAGAAGATGTTGGAAGATCAGTAGATTTTATTGACTGTATGAGCAGAAAAGGCTGAAGGAAAAGTGTGGTGATTGCTTGAAGAAAAGTTACGAGCGGATCAGAGATGGAGATGGCAAAGTTTCAAAGTCAGTAAACTAGCATTTATGTATGGAATTGGATCTAATATTTGCAAAGTGAGTTATATGTTTTTTAGATCAATACTACTGCTACTTTCTAACCATTGTAATAGTCAAAATCCTTTTAGCAGAGGTTGACCTAACAGTCATATGTTTAAATCCTTTGAACAAGGTTGCATTCTAATGGAGTGTATGTAAGTCCTATAACAAGGCTCACTTTTAACAAGGTGATTGAAATCCTTTAACCGGGTAACACCTGATAGTGTGTATTGTAATCTTTGATAGGGTTGGCTTTTAACTGAGCTCACTTCAGAAGAGTGAAAATAATAGTAGCATGTTACAAAGTGGTTTTTCCCAAATTGGGTTTCCACTATAAATCCTAGTGTCAATGCTTGTGTGAATGTTTTGGTTTAAACATTTCTAAGTTTTACAAGTTACATATAGTTGGGTAGTGGAATACAATGTTATATGTTTCTATTATTGAATCAGTGATGACCGAGTTGGTTTTGGTTGTTTGATCTAATTTAAGGAAAAGTTTATGAAGTTGTTTTATACATCAGGACCTGAGAACAACTGATTCACCCCCCCTCTCTGTTGTTCTAAATCATATTAACAATTGGTAGCAGAGCTTTGTTGCTTTTATTGGTGTTTATAGAAATCAAGTTTAAAGGGACTTGAAGAAAATGATCAAGATGTATAAGAAGGAGGTACTAAAGATGAATAAGAATAACTTCCCTGCATGGAAAAGCTTGATGAAGCTGCATCTGGCCGATATTGGTGATTCTACAAAGTACTACATTGAGAATGACTATGTCTCACCTATTGCACCTTTGACTATTGAGGAAATGAGAGCTAAGAAAGAACACAATCAGGTAATGCTAGAAATTGCATCTGCCCTAAGCTATCTAGAATTTGAGGACATTAAGGATTGCACAACTGTTAAGGAGATGTGGGACACTCTTGCAAATATCTATGGTGGTAACTTATATGTACTGAAAGCTAAAGCCAAGAGTCTCAGAGGTAAGTTTGATGAGATGAGAATGCAAGAAGGTGATAACATTGCACAATACTATGGTAGAATAAAACAAGTTGTGAATGCTATTAGAGGAGAAAATAGAACCATTGATGATGAAACTATAATTAGAAAAGTACTAAAAACACTACGTCCTATATATGCTATTAAGATCTCAGCTATTCAGGAATCTAGATGCAACTCTACTAATGTGCTTACTTTGGAAGGTTTTGTTGGGAAGCTGACTGCTTTTGAGCTCTCTAACTATGATAATTTCACTGTTGGTAGTATTGGTAATGTTGAAATGACTTTTAAGTCACAGTTAGTTTTGAACAAGCCAAAGAAAGAAAAAGAAAGATGCATAAGTGAAAGTGAAAGTGAAAGTGAAGGTGACAGTGACACTTCTGATGAAGAACTTGAAGATCTAGAAGCTCTTATGGCTAAAAGACTGAGAAGGGGAAAAGGAAGATATAAAGGTAAACTCCCTATTATATGTTTTGCATGTAATAAAGTTGGTCATATAGCTGCTAGATGCCCTGATAGGAATGATAAAGATGAAGAAAGAAACAACAAACACAAAGATAGAGTAGATGATGGAAGCTACCGAAGGTACAAATACTACAAAGGTAAAGCTAAGAAATCTTGTTACATTGTTGAAGAAGAAACTGACACTGATAGTGATGAATTTGAAATTGAGGTAGTCTATGTTGCAATGAAAGATGAATCTAATGAGGATGAGAAAACATAATTGATCTCCTATGTGAACAAGAATGACAAATGGATTATTGACAGTGGTTTCTCACATCACATGACTGGTGACAAGATTAAGTTTGAGACCTTACATCATTATAGAGGTAAAAGTGTAAAATTTGGTAATGATGCACCATGTCCTATTACAGGAAAAGGTTTGATTAAACTGACTGATAAGATCTCTTGTGAAAATGCATATTGGGTTGAAGGTTTAAATTATAATCTTCTAACTGTTGCTCAGCTCAACAGCACTAGTTACCAAGTGGAATTTCATCACAAGAAAGCTAAAATATTTGATGCCACTGGTGAACTGATCAGAAGTGGAGAACAGACTAGAGGTAATTTGTTCTATCTTGACCTATCTGAAGAAGTATGTATGGTTGCACAACTTGATGACATTTGGTTATGGCATAAGAGGCTATGTCATGTTAACTTTGACAATCTGGTAGAGATAAGTAAGAAGAAGAAAGTAAGAGGTCTACCTAGATTGAAGAAACCTGAGAATGTGATGTGCAAAGAATGCCAGTTAGGAAAAATGACTAAGTCAAGTTTCAAGAGCAAATCCTTTACTTTTGAAAACATTTTAGATTTGGTTCATACTGACCTTTGTGGACCTATGGGTGTACAAAGTTACTGTGGTGCTAGATATTTTATCTTGTTCATTGATGATCATACCAGTATGATGCATGTAATGTTTCTAAAAGAAAAATATGATGCTTTTCAATTCTTTAAGCGGTATTTGGCTAAGGTTGAGAAGGAGATAGGTAGAAACCTGAAATGTCTTAGATCTGACTGAGGTGGAGAATTCACATCATATGAATTCAATCTATTTTGCAATGATAGAGGAATCAAAAGATAGATGTCTGCACCTAGAACACCTCCACAAAATCGTAAGGTAGAAAGAAGAAACATATATATCTTGGATTGTGCAAGGACATTGTTGATTAAAAAGAATGTGGCACAAAAATACTGGAAAGAAGCTATAAGTACAGTTGTCTACACTCTTAACCAGGTATAGATCAAGAAAGGTACAAATCTGACACCCTATGAATTATGGTTTGGGCATGCACCAAGTGTTAAATACTTTAGAATCTTTAGAAGCAAGTGTTACATATTAAAAGACAATAGGAATGGAAAGTTTGATGCTAAAAGTGATGAAGACATATTCTTAGGATACTCCACAAAAAGTAAAGCCTATAAGTGTTTGAACTCTAACACTAACAAAATTGTGGAAAGTGTGAATGTCAAAATTGATGAGTATGCAGAAAGAAATGAAGCTGATAGAAAAAGAGAACCAAAAGATTATAGATCTTTTGTGTACATTGAAGAAGTAAAAGAGGCAAGTAACAGACTTGCACCTGATGCTGAGTCTCGAACAAGCAATGTCAAGTGACAAGAGGAGGTTTCTGAGCATCAGGAAAACAATGCTGAAAGAGAACAAGAACATGTCGAGCTACAAGATAATGCTGCCGAGTATCAGGAAGAGGTTGATGAGCATTCAGAAGCTAAATCTGACAATCTTGTTGGGGAACCTGATGAAATAGAGGAAAGTAGAGCAAAACCTATTTTGGAAAAATATGTAAGAAGACATCACAAGCCTGAATAGATAATTGGAGACAAACATACTGGAATTCAAACCAGAAGTAAGACAAAGGATCCAACATGTTTACCATGTGATTTTTGTAGAAACTGATGAAATATCAGATTCAACTCCAAGATCCAGCTGCATGCAATAAACCTGTCACAAAGAATGAAGCTGAAAACTAGAAAAAGCAAAACCCTCTTGTGCTCAAAATGTTAGAGCTCAAAAATGTATTAAGAGAGAATGAAAGAAAAAATTACAAAAGCGGCTTATAAGAACAGAAACCCTAAAGCCACAAAAAACTAGGTTGTGCAATAATAATTAATAGAAATATTAATTATTATGCACCTAAAAGAGATAGCTTAAGTGAAAAAGAATAATAGAGGACTTAAGTAATTAAATCGAAATGATTTAATTATAAAGTCAAATATATCTATTACTCTAACAATTTTGAACCTAAGACAACTAGAGAGGCATTAGAAAATGAAGACTAGATACAAGCAATGAATGAAGAGATTGACTAGATTGAGAAGAATGATACTTGGATTCTGGTGCCGAGACCTAAAGACAAAAATGTTATAGGAACAAAGTGGGTGTTCCGGAATAATTTGAATGAAAAAGGTGAAATAACTAGGAACAAAGCTAGGATAGTATGCAAAGGCTATGCACAAGAAGAAGGAATAGATTATGGGGAGACATTTTCCCTTGTAGCTAGATTGGAAGGAGTAAGATCTCTGCTTGCATATACTACTTATAAAGATTTCAAGGTATATCAAATGGATGTCATGTCTGCATTTTTAAATGGTATACTAGAAGAAGAAGTTTACATAGAACAACCAGAAGGTTTTATTGATCCAAATAGAAGACACATGGTATGCAAAATAAACAAAGCCCTATATGGATTAAAACAAGCTCCTAGAGCATGGTATGAGAGGTTGCATAACTACTTGATACAGATTGGATTTTCAAGAACAAATGATACAAGTAATCTATACATGAAAGATGAAGAAGGTAAAGGTATCCTATTGGCAAAAAATTTTTGTAGATGACATTATTTTTGGTGGACAAGATGCTTTGTGCAAAAGATTCTCAAATGAAATGCAAACTGAATTTGAAATGAGCATGTTTGGTGAGATTAAATTCTTTGTTGGTTTACAAGTACATCAGATGAAGAAAGGAATTTTCATTACACAGTCTAAGTATGTTAATAAAATACTGAAAACTTTTGGGATGAAATATGCTAGACTAGTGAGTACTCCTATGATTACTGGACAAAATTTATCTAAGAATGATGATGCTAAGAAGTAAAGAAGACTTTGTACAGATCCATGATTGGAAAACTATAGTATGTTGTACATAGTAGACTAGATATTGCACTAGTTGTTGGGATTGTAGCAAGATTCTCTGCCAATCCTAAGGAAACACACATGATGGTTGTGAAAAGAATTATGAGATACTTGAAAGGAACTGCTGACTATGGGCTATATTACAAAAAGAATGACAAATTTGAACTAAGAGTATATACAGATGTTGATTGGGCAAGAAATGTAGATGACAAAAAAAGCACTAGTGGTGGAGCTTTCTTTCTTGGATAGAGATTAGTTTCTTGGATGAGTAAGAAACAAAATTGCATTTCCCAATCTACTGCTGAAGCCGAGTATGTTGCTGCTGCAATAAAGTATTCAAATTTGGTATGGATAAAATAATTGTTGGTGGGCATGAAAGAAGAAGTCACTGAACCTATTGTTATTTTCTATGACAACACAAGTGCTATCAACATTTCTAAAAATCCAGCGATGCATACTAAGACCAAGCACATAGCAATCAAGTATCACTACTTGAGAGAATTGGTACAAGATAAAGAAGTTTGAATGGAATATGTGAATACAAAAGAACAATTAGTAGACATATTCACTAAAGCTTTACCTAAAGAAGCTCATGAGTATCTGAGAAGTCAATTAGGGGTCCTTCCCCTAACTGAGGCTGCATAGTCAAGCTAGGAGCACTGCATCAAATATGCTATAGAAGAATATTTAACAAATTGATGCAGAAGATTCTCACACTTTAGGACTGGCCTAGAGTTGTGAAGAAGAGAAAATAAAAGGAATCAGTCATAAGCAAGATGACAGAGGGAGAAACACTGAGCTAGACAGATAATATCTACATCTGATGGATGTATGTTTTAGTTGTTGCTTTGGCATTTTTTGTCAAAGAGGGAGATGAATTGAGATAATACAATAACACATGACACTGAAAGTAAGGGAGATGATGAACTGAAATGAAAGATCAGGATAGAGGGAGATCTAGATACTTCTGATGGTCACAAAGGTGAAGCTTATAGATTCTAAATTAGAATGAAGCTAAGGACTGAAAGTAAGGGAGATGATGAACTAAAATGAAATGAAAGATAGAGGGAGATCCAGATACTTCTGACGGTCACAGAAGTGAGGCTTATAGATTCTAAATCAAAATGAAGCTAAGGATATTACAAATTTTCTCTGATGGACAGAAAAGTTTTTGGATTGGTTGGTAATCCATGTGTTATTCAAGTGATATCATATGGTGTTTCCATCAATGCCAAAGAGGGAGATTGTTGGAAACTGTAATTGAAACAATTTTTGTATTGTCATTGATGTCAAACCTTAACTGGTAAGACTGTTGCTACTTAGGAAAGTACTATATCTATTGTATTGTTGTGAAGAAGGGGTAGAAAGGATGGTAACAATAGCACCTAGGGAAAGGTTGAGTTATCTTGATACTACAAAGTGTACTTGACTATGTTGTACAATGATGAGATAATGTATTGTTTATCTTAGTAAGATTGAAGACTAAACTAGTAGGCTTGACCGACAAAAATGAAGAAATCATGTTTAAGCCAAGTGATGTTAGTGTCGACCAAGCAACAGTAAATTGTCGAGGAAGATACTATAAGATGAGGAATCATTTCTTAGTAATGATCGATCTTTCTACATGAAAACCGAGTAGTTGATCTCAATATTGACCGAGCATCAGCATTTTTATATTTCAAGAGAATTCAGATTTGGAGCCGACATTGTTCAATTCTTGGATTATGTAAAATGTGTTGACTTTATTTATTGATTGTTTGAAAGCATTAAATGCATTGTAAAATGTTTTATTGTAAATCTTTAAGAGATTTGAGATGATTCTAGAAAAGGAGACGATGAACATAAAATGGGTAGATTCAATGAATCTGACCTAACCTTAAGATCTACGAAGGAGATTGAGCGGCCAAAGATGAGTTAACCTAATTGAGGAAGTATTAAGGGAACCTAAGCATTAGGTATGCATATGCATGGGTAAAAAGAAGATGCTGGAAGATCAGTAGATTTTATTGACTGTATAAGCAGAAAAGGCTGAAGGAAAAGTATGGTGATTTCTTGAAGAAAAGTTTTGAGCAGATCAGAGATGGAGATGGCAAAGTTTCAAAGTCAGTAAACCAGCATTTGTGTACGGAATTGGATCTGATATTTGCAAAGTGATTTGTATGTTTTTCAGATCAATACTGCTGCTACTTTCTAACCATTATAACAGTCAAAATCCTTTTAACAGAGGTTGACCCAATAGTCATATGTTTAAATCCTTTGAACAAGGTTGCATTCTAATGGAGTGTATGTAAGTCCTATAACAAGGCTCACTTTTAATAGGGTGATTGAAATCCCTTAACCGGGTCACACCTAATAGTGTGTATTGTAACCTTTGACAGGGTTGGCTTTTAACCAAGCTCACTTTAGAAGAGTGAAAATAATAGTAGCATGTTACAAAGTGGTTTTTCCCAGATTGGGTTTCCACTATAAATCCTAGTGTCAATGCTTGTGTGAATATTTTGGTTTAAACATTTATGTGTTTTACAAGTTAGATACAGCTGGGTAGTGGACTGCAATGTTATATGTTTCTATTATTGAATCAGTGATGACCGAGTTGGTTTTGGTTGTTTGATCTGATTTAAGGAAAAGTTTATGAAGTTGTTTTATACACCAAGACCTGAGAACAACTGATTCACCCACCCCTCTCTATTGTTCTAAATCATATTAACATATAAATATAGATGTATTAAGGAGGAGTTACCGATTACCGATAATAAAAAAAGAAGTAAATACCTTATATTAAATTCATGTAGTTGCATTGAGTATTCATCAATACCTTATATTTTAGTCTTATTTATAACATATGAGATTTAACTTTAACATATAGATATCTTAAGTCAATATTTTCTCTTTTCTTAGATTAAAATACATACAACAAACTTTTAATGTATAAAATTGAAAAACACCAAAGATCTTGAAGATTTGGCACAAATCTGATATATAGTATTATAAGATTATTAAGATAAATGTACTATAATATGAAATTATTATATATATTAATTTATGAGTATAATAATATTAGTTAGAGGAGGATGGTGTTGTAGGTGTCTACTATGGTGAACCCACAATAGTGGGTTACACTTTTTTCCCTGAACGGACACTGAACTCTACATTTTGAAAAAAACTTTCAAATTCAGATGCATATTCTAGTTAAACCGTTTGGAATCGAAAGATGAAGTAAATTAGAGTCTTTTAGGATTTTCTATCTCGATTCTAAATATATTTTTTCTTTTTATTTTTGAATTGATTTGATTGGTTATTTCTTTTTCCCACAAAAATTGGTATGTTGCTAAAAACATCATTTTCAAAGAGTTACATTGTATTCATAGAGCATAACTTTTTTTCTAAAATAGGTATCAATGTGCTTCTTTTGAATTTAAGGTTTTTAACATCCATATGGAGGGCATGAAATTGGTTTTATGGCATTATTGTGATTATTTCATATTTTATTATCATTTGAAGTTGACTAAACCGTAATTTTGTCATACCTTGACTACATACGTTATAACTTGTTGTGTATTTGTCCAATTTCATTTTTTATTTTTTCGATAGAAAGAGAACTTAAATACCTAGGGCATATATATTTTTTATAATATTTTTTCTCTCATTTACTATTTTTCCATAAGTTTCAAACATAGACGTAGACATATGGTGAAATATCTATGTTTAGTAAAACTAAAAATACAAAGTCATAATAAAATTAATATATATTAATATTATAATCATTGGAAAGAGTTTTCTCAATAGTACCTTACTAAATAGATATGTTTTTCAAAATGGATTCATTTGATCTGCCAAAAGATAAAGTTGAAGTTCTTTTTTGTTAGCATTTTAATAAGTGTGAAGGAGACTCCATTATAGGTATGAATGAGTATAGATGTTAAATCAATGTTTTTATTTATCTAAGAGTCTTTGAGATAACTATTTGTAATTAAGTCATTCAACTAGAACCTCTCAAGGCTTAAATCATCATATTTTATTAAAAATGTATTATTTCAGCACAAATCAACATATCTAAAAAAGTGTAACCCACTATTGTGGGGTCACCCACTAAGCATAATGTAAGCTAGGACATCCATTCAATTTTGAATTCCAATCACTATAATATATTAATAGATTTGATAACATTTTTATTTATAAAAAAATTGAATTTGTTGTCACTTTTTTTATGGAAAAAGAATGTACTTTAGACAAGAACGCTATACAATCAATGGATATTTTGACCATACATTGTCGCTATTTTGACAACCATGTCAGCCAAATTGCCTTAATTTTGATGAACATTATATTGTTATTTCGACCAACATTGGTCGAATAGATGAAAGGTATGTTGGATAATTTTCTAGATTGAAGTGATTATTTCGACGGTGGATCAATCAATAATTCAACAACTATAGAGGTCACATTTTTGACAAACATATTATGTGTCGAATAATCAATGAGAAAAGTTTGACAACAGTTATGGTCTTTGGGTCGACCAATTTGCATCAAAAAATAAACTAATTGTCATCGAAGATCAAGCTAAAATTTAATAGTGAGCTCATCCTCATCTATGTTGTCTACATCTAAACTTACCGATTTAGCCATACTTTCCAACAATAAGGAGGTGTCCAATCTAACCTTAGTAAATTTTTCTATTTTGGTCTCTTCTTCCTTCTTTTCTTCCAGCTGAATTTCTTTCTCCTGTATTTTCTCTTCTTGTTTCTTTTCTATTTTCTCTTCCTCTGACTGTTCTTGTTCTCCAACTTCCGTCACACTATCCAAATTATCCAAAAATGGATTAGTAACATCATGCAAAGTGTCAAGGGTCATAGGCACACCAAAGACAAAGAAGTCTGGTTACATGCTAGTTTGTTCACTTCTTTTTACTTCCTTGGAACTTTCTCACAATCCCAAAGATGTAGGCTTGGAAATCTTGGGAGGTGAGGTCTTCTACATGCAATACGCTGATAGGGATTTGTGAAAATTCTCCCTCTGGATCATCCTCACAAGACTTAAAAGGATGTTTCTTAAACTTATATCTAGGTGTGTCCACAACATCATAAACTATTGGTGCATCCATAACTTCTCAGAAAATATGGAGTCTAAATACCTTTGATGTGCTAAAATCTAGAAATTTGCTTCACACGATCACGCAATTACTCTGATAGATGATTGATCTCCTTCATAACTCTTTTCTCCTTAAATGTTTATCAACAAATGATGTAGAAATGATATCTTCCAAGTCTTTTTATCCTTCAAAAGTTGATTAAGTGCATTAAACACAGGTAGCTCAACTTCGCATGTCGTCCAATCAACACAAAAATCACAAACATAGAAGATGAATCTCCAAGTATTGCACTCTAATCCATAGACTCATCAGTGTCTGTACACATCATACCTAAGCTCGCATGAGCTTAATCCACATATACAGGGGTTGGATATATTATGTTCTCTGCATCCAATGCTCCCCATAAGGATGTTGGGCCTTCTAGGTCGATATCTCAATGTTAACCTCTTGTGAAGACACAGTAGCATCTACTATCTCTCCCTCAACCAAGGTCTTATTGAAATCTTTTACTTTTCATACTTTTCCATCTTCGCCATCTGACTGCTTCTTGAAATGATCATTGAATTCATTCTACTCAGTAAAACTTTTACCAGTATCACCAATGTTCTTCTTTATTACTATAGGAGGTGGTCCTCTTGGTTCTCTTTTGTTATCCACTCCATTGTATCTGCAAAACTTTGCAATGTGACCTAGATTGTTACATTTGTAACAAGTAGGTGGTCTCCTTCTATCTTGATTAGTCTGCAACTTACAGTAGCTTGTTTTATGCCCAAAGTTATTGCATTTATGACATGCCATCTTTGTTGCTATCTATCATTGATATAATCTTTCTTTTATCTTGACTGATCAAGTTTTCTACAATCTGATTTCTTGTGTCCATATTCATAATAGTTAAAATAGTAGCTGGTAAAGGGTTTACAGCTACCTCTACTTCTACGATCTCGTTTCATGTGACCAACTTTGTTGTTTCCAAAACATCTACCTCTGAAAGGTCTGAACTATTCTTTAGGTTCCTCATGAGTAGGTCTTTCTTCACTTTTTGCTTCATTTGCTTCTTCAATGGTTTTAGAACATTCTGCTTCATTGAATCCAACTCGAGTCATGTATGCTTTAGGTTTATGTCTTTCTCTTTGCTCATTAATTTTATCACTGCTCATGCGTAACTTCTCAATGTGTAATTTGGCTTGAGTGAGTTCACCTTTAATGATCTGATTGTATTTCTCCAATTCTTGATATTTATCCTTGTAGTGATCAAGTCCAGTCTTCATTTGTCCTATATGTACATTAGCTTCTTTCAGTAACTCTTCAAATTTGTTTCTTTCATCCTTTTCATGTTGAATCTCTTTAATCATCAAAAGATTAATTTATTCTTTTGTAATGCCCAAAATTATCAGACAAAAACACAACAACAAAATTTTTTGATTGAAACACTAAATGAACATTAAAGTCAACTATGTTACACAAAATCCCATCAGTGTGTAGCAAGGGATCGTATGTTAATGATGCTCACATGGGATTATCACCCAACGTCATACAAGGAAACATGAGGCATGCACTGGCGTGCCTTCATCCCCTACATGATGGAAGAACATAAGGCGACATGAAAAAGGATATACGAGGGGGAGAAAATCTCCCTAAGTAAGATATTGAGTTAGTCTAAAGGTTAATAGGGTCATACCCCGGGAATCTAAAAGGGAGAAAAAAAATAATCAAATAAAGAAAAAGTGTTGAGTCATACAACAATTAAATAATATCTTTATTTAGACATAAATAACTATACTTCTTCACTAATTTTTAACATTTACCAGGTTATTTAATTCAAAAAAAATTTAATAAAATTACCCCTAATATTCATGATTTAAAAGGTCTAGCCTCTTAAACAATTTTGTTTTTTATCTATTCAAAATCATTATCATTTATATAACAACTTTAAAGGTACTAAAAAGTACTTGATCATTTTGGTAAAACAATAATAAAATTAAAATTAAAAGAATATTCCTTAACTATTAAAATTAGACTAAAGTAACAAATATTTCAAATGACATATTTATCCTAATTTAAATTTCCAAATATACAAAGGTATTACAACTTCATAAACTTTATAAATAAAATTCCTAAGGAAACTAATATATTGTACATCATAGACTTTATAAAATTAAAAATAATTAAGAAGTGATTCAAATACACATTTACTTCAGAAAGAACTAACTTTATTACAATATTAATTGGCTAAATAAAATCTAGACTTTCCATTTTCAAGAGACAACCTTTTTATAAAAAAGGGCTTTTATCTTCTTTAGTAAGTTATTAAATTTTTAAGATAATTAATAAAAGTTTATTAAGTTCTAAACAGCATGATATATATATATTTTATTATTAATAGTGGCTCCCCAAACCCTAATTCAAAATTAGGGTTGGGGGTCACTTATAAGCATCCCCAAACCCTAATCTTTCTCATTATTGTCTTGCAGGTTTGAGGGAGGATGAAGATGATAAGCTATTTTGTGTTTCTCACATGAACATGAGGGTTTGATTCAACAAGATTACTCTTTAATTCTTAAGAGTGTCTCTATGATCGAAATAAGATGATGCCCATTTTTTGGCTCTAATGTGGGTACATTAATTCTTGAAGTAACCAGATTTCTCTCTATTATGAGATATATACAGCTAGGGTTTGTATTTTTCTTTTCTAAAAATTAAGATCTAGCTTCTCATTATTAATTTGTCATTCCATCTTAATACAAACTAGATTTAGTTACAATGCCAAATCTGTTTCTTTTTTTACTTACTTTATTTTCCTTTTTTCCTAGCTAAAAATGTATTAAGCTATTTTTTTTTAATACAAAATTGGGTCTCTACCATGAGCAGATAGACCACGGTCTTCTCTTAAAGCAGTGGCAGTGGCGGTTGTGGCTTCACTGGGTGGCACTGCAATGCAGCACCATCGCAGGTGCTACATTGTAGCACCACCAGTGGTGCTGCAATGTAGCACCCCTAAGGGTGTTGCATTGCAACACCACCATGGTGCTGCCCATGGAAAGCAAGCCCCCTATGTAAAGAAAGTGGAATGGGGGAAGGGTTTTGTCCCTCCCCCAAATAATTTTTTTAATATTTTTTAAAAAAAAATTTCTAAAAACAAATAAGCTTAGTTTATTGTATTCGCATTTTAATATATATGTTATTTAATTAATTTTTTTTAAATACACAAACAATTTATTATATGATGTATAATATATATTATATGTATCAAATATTTATATAACTAGTGATATAAATATTTTGATATATATTTATACAATCATATAATATGTATATAAGTTGTTATAAATGTTAAATATTATTAATATATGTACATTATAATACATCACTATATGTACATATATTAACATACGTAAATTTATTCATTTAGAAATAAATAAGAAACAAACTGAACATACTTATGTTATCATTTAGGCAGTATATATATTATATTCAATATAAAAAATTTAGTTTTTCTAAAACATATTCATTGCAGATTTATTCACTCACTAGCTGTTTATTTAACAGTTTTTGATAAATTTCTAAATTCACTTAAATTAACATTAGCATGTGACTGTCTGTACTTTTGTATAAGTATTTATTTTTGTAAAAGTAGTTTTAAGTAAAAGTAACCTTAAAATTATATTTCTGCAACTCTGAGTAAAGTTTATTTACATGCTCAATTTCAGCATTTTTACAGAGCAATGATTTACACAACAGAATTTACAAACATGTTCATAAAATTTCTTTAATTTAGTAAACATAGAAATTGCAGGTAAAGTAGACATAAAGTAATTTTCTTTTCAATAAATCAACACTAGAATTGCCTCAAAAATTTGCAGGAGAGGTAAATAGATTTTAGTCATCATATACATTGCAGGAAATATAATCATCTAACAATATATCAGGCATAGGCAACATAAGGAAATAAAAAATTTTAATCATTATAGTAACATTGTCCTTGCAAATAAATTTAAAACAATTGAAGCTTATCACACTCTCATACTCCCACAAAATATAGAATTATTCATTCACTGTTTAACCTTATTCAAGACTGAATTAAATCTTGTATCAGTTCTACTAACTATACAACTTTCTCATAACAACATAAATGTATTCTAACAAATAACTCAAGGAATTTAATTACAAACAATATTACAATGTATCAAATCCTTAATTTTCTCTTCTTTAACTATGATCTTCAAACTTCATCTTTCACCAAGCAACAAAACCTGCAACATAAAATTTCTTCCACATGGCCATGGAGGCTCACCTCCCAGCCTAGGCCATTTCATGGCCACCCCCAAGCTAGGGGAAACAAGAATAGTATAGGTTACAAACAAACATCACAAACATAAACATACATGCCACAATTTAGAGACAAATCTAGCACATATGACTCCCTTCCCAAGCTTGCACAAGGATTCCAAAAATTGAATCCATAGATGGGTGAACGTGGAAACTTCTCTTATGGAGACACCTATCTTATACCAAAACATGAATATCAATAAAATCTCACATGCCTTCACAAAGCCCTTCCAAACATACAGCTCAATTTCATGAGCATCAACACATCCCTTATGACCCCCATACAAACATAAGAAGGCCCTCAAAGATGCCCATACATCCAAGTTCTCATACATAAATAATTCCCAACTAGGCCCTTCACCCCAAGTCCTCCTCAAATCCTCCCAAGGATGAGGAGTAAACTTGCACTCCCATAAACATGAAACAAATCAAGAAGACAAAACAAGATTGAAATCAAAAACCCACAATGAAACCACTCAATACAAGATTCACACACAAGTTACTACAATTTACAATTTTCACACAAGTACATCCTTTCAATGCATATACAAAATAATTACATGATAGAACCACCAACCTTCTCCTAAGCAATGGCAAAATTGGAAGGTTGAAGAAGAGCTCCTCTTGACTCCTAGCTTGCTTTCTTCCTTCAAACTACTAGCAAATCTCTCTAGTCCTCCCCTCACTTCACAAATTCACCCATAGACAAGATCATGAAGTGTCTAATTCCTAAGCCTCTATCTCTTAAAGACATTCCAACCTTCCTCTCTCATTCCCTCTTCCCAAAACAAATTAGGTTTCTAGATACTAGATAAAATGACACTTGCCCTTGCTAAAGAAATGGGATGGAATTCAACACATGGGAAAGTGAGGCAACCTAGAGAACATTACAATTTTCTTCATAACCAAAGATGGCCCATTTAGAGAGAAAAAATGGAGGCCTAGGGAAGTGGAAATGGTAGAAATAGGCCCCCCAACCCATGTACTAGACTTGGGGCACTAAAAACTTGCCTTAACTGCACCCTGGGACTCCACATAGCCCATCAAAAACCCCAGTTAAACTTGCATCCGAAAATAGAATATTGATAACATAAATCTTGGTTCTCTAAACCACCTACCTAGCTTAGGAATACACAAGACCAAACTAAGGAAAGGGTGGGGTCCATATTCCACTCAAGTATGCCATATCATCACAATGGTGTCAAGTGACACCTCACAAAAGTACACATCACATAACACACTTGGCATGCTTAGTGGAAAAATTACATTTATATTTTCACAAAATGAAATTTACTCTTAAACATTAATTTACAAACATTATCAACCACATACACACATGCATCACATTTATGAATAAAATCATGTTACAACGAGGTCGTTCTCTTCTTAGAGCCGACCTTGGTTTCAAACTGATTGCACTTAGATCTGATGTGGAGCATCATACAAACTAAACAATCGGTATGATCCTTTCTAATCCTTTCAATATCCATTCAATCATTTCTTTTTATAGAAACATCTCATAAGGTAAACTACAACATGTTTTAATCAGAAAAATAACAACCTTTCTCCATTTGCATATCTTGATTTCTATATCTAATTCCATTGTTCATAACTTTCATTTTTGAAATCCTTTTTACAAATCCTTTGGTGAAATTTTTCCAAATTATCCCTTATAAAACATATATAAATCAAAGCCCATGACAGTCATTAAATTATAAGTTATGGTCTCTACACCAAGAGCCATTTTTCCTGTCATAAACCAAAATTAAAACACCAAACCCTGCCTAGCGCATGTCATATCTTTCTCCAAATGAAACCAACCCAATTCCAAATTGAATATTATTGATTCTATATTCCAAATATTTAATCCATTAATTTTTCTCATCCATATATCATTCTACAAGCACAAATCACTACATGTAACTCCAATGCAGATCTTTAAAAAGTAGTTTCCACTTAAATATGCATAACTTTCACAAATATGCATAAAAATGACTCAAACCAAAAGGGAATGAAATTTAATTCACATATATTTCCAATTAATATTATTATAGGTTATGATTCACCAAAATTTATATGTACCAGATGCTACAACATGATTGTATTCAGGGAATCTCAATCCATGCCTCTAAAACAATGCAAAACTATGCTCTGTTATAGTACAATCAAAGAAAAGATCCCAATGTATGATGGGAAGATGGATGAGGAAGTGCTCCTTGATTGGTTTAGTTCTGTTGAGAACCACTTTGACTATGAGGACATTGAAGACAAGCATAAAGTGAAGATTGCAAAAGCAAAACTTAAGGGTCATGCATTGTTATGGTGGGATTGCCTACAAGTAGAAAGGTGCAATAAAAACCTACCAAAGATCACATCATGGCCTAGAATGATAGAAAAAATGAGGGACAAGTTTCTACCTGAGGACTACAAGGTTCAACTCTTCAAGAAGATTCAAGGGTTGAAGCAGAAAGACATGGATGTCCAAAGGTATATAGAGGAATTCCACAAGCTTGACATCAAATCTTCTCATGATGAAGATGTGGAAGAGAAGGTGGCTAGATATATTGGAGGGTTGAGGTACAACATCCAAGATGAGATGAGCATGGCCACACCAAGGATTCTTGAAGATTGCTACAAGTTGGTAATAAAAGCATAAGGCAAGCTTAAAAGAAGGCAAGAGAGGCAAGGCAGTTCAAGAGGACAAAAAAAAAGGGGCAAAGGAGTGAATCCAAGCCAAGGATAGAATGAGAAGGGTAAAGAGAAAGTCTCAGATTAGAAAGGAGAACAAAGAAATGGTAGAGGAAAGAGCTTTCTTGGAAAGTGCTACAAGTGTGGTGAAGAGGGGAACCCATTCTACAAGTGTCTTGAAAGAGAAGCTAAGAAGAATGATAAGAGGGTCCATTTGACTCAAGGAGAAGAGGACAACAAACATCAAGAGGAAGAAGAAGCAAACCATAATTATGCATATCTTGAAGAAGGTGAGTGTCTCTTGATGGGAAGGTCACCTATTCAACATACACCCAAGGTATCTATTTTTAGAACAAATTGTAAATGCTATGGAAAAATAAGCAAGGTTATCATAGATTCTAGTTCATTTGACGATCTAGTGTCCTATGAGATGGTAAATAAGTTAAACTTATCAAGACTTCCCATTGGTAGACCATATAGGGCCTCTTGGGTCAGTAACGATCAAAAAATTGTGATTAAGGAGCAAGGATATATAGATTTTTCAATTGGGGGTTATGTTGATAGGGTTCTATGTGATATAGTTCCCATGACATGTTGTCACATCATCTGAGGAAGACCATGGCAGGCTTCAAGGAAGACCATTCATTATGGTTTGAAAAATGAGTATGTGGTGCGCAAGGAGGGAAGAAAATTCACCCTTAAACCTCTTCCAAGCAAGGTAGAAGAAGTTGGTAGCATCATTATCTTTGGTGCAAAAACATATGTTGAGTTACAGGTTCCAAAGCATGAAAAGATGGTGACTATAGAGCAAGATTCTAAGACCACTTTATTGGTCTTGAAAGATGAGTTTGTGGACAGTCATGAGGTATTGACTATAAAATAGAAAAAAAGGCATGAAGATGGTGTCCTTATTAGCACAATTTGGTGTCCTTTGGAGCAATAAATGAATAAAATTACAGAGGTGTCATTGAAAGACATAAGGAAGGGTCAATTTGATCCTAGACTGCAGTTGCAAGGGCAGTTTTGGGGGGTACAACATCACTGTTTGTAGCAGCATAATGACAGATTTGATTTTAATTCCATTCCTTCTTTGGCTTCTCACTCTTTCTTTACATGTGGGAAGGTTAAGAGGATAGAATTTAGTGTTGATCAGAGGACTCTCAAAAAGAAGAAGAGAGAGCCACCTACTAGGAGGATGGGAGGCACAACGACACAGTCCCTTAGTTCTTGGGGCAAGAACTTTTTCCAAGGTGGGTGTATGGTGCAGGAGCACCTATGAAGACACCTAGGTCCACCATGAAGCCTATCAAAGATAGAGGATGAAATTCATCCCTAAATGTGAATTGGGGTGTATTAGAACCAGTAATGACAATGTGTAATAGAGAATGCAATGAAATGTTGTCAAGTCCTATTTGTCCAAGTAGAGGACTAGGACTTAAAAAAATATTGTAAATTGGGTCTAGTACCAAAAAAGGTCTAAGTAGGACTTAGAAGTATTTAAGGGAGTTAATTAGACCCTAGGAATAAGATTTAATAATTTTTATAAGTTAAAATGCTTAAATCTTCAAAATTATGTAAGTTAAGAATTCAAATATTTGAATCTTAATGGTTACTTAGTTTAGGAGGGAAATGGAGTTTTAATAAATAAATGAAATTGTAACCAAACCAACCAATTTGAGTTGGTTGATATGGTTACTAGGCATCATATATGATTTTCCTATGGCAGGGAAAAGACACAGTACGGCCAGCTACAAAGATTATACGGATTCTACAAACTTGAGGCAATAAAGTGGTAGTTTTTACAAATTTCTTGATTTTTCAAGGTTGTAATGAGTTAAAATCATTGAATAGACATCAATGTGTGTTTTATAATCTCTGTAAATTCATTTTCAATCTATTTGTATTAAGATTTCTTTAAAAGTCTCTGATTGTACTGTAACAGAGCATAGTTTTGCATTGTTTTAGAGGCATGGATTGAGATTCATCCCCTTTTTGTAATCATTGTGACTTGGGGATGAATCACACATGTGTATTATAGTTTACTAAAACTAAATATGCAAGAAAATCGATCAGATGTTGCAGGAGATCTCCATTTGATGACTGTTGCAGGGTTATGGGGCATGAAAATGCATGGAATTTGATGCCATAATTGTAGCAGTGGGATTTTGGCCTTAAGGAGGGCATTTTTTTGTATGAAACATAAAAATTAAATGTCCAATAAGTGGTGGATCCTGAAGGAGGGGTTCTGGAAGTGATTTTTGGGTCATTTTCTAGAAGACCCTAGTTTTTGGAGCCATTTGGTGAGGGTTTTTGAGTTTGACCATCTAGGAAGTTTCTGGGTGAAAACCAATACCATAATCCTTTGTTTTGAGACAAAAATAGGGACTTCTGAAATTTATAGGGTCTGAGGATAAATATATTTGGTACTTCCTTTGTAAATGCACTCAAATTAGTCCTCTTGAAGATAGTGAACAGTCAGTTTTGGGGGTTGAGGTTCCAAAACAATCCTACTTGGTTTTGACACATGTTGTGTAATGTAAAAAATTGTATCTGAATCAGTCATTTTTTTTGGGGTTCTTTTGGGAAAGTTTTGAAAAAAGTCCAAAAATTAGGTTTTTGAGGACTAATAGGGAGGGCACTTGAGATTAGTAACTCATTTTGAGATATCTGATCAAGAGGCTTAAAGGGAACTTGTAACCAGTCAATAAAAGTTTTTTGGGGTTTATTGGGACCCTAGTAAGTCTTTTGGTTGGCCTTGTGTCATTTGGAAGTCATTTGACCTCTTGGAGCAAGTGGATTCCCTTGGGTACACGGTGAGACCTTGGGATTGTTTTACAAGGTGTAGAGTCTTGTTGTCTAATTTGTGGAGTTCTTCAAACCTCTGCATCAAGATCCATTCTTGTTTCCACAAATTTACAACCATGGCCATATTCCTGCACAATTGAGTCTGATGTCAGTAGCTCATAAAATCTTTGCATTAATAATCATTCTTAAAATGAAATATTAACATCTAACTTGACAAGTACAAATAATTTCATTTCATGAATCATTACATAATCCACATTATACCCTAATTCTTCAAGCATCGAAATATCAATTCAATTTTCACATAAGCATGTAATCCTAAGTTAATCATTGAATCATGATACCATCAGCATTTACCATTCTGTAAGATTACGTAACAAATGCAGAATTCATAATTCATATATCATATATAAGCATGAAACCAAAATGAGTATATAAAGAGTACGACTAACATCATCATCATATAAATCTATAACAATCATCTCATAAGGTCTAATGATAGCAAATCATAATCCAAAATAGGTCAAATGTCTCTAATCAAAGTATCATCCATATGAATCAAATGTCAAACAACTATCGAGCTAAGATGGGTCGAGGTAGGACCTCACATCTTTTTCTTACTCTAGCTTCTTCACTTTGTCTGATGTATCACTTTCTAAATCTCCTTTGATCTTCTCCATAAGGTCTTGTCTCTAACATTTTGCAACCTCAAGTTGTTCTCTTAGTTTCCTGATGAAACCTTCTGATCTTCTTAATTTAAATTTCAATTCACCATTCTTGGCCTTCTCTTTATCGAGATCTTCAAGTGCAGCTTCAAATTTTTCTTTCAAATCTTCTGAATCCATTCTAATCTCCCTTAATCTATTAGGCTTTCTCTCCAAGGGCCAAAAGCTCTAATACCAATTGTTAGGATTAGGTAATAATAAGATGGGGCTGATTCAGTAGTACTGAATTTTAATTTAAACTTCAACCAATTATAAACAATCCATAATAATTCAGAAGTGAAAAGAACATATAATCACAACACATTACTCATGACACCATGATTTAGTCTCGAGGAAACCCTGGCCAAGGGAAAACCCCAGTGGGGATGGTACCCATGAATATGTACTAAAATATAGTATCCCTATTAGGATATATAGCCCTGTTAGGAGCCGAGTATTACATAGTAAATTTCCTTGTTAGAGGAATACAAAACCCTATTAGGGGTATACAAAACACCTGGTTAAATGTGGTGAGCAAACTGCTCTTACAATCACAATTGTCTCAAAAGAGTTCTCCAAAAATAAATAATACAAGAACTTTCCTTGCTTAGGTAGTTCTAGTTATAGCTCTATCAAATACTAATCTCTAATATGCTCTCTTCTTATATATTTACATCCATTATATCATCATAATATCATACTCCAACTATCACATATCACTTCCACAAATGACTCTATACTTAAACAAAATCTGCCATCCAGTCGACTTCACAAATATCATACAAAACATAATAATAAATTATGAAAATGATAATTATGGATTTGATGATCTTATATTACCAAAGTGTCAACAATATACTTCATTCACTTGACTTAGCATGTTACCATGTCCACTATACTCTTCTTGATCTTCAGAACTGTTCATATGACCTGATAAACTGATTTATTTTCTTCGCATACCTTCTGAACACTGTATCTCACTAATCTGATCACCAAAACTCATGCGCTCTTAACTGAAGAATGTACATATTCCAAAATACCTTTATTTATCTTTGCAAGCCATAATACCTTATAAATCTTCATTTCTGACCAAAACTATAGCACTGTACCCTACTATCTTCATTCTAGACTTAGTCATTTTCATGACTGTGACTCTAGTAGTAAACTTCTTATCATACAATCATTCCAGCATAAGTGTTTCCATAAATGACAACCCTCAAGTGATCCCTATTGCCCCAAAACATCACTTGCCAATAGTATTTTTTCCTTGATTCTCCACAGAATTGTATTGGTTGTGAGACAAATAAAGAATGGACCACATGCTTGAATATTTCCATAGAAAATTTAGTTAACATCAACAATCTAGTGTAGAGGTCTGTCATTAGCATGGTAACAAAGGAAAAAAATGTGACAAGAAGAAGAAGAAGAAAGATGGGTCAAAGAACAAAGGTGAAGAAAAGACTAATAGAAAGAAGATCATTTATTTGTTTGCCTAAGACAATGCACGGTATCAAATGGTTGAGCCCTAGGTCTACATCTTAAAGCTCCAATTTTTTCAATGCTATTCTATTTTTTTATTCTTAAAATGTTGTCTTCAAACTTTATATGTGTTTATTATATGTACTAGTAGTAAAATTTGATTATTCCATATTATCCTTCTATCTTGACCTAGAAATCCTATTTTTATGGTTTTTCTTTTATGGACTATATTAAATTTTTGCACTTATCCATTTAATTTTATTAAAAAACATATAATATATGTCTACAAGGATTAGTAACAACAATTTATTTATAAACATTATTAAGAAAAGTGATTCAGACCATCCTTTTACAATAATGATGAAACCTAATACTCTAGTTACTCCATGGCTTCATAAAGTTAAACATATGTTAAGATCTTGTATCATTTTCTAATGTAGCTAGCATTGTTGTGGATTTTTCTTGCTACTTCAAATCCTATGAAAAAACATAAGACCTATATTAGGGGATTCAAAACCTAGACTATATGTTCAACACTATCCACATATTGAAGATAAGGAAACACTTATTCAAAAAGGCATGAAATCCTTCTTAACTTTAAGCTCCACATGACTAAGGAGAGTATTCCTAATTTTATGTTTGCATGCATGATAAAGTCATTTTAGCAACTAGTTTGAAACCTGTAAATGTGGATAGTTCTCATATTTATGTAAATGGAGTTTTTATTTCATCACTTGAACAATTAATCCCATTTAGCTTCATATACATTGAGAATGTAATAAAGTAAACTTATTCCTATCAACCAAAAAGTAAGCATTATATTGAATGTAGATTTTGATTGGCTTCTGGAATAAATATGAGAAACTCATGAGATTAGTATCAAATCCATAGTGCACAAAGTCAATATTTAGATTGCAAAAGATGAAAATGTAACAAAAATCATTCCATTATGTTAAATTTCATCATTCATGTCTGACACAAATGACTCCACTTGACCAACTACAAAGTCATACATGAAAATCCATATTATTTACTCAATATCATAGTAAAATGTATATTAGATTTAATTTCTTCCTTGATGAAAACCCATATACAAATAATACAATTGCAAGAAAAGTTTATAATGACAAACTGAAGATATCTTTAATATTTCAATTTAGTATAAAGATTGAGTACATAATATAGAGATAACTTTGCAATTCCCTTCATCATGAAAATATATTAGAAATAATATGTCAACATACAGACTCGTTGAACAAGTAAGTCCATTTTCTAAGCTATACACTTGTTTACATTATATTTCTCTAAGGAAATGAGAAACTTCATAAAGGTACCCAACTAACTAACCCTTAACTATGTCCCTAGACTTCCAATTTATGGAACATGCATCAAGTTATAGCTTGTTACAAATATTTCCTACTTCTAACTACCATCAATCATATACCAAAGATATTATTTTCTCAACTGAATCTTCTATCTTCAAATTTGTCTTGTAATGAAATTTGATTGCATGATTGTATGAGATAGCCCAGGGCTGGAGAGCTCTAAAGAAGTCAAAGTGTCTCCTTTGAACCCAAACCTCAGTTCTAAACTATTCCATCATCACACCATGTGGTATTTTATGTAGAGAGGGGAAAAATTCAATATTCTCACTCTCACCCGTCTTAGGGGAGAACTTCAAGATTGTTTTCCAAGGGTAAATAGGCTTATACAAACCCACACCTCCAAGTCATACACCCATGCCCTGATTTGTATCCCACCCTTTAGAGAGAATCAAAGTGGTATCCTTAAGGGATTGAACCCCTAATAAACCACAATAAACTCTAGAAGCTTTGTATCAAGCACTTATAGCTGAGCCATTAATTTTAAAAATCCCCAAAACTACCTTTCACATTTTAAAAATTCCTACAACTACAAAGTGAAGCTTCATCTTGCACATTATCATGATCTTTGTATACATCTTATAGCAGGGCTTTCCTCAATCTTTCCTTTATGCATCAAAAAACCCCACTCATGACAATTCTCATAATTAGCATCTTGAACACATAGAAAACCTTCTCACTTATAAGAAAACAAGCTTAGAGGACACACTTTCCATTCTGTGCAAAAAACTATAAATAATATTTCTTAAGTTTTAAAGAAACTTCAATCACTTTCTAATTCGAGTAACATTTATACTAGAGAATCTCATTTTGTGAAATATTTTCAAGCTAACTTTCTTGGTTATCACAACACTAGGCAAAAGAAATGATAGTAGGGTGTAATGAATTTATGGCCTCTACTACAATTCAAAAGTAGCATAACATTCCTTCAAATGTCACTTCTAAATTTAACACTTACATGTTGTCACTATGCAATATTCAAAATATATTCAAAAGATCTTGTCCCATATAGCCTAGCACTCCTTCCTTGCATGGAAACATATGGCATCTGATTATCTGCTTGACTAATTCTGACCACATAACACTTAGCAGTCTATTTTGTAGACATCCCACTCAATAGACCCCTTTTCCATTATTTATGTCAACACCTAGATATGGTACGTATTTATATTTATTTATTAATTTAACATGGACATGTGTCACTTGCTTGCATCATTACAATCCATTTGGGTCATCTTTATACAGTATCATAATGATGTGACTAACCCACTTGAGTTACCCCTTTAATCCCTCCCAAGATCATGACCCATCTTACTAACTGTGGTTTAGGCCTATAAGAATGTGAGCCCAATGATTTATAAAACATGTCAAAATCTTGCAAACTCACAACATGCAAACTTACACGATGATTAACCCTCTGGTGATGTAGTGAAGAAATCTATTATTTACTTCTACCTTGCATTTGAGTGTCATGCGTAGCATTCTTGCCACTCCACAAATTAAAACTAGTCCCAACACATCCATTTACAAGGCTACAACCAAACATTTTTATAAAATTCATTGTTCCACTACAAGCTCATGACTTAAAATTATTTTACCCATTAATCATCACAAGGGTGCAACTAATATTTTCACTCATGTAAAATAATTCACTCATGGCATTGTAAGTCAAAGTAACCATAGTAAGAAATTGTTGTGAGGGTGCGATCCTTATACTTTATTCATTTTATCAAGTGGTCCCATTGCGACACTCGACATTTTTTTGTTGCTTCACAAGATAAAGTGCTTAGCTACCTGTTCAATTCATGATGTTGCGACAATATATTTTGCAACCACTTGGGAACTACCATATATGCTTCCAACCACAAGTCGTGTATTCTCTTAACTATTGTAATGATGAGATAAAGCATTTACAAAACAAACACCATGAAGCCATTGATACTCCTATAGATTTATTATTTTGTCATTAGTTTTGATTAAGTTATATTGATTGTCAAAGTCATTCAGTAAAGAAGGAAAGTCAAGTTAGTAAAGAAATAAGCTAGTCGATAAAGGAAAGTGAAATTTTGGTAAAAGGAATAAGACATAGACACCAAGAAAGGAAAATAGAACATTGAACAATAAAGAGTTACAATAGTTACCTAACTGAGAGAACATACATGCTACCGAGAAGATGACAAATTTATTACTAAGCATCACAAGCTAACATAAGGAGAATCTACAAATACATTGAATCTAGACACCGAGCACAAAGTGTTTTACAAATATTGAGGAAATTGTTTGATGGAGCATTGGAGGTTTAAAAATCATGATTTTTCATGATTACAAGGTGAGATCAACCAATGAGAATTAAATGTGATATATGCATTGGAGGAGTAACTAGTGCTAGCACCACTTAAGGAGAAGATTCTAGATTGTTTCCATTGTTTCTAGAATTGAATATAAAATGGATCAGAGTATGAAAGAGAGTATCATGTGAAGGATAAATTTTAGAAAGCAAGTGATGATAATTCAAAGATAAGATTGAAGGTGATGATATTTTTACTACAATAGTGAAGTGTTGTGGGTGTCATCCCCACCACAGTTTTTTTCCTCTAACAAGGATTTTTGTGATACCAAAATAATGGTGTTATGAGTTGTGTTTCATGATATTATTTTACATGTTATTATATTGTTATATGAAAATTTATGAATTTGGTGAATGGTTAGAAAGTTAGATAAAAGTTTTTGGAGTACTGATTCACCCCTCCCCTCTCAATACTTAACTTTCCATAAGCTAATCCAGCAATTGGTATAAGAGAAGTGTCTCTTTTTTAGAAGATTAACCACTTAAGAGGAAAGATATGGAGAGATGGAAAGCTATAGGTATGAAAAGGTGATTAATAACTTGAACATGGAATTGAAGATGGCTACTCACTAGATTGATGAACTAAGGAGGAAACTGAAGCATTTACTAACCAAGAGAAAGGAACATGCACATCAATTGAAGGATACACAAGATCGGGTTGAAGAACTTGAAGAACAATCAGAGGGATGTGTGTCTGATGAATCTAAAGCTGCCATATAAAAACTGACTAAAAAGAATAGAAACCTAACTGATCCGGTAAAATCACTGAAGAGAGAACAAGAAACTCAATTGGTAAGAATGTGTGATGTCTTGGAACAAAAAAAGAAAAGTTGAAGATGTCAAAAGAATGGTTGAAGATGTCAAAAGAATGGTTGAAGATTAGAGAAGGAAAATGAGTGCAAAGATGAATGAGAAATATGTGGAGATACAAAGGTTGACACAAAATCACTACAACATGATAGATTAACTAGTCAGTGCTAGTTAGGAGATTGCAAGGAAAGTTGAAGAGATTATTGGATTGAGATCGGAGAATGAAAATTTGAAGAAAGAACTAAAATCTGAAAAATATGCAAATGAAATCTTGAAAGGGAATGAAGAAACATTTAGGATATTGGGTGAACAACTAAGAGGTCAAAGACAACTGAGAGATACTTCTAGACTTGGATTTAATGCAAAAAACACTATCGAGAAGGGAGAGTCCTCAAATTAAGAAGTCAACTGAGATAATGTTACCCCATCAAAGACAAAGAATCCTACATGCTATCATTGTCAGAAACTAGGTCATATAGCTAATGTCTATAGGAGAAAAAGAGGTAATCCACCAAGAATTCCTATTTTTAATGGTTATTGTTACAATTGCATTAAGTATGGACACAAAGCATTTGAGTCTAGATCAAGGACTGCTAAAAATACAAGGAAGCCAATATTCAATGGTTACTACAATAACTACAATAATTATGGTCACAATTCTAAAGAATGCAGGTCACAAAAGAAGAATGTGAAATGGGTCGCTAACCGACAAGGATCAACTATACCATGGGACTACAATATCAGAGTAAAATGTACAACATGTGGGAGATCTGGACACATTGCTGAAAATTACATTTTGATGCGTGAAAGGAACAATAGAAGATCATGGAGAAATTTTGGAATGACTTGTTTTAATTGTCACAAGGTCAGCCACCTAGCCAAAGACTGTAGATACTGAGGAAAAGCCCCAAATGAGGAGCAACCAGGTGAGACTTCTCAAGTTAATGTTAATGAGATAAGAGATCAGATGAATATCACATGTGGGAGAACATCTCAAGATGATGGAACTAAACTTGGAAAAATTTATGGCATCGGGATCGGGTGCACCTATCTTCACCTAATTGATCAAAGGTATGTGTAGGAGCTGATAACTAAATTTATCCTAAATCAGTTCCTAACAAGTGTGAAAAGATCCATATTATCATATTTGGATGCATTTGGATATATGTTGTGAAGTCGACATTTCATATTTTGATCGATAAGAGTATATGTTATTTTGTTCCATTTAGTGAAAGGAAAGTGTATTGCTAATCAGTGAAAAGGGAGTCGGCAAAGAGAATTGGATGCTAAAATTATAGCCGTTGGACACCCTAATCGAGAAAAAAAAGACTATAAATACAGCCCTTTACATTTCATTTTCACTTTACATTTTCAAGAGCATTTGAAGAACTTTGTGTATACGAGACTACCAAAAGCATCTGAGTGATTAAGAGAATAGATCTAAGCATTGTCAAGCATATTCAAGTAAGTGTTGGTGTTTTCCCTAGTTGTGTTAGAGCTACTGAGTCATCATTTAAATAAAACCCTACCAGTCAAAAAATTAATCTATGAAGCAACATCACCAAAAGTACAAAATCTTATTGTTGTGGAGAATATTGACCCTATCAATCTGAAATATAAGCTACCTCCAACTGTTGCAGTCAAAATTGATATAAAATGGGAGCCCTATCTTTGATCATGCAAGATTTATTTTCATTGACGATGTTTGTGCCTTCATACATTGCAAGATAGAGGACATTTTCCAAGTGGAGATCTACACATCCTAGCGGAATGTATGTGTAAACAAGAAGTTGAATAATGAATATATGCATTTTGAGAACAAGGGTTTGGTTCATGCCATCCATTTTTTGACTATATTCAAGTAGGAATGGATGATAATTATTTTGAGTTGAGTACATGATTAGTTCATGTGGCTCAATGCACTTATTAAAATCATAAAAGATGTACTATACATTGTTATAGGTTATCCAACCAATGATAGACCGAGAGCTCATAAGAAAACATATAAGTGTTGGAAAAATTGTCAGCGCTCCCCTCAAGATTTGTGACATGGCTTAACTACCTATTGGATCTTCTATAATTCTAGTGGTTGTATCGGGCATTAACAGGTCGATGTTTTGGTGCAACGGCAACCACTACTTGTAACAAGTGGTATCAAAGCTTGGTCATAGGTTCGAATCCCCTTAGGTAACATTGAGGGGGAGATTGTTTGAAAAATGGTCAATGCTCCCCTTGAGATTCATGACATGGCTTAACTACATCCTGTGTCTTCTATAAGTCTAGTGGTTGTATCGGGCATTAACAGGTCAATCTTTTGGTGCAATGGCAACCACTACTTGTAACAATAAGAATTGTTGGTGTAGTTAAATATTACTAATTACACTTTACTTAATTTTACTTAGGATAATGCATTTTCATATTAGTTGTCATTGTGACACCTAGGAGTTTGCATTTCTTTTTAGCACATGGTTAGGATAATCTCCACTTTAGGTGTGATAGTTGTCATCACATACCTCTTTGTGTGAGAGATCCACCTTTAGTGCTCTTATCACATTATCATCATCTCATTGTTGCACATGCTTCACATACTTTCATGTACAATGGAGGATGATCCACCTTTGGTGGACATGTGATTCCACCTAGTGTGGGTGATATCTTAGCATTTCCTTATCATGTAGTCTTATTGCATTGCCTATATATTCAGGCACTCCTACTTTGTAATCAATTCAATTAGCTATAATCAATTATTTGATTATTTTTCCTATCTCTCTTGTGCTATCTATTGAGCTTCTAGATCTTGGCTTTTATTCTTTGCCTTAGGCAAATTATTACATGGTATCAGAGCAATATCAAAATTCTTACATGGTATCAGAGTCATAGGAGTTTCATTGTATAGCCTATTTTGGAGAGATTGTTATTGCAGGTCAAAATTGGAGCTTGCTGGTGCAAATCAAAGGTTGGCATCACATTGAGGAGGTCCAAAAACCCCTAAATCAAGTTTTGTTTCATCCAAATCGGATATTTGAAGCCAAATCTAAAGCCATTTGAATTTTCAAGGTTCGGTGGTGGCGATTCAAAAAAAATAATTTCAGATGTGATTTTCAAATAGCGATATCTCAATCATCTGGACTCCTTTTTTCAAGCAATTTTTTTTATTTTGGGGTAGAATTTCACGATCTACACAATGGTGTAGGTGATTTTAGATCTCTATTTCTGATATTTTTTGAAAATTGAAAATCCCAATTTTTACAACTTTAGAGGCTTCGTTTGAGCTCATATGTACACATTTTCAAGTGCTATTTTTTTTTAAAGTTCATGATTTTTTGTCTACTTTCCAGATCTGGTATCAGTTTGGAAAAATTATGAGTAGACATAGTACTTTCAGAATTTGGTCTATTTTGGCCTATTTTTGGCACTTGTAATTTGTTAGATCCTTGAGAGATCTTGTGTCTTATTTGTTTGAGTCTACTATAGCTTCATATTTTCTGTTGTAATTATCAAAATCAGAAGTCCATTTTGGCAAGTGGAAATTGTACATGCACTATACATAAAGTGCCAAAATCATCTTTTTTGGGGGGGTTCTTTGGCTCATTGCATTTTGGGGGGTTCATTATATTTTTGGTCTCATTGTTTCATGTGAGAAGCACATCATGGATGGTTTAATTAAGTTGACAAGAGGAAATTATAAGCAATGGAGTGAATTGGTTCTTGCTCATCTTAGTGAGCATAACCTACTATCCTATTTGCATGAGTATAGACCTAAAAGTCCTTCTTTCAATTGTGAATCTTACTCAGAAGTTGTTAAGGTTATCTATTTGAATATGGATATGGACGTTATAGATTCCCTTGTTGACTATGATGATGAGACAGAAAATATTCTTGATCTTTGGACTTTTCTTTGGGAAATGTATGGAGATCCACATATTCCTCCACTTCCAAAAGGTCCAAAACCTCCAGTTGCAGCTCCTTCTCCTCTTATTGAGATCACATCTCTTGATGATGCATGTCTTCCTATAGACATTGAATCTTGTGATACAGTGCAGCAGGATATTCATTATCTTCCAAACTTGGTTCCATAGGATGACTACTTGACAGACATTGCAGGTTTGTTTGTGGAGTCCTACATTTTAGATTTGGGAGACTTCATTGATGACATTCATCTTCTCTTTGTTGAAGATGATACTTCTTCAATTGTTGTGAGGGAGCATGCTAACCCTCATCTTCATTCTCCACTTGATCCTTCTTTCAAGATTGACATGATTGTGGATCCTTTGATACAGCATTTGGAGGACATCGCTTTAGCTTTAGAGAAGACATTTGAGTTTTTGGAGATTGGTTTTCATGAGTCTCAAACTTCACTTGAGATGTCACATTGCATGGCTAAGGTTGATCATACTCATGTGTTGGAGATTCCTATTCAGTTTCTTGAGATATCATACATTTTGAGGATTCTTCCTTTAGATTGGGGAGGATTCATTGATACACCTATGGACTTGTTTCTTCCTAAGGGGAGGAACATTATTCAGTTTTCTTGGTGCAGTTTCTACATTGATCCAAGCACACCTATCATGGGTGTACATTCTACATTGAGTGGGGGCTTTCTTTCTTCTCTTCCTACTTCATTTGAGGAGGTATCTTTGTCTTTGGAGTTTGATCCAAATTCTTACATGGATCAGTTATCATTGGTTCCTTGTTTGTCACCTTCTATTGGGCTTATTCCTGATTAGTTCATGACATATTCATCAACCAAGGACATGGAAATACTTGGGCATACTTCAGAGACATCATACTTCATTTGGATTCCCCTTCCTACTTCCTATCCACAATGGGAAACCTTCTTACATCTATACTTGGTGTATCTTCTTCCTAAGAGGAGAAATGTTGTTTGTAGGTATTGGACTATGTTTTGTCTTCAAGCACTTACCATCCTTGGAGGAGATTACTCATTATGGGGGGGATATCACGTCTCCTTATTTCCTTCCTTTGGGGGGATGTTTCATTGTATATGCATGATGTATGTCATAATAGGGGGGTCTTGATTACTCCATCCATGCATGCATCTTGTATTCATCTCTCTTTTTATGGGAGGGTTTTTCCCATGAGGTTTTCCCTCTTTCTCCACTTTATGAGAGATTGCATTGTTCTTGCATTTTGTACATGGGTACCTAACATGGCCTAGTAGCTAGGACCCATCTTGCATTGTGAGCTTAAGTGCATTCCCCTAAGTTGCACTTAAGGGGGGGTGTTGGTGTAGTTAAATATTACTAATTAAACTTTACTTAAGTTTACTTAGGATAATGCATTTTCATATTAGTTGTCATTGTGACACCTAGGAGTTTGCATTTCTTTTTAGCACATGGTTAGGAGAATCTCCACTTTAGGTGTGATAGTTGTCATCACATACCTCTTTGTGTGAGAGATCCACCTTTAGTGCTCTTATCACATTATCATCATCTCATTGTTGCACATGCTTCACATACTTTCATGTACAATGGAGGATGATCCACCTTTGGTGGACATGTGATTCCACCTAGTGTGGGTGATATCTTAGCATTTCCTTATCATGTAGTCTTATTGCATTGCCTATATATTCAAGCACTCCTACTTTGTAATCAATTCAATTAGCTATAATCAATTATTTGATTATTTCTCCTATCTCTCTTGTGCTATCTCTTGAGCTTCTAGATCTTGGCTTTTATTCTTTGCCTTAGGCAAATTCTTACATGGTATTAGAGTGATATCAAAATTCTTACAAGATAAACTTTGTGAGCTTACTCAATCTAAATGGGATGGAAGAGGTTTGAAGTTGTCTACTATTGATTATCTTGAGCTAAGATTTGCATGCAATATAATATTCTACTAAATCTCTCAGGTAGACAATGTACCTTGTCGAGATGTGAATATAGCTTACAACATTGTAAAAAGAGACATGAAGGTAGATCTGTGTGAGATCTTGTTGAAACAATTTGATGACAACATGAATACAATCAGGAAGGCAAAAATAAATACTTTGACATCTGGTTCACTACTAGTATGCATATTTTTCTACTTTCAGAACTTTCCATCAATCGGTGATGTGGTGTGGAAAGTGAAAAAACCAATAATTTACCAAATAAATGAATTTATTCAAAGTTTAGGAGATAACTTTGACATGATCATGAATGACTATTTCTCAAAGTTTCAAGCTAAAATACATAAAAGGTTTAGAATTATACCTCAGCTAGTGGAACAATAGAAGTATACTATATGTTTTGAAATAGATTTTGACACTTGTATAGCAAGGGTTGTGGAGCCAAGAACCATGTGGTTACCACCAATGGGTTATGAATTATATATTTATGATGCATCATTTTAAATTGAAGGTTTATTAGAGAAACTATTTGACAAGAGAACCAATCAGTATGGCACATATGAAGAAGTTAAGAAAAAAATCAAGATAGGCATATTGATACCCAAGGCAATAAGGAAAACCAACAGAATGATAAGCAATTTTTTAGAAAACCTAGGTGTTGTTGTTGAAGAAGATGAAGCTAGTCCTTTAGAGATCAAAGGGAAGAAATTAAGAATGAAGAAGGAATCCCCTAGACCAATTGGTACAAGACCATTAATGAGGTCTTCCTCTACACTGAGAGAGAAGAAGAAACAAGAGGAAAAATAATCAAAGACTAAAACTTACATGAGAGAAAAATAATACCTCAGGTAGACTGAGAAGGAAGTTGCAATTACTGGAACATAGTGAAACTGAATCTAAATATGTAAGTCAATTGAAGGTTTTGCAAAACCAGGCACCTAAACCGAGAAACCTTGATGAGTCTCTAAAGACACTCAAGAAGTATGGAGGTTATTCTTCAATGAAATATTAAATATCAAACCAGGAGTGATGAGGAAAAAGAAAATATTAAAGAAGTAGTTATGTTTACTCTGCATAAGTTTAGGACTAGACCGGTTGAGATGGCCAACCAAGTATTAGATGAATTATACCATAAAATAGATGTAAGATGGAAATATCCCTTTGCATCTAAGAAAGAAATGAGGGATAGATCCCTAGCTATCATTATACCTGACTTGAAAATAAGAGGAATTAATGAAGACTACAGGAATATTCTAAGAGATTCCTAGTTAAGGGGAAAGCACTAAGAATAATGGTCGGTAAACTTGAGGAAGTACAAAAATAAACTGATTAATTATGGAGAAATATTTTCTTTCCTGACCTACCAACAGATATTAAGGAATCACAAGACAAGTCATATCCCATTGATTTGACAACAGATAAAGAAAAGGTCCTCATTGAAGACATAACAGATAAAGACCCAGCAAAGGGCATTGTAGATAATGAAAATGTAATGGCAACCAAGGCCATGGATACTGAAGAATTGAATGATGATGATTCTGAAAAAGAAAATTTAATGGACGTAGATCTTGTTATTAAACATATACTAAATTTTCTTAAGATTTAAGAGGTTATCTTAGAGGCTACACATGATGTTCCAACTAATTTTGAATACCCCACTAAACCAGAAAAGGAGACTAGAACAAAGGATACTGAGGCCAATACAGAGATCGAGTCAGCCAAAGATCAGAATCAAGAGTCAGTGATCCCTACCGAGACTACAGGTCCAAGTCAACAACAAGAACCCCAAAAGGAGAAGGTAAAGGATACAGAGGAAAAGAAAGAAGATAAGGAGGAAAAGAAACAAGAAGAGAAGAAGAAAGAGAAAAAGGAAGAAAAAGATGAGATAACATAATATACTACTACTACTACATATGATGCAAAGAAGGCATCATGTTCCACTAAACTATCTACTAGAGAAAGTATGCAAAAAGATAAGGAAAAGTCAAAGAAGAGGAAGCATGAAAAGGAGAAGGTTTATTTGAGCCAACATATCTTGATATTGAAGGTAGACATTTCCACCATGAGCCCCAAGGAATTATCAAAATTTTGTGATTTACTCAAAAGGAAAGCAACACAAGATAAGCTACTAGCCAAGAAATGGAAAATAGATGTGTTGGAGAAGATTAAAGATATACTGCAAGATATTGTACCAGAGGCTACTATAAATGAGGAAGGATATATATATATAGCCAATTGGGTGAACTGGTGAGTCAAATTAATCAACCAGGTACTAATACCAGTGAATATTTGATACAAGTGCATAGAAAGAAAATGGGAGATAAAATGATTGAAGAGTTACTTCAATCGGTAGCACTTGATAAGGTAACACTTTTTGTATTGGTTACCAAATTAGAAAAAGAGATGCAAGATATTCTTTCATTTTTTCAATAAATTTGTTTAATATCAAATTTCATAAAGGATATCAAGGAAAAAGATGAATCAGTTGAAAAGGATATGATTGAGAAACTAGCAAAGTAACAACTGAGCCTAATAAATTCAAAGAATACTATGAAAGGCTGAAGCACCTAATAGGAGTGCAACATGAGTTAAGAAAAGAGGAGAAACAAATTAGAATGGAACTCATGAAGCTACAAACATTTTTGATACCATAGATTGAGTCACTACAAAAGCACTCATAAAGATAAAGACTTAGTGAACACACTGAATGTAACTGCTATGGATAGCATGATAAGTCTAGCAGTCGATATTGGTGAACACATTGTGGTGCTACAAACAAAAAGGATTCATGGAAGGTATAATTGAAAGATGCACAAGAGAGGTATAAAACTATTTTTGACAAGATCCCTCTATCAGATAAATAGTAAGTACTTGTTTTTGGCATTTTTGTTAAAATGGGTAGATAATATACATGTTATATATAAGAGGGAAATATATATTACAAAGGATGATATGGATAGATATGAATAAAGGGATTATTCCTACAAGGGGAGTAATAAGTAAAGAGTAATGAATTTTGAGTAATTGGATAAAGGAGATATAAGGTTTTACCAAGCAGTGTATACAAGGTAGATTTCAATGACTTTGAGGTTTTTAACAAAGATACCAAACTAATCCCAAAGGGGGAGATTGATACTTCTATATAGTTATTTTGTTGTCATTAGTTTTGATTAAGTCTTATTGATTATCAAAGTCATTTGTTAAAGAAGGAAAGTCAAGTCAATAAAGCAATAAGCTATTCGGTAAAGGAAAAGGAAATTTCAGTAAAAGGAATAAGGCGCAAGCACTGAGAAAGGCAGGCCAAGCACTGAGAAATATTGAGTTACAATAGTTACCAAACCAAGAGAACATACATGTTACCAAGAAAAATAAAAATTTATTACTGAGCATCACAGGACAACATAAGAAGAATCTACAAATACATTGAATTTGGACACCAAGCAAACAATGTTTTACAAATCTCGAGGCAATTGTTTGATGGAGCATTAGAGATTTAAACATGATGATTTTTCATGATTACAAGATGAGATCTGAAAATCAAAATTAATTGTGATATATGCATTGGAGGAGTAACCAATGCTAGCACCTCTTAAGGAGAAGATTCTAGATTATTTCCACCATTTCTTTAATTGAATATAAAATGGATGAGTATGAAAGAGAGTATGATGCGGAGGAGAATTTGTAGAAAGTAGGTGATGATCATTCAAAGATAAGTGTGAAGGTGATGACCAGAGAAGTCATCAAGTAACAGAGTAGTAAGAACAGAGTGTGAATGTGATTCAAAGTTGAAGTTACTGAGTATAGAATTGATATTGTGAGTGAAGTACAGTATGAGCTAAATTTTTATTGAGAAAATAGAGTCTGATAAGCATATAATGATGCAAGTATTATAGACAAATTTTTTATTGATTAAGTTTGTAATCGGAATTGTAAAACCTCTTAACCGAGTAGATCCTAAAAGATATTATATTGTAAATCCTTTAACATGTTACATCTCTTAGATTAGAGTTGTAAAATCCTTTAGCAAGGTAGACTTAATCAGTCCTTAGACTCCTAACAAGGTTAATACTCTTAACAGCGTAAGCTATCAGAAATAGTTAACATTGTAGCTCTAACCAAGCAAGATTTTTACTATAGTAGTGTGTTAGAATAACTGAGAGGGGGGTGTCAGTTAGATCAGTTATCCTATAGTCCCAAATACAAAGACGTAACTCTCAAAACAATTTCAATAAATTTTGTAGCTCGGTAACATAAACTATTAAATTGTCTGTGCATTATACCGATTACTAGTTAATTAACTCATTGATTACTGACCAAATCATATATGCAGTATGTAAAGTATGCCAATAAAACAATCATCACAGAAACACATAACATAATTATTTAACGTGAAAACCTTGTTAAGGGAAAAACCACTTGGGACCGGCAACCCAAAAATAATTTTCACTCTTCTGAAGTGAGCTCAGTGAAGAGCCAACCTTATTAAAGGTTACAAACATGTTGCTAGGTGTCACCTTGTTAGAGGATTTAAGACTAACAATTATCTTTCAACTAGCATTCACTATGGGGTCAATTAGATAACAATGTACATTCCTTGAATGACATAGGGGCACAACATAAGATGGTTAAGTCCACTCAGTTAGGAGATTTTCTATTTCAATGGTTAAACTAAGACAGTAATTGATCTAATTACAATACAACTCAATTTCCAAATGTTCAGATCTATTCTAAGCTCATACAAATCCTCTGATCAATATTTCCATTCACTTCCTTAACTTACTTTCACTCAGTAATAGCTCTTTGTCGCTCAGTAATGTTCTGCAGTTCGGTTCTCCTTCAACTAGTCTGATCAAGCATGCCTGAAACTACATTCACACAAAATCTCTACAGTCTTCTTTCTTCTAGCATGTTTCAATAAAGAAATGCATATCTCTTATATAGATAGATAAACCATTTTCATATCAACCATCAAATTTTTCTGCTTATTCTTCTTCATTGATTTTGTCTCTTAAACCTTCCTCGACAGTTATGTCAATAACACGTTTCAATTCCATCCTTTAGATCTTCTTTGAATTTTGTCAGCCGTGGATCTCATAACAAATTTTATCCTTAATCTCAAAATCATAACAATTTCTAGCTCATCATTTTCTGTTGGCTAATCTAAGAATGTAATACTTTCATCCATACTCGGTTAACAAAGAAATGCATTAGTGAATACAAGCTTGGTTAATACTATCACTTGGTATATACAACACTGGCTCAGTGTATACTGAAGTCTTCATTTACCGACCACATTGTCTTGTATAGTTTGCTTCCTTCTTCATAATAGATAAATGCAACATAATCAAGTCAACAATATGAGATCATAGACTTATCAATAAGTTACCCAAAGTATTCCTTATCCTTATCTATCATATCCATCTTTCTCCATGTAGATATCTCAGTTCTTCATCTTTCCTCTCCTTTTACAGATGTTTAGATGTTTGTAACTAACATGATAAGTATTGTCAAAACTAGTTGACATCAATGACAACATAATGACTGATTTAATTATCTTACATATCATTTCAGTGCTCGGTGATCTCTAATCACTGATCTTCAAGTCATTCAGATATCCAATCAGTTGTAGTTCATCATAGTGAAGTGTTGTGGGTGTCATCCCCACCATAATTATTTTTCTTTTTATAAGGACTTATGTGATACCAAAATAATGGTGTTATGAGTTGTGTTTCATGATATTGTTTTACATAACATTATTATGTTGTTATATGCAAAGTTATGAATTTAGTGAATGGTTAAAAAGTTAGATAAAAATTTTTGGAGTATTTATTCACCCCTCCCCTCTCAGTACTTAACTTTCCATTAGCTAGTCCAATGATCATATCCTTGCAACATTTTTTTTTAGTGGGATTTAACACCCACGGGGCTGCGATAAGTATTTTTATAGTTAACTTTTAAAACACATGCATGGATAAACCCACAATAGTGGGTTACAAGTTTTTGGAGGAAGGAATTTGTCCCAAAAATCATGAAAGCTTGGATTTGCTCACATACTTTTGATAGAAAGTACTTTCTATCAAAGCTAGATACTTTCGATTGAAAGTACTTTCTATTGAAAGTAATTTATATGAAAAGTCCATGTTTAAGGGAAATTTGTATAGTTTTATGTAAATTACTTTCGATAGAAATTACTTTCTATCGAAACTAGGTACATTTGATCGAAAGTAATTTCTATTGAACTCCCTGAGTAAGGGCAATTTGTAGAGTTTGATAAAATTCTAAACATTTCATGGCTTCGGGGCTCAAGCGCACAGGTCAAATGGAATAATAAGGAGATGTCCTTTTGCATAGTAGAAGTACTCGAAATGAGCTTTGGCAATTTTTGAGTTTATTATGTATATGTTTGTTGACATTAATCGAATGTAGGTTTTTTATCAAATATAAACCTCTGAGTTTGACGTTCAATGAAAAATAGTAGAAAAGAGAAAAAAAAATTGAAAAATAACAGTGTTCTTCGTCTTCAAGTCTACTTTCTATCAAAAAAAAAGAAATTTGATCTAAATATATATCAAGTTATAAGCTATGTAGTCAAAGTATGTCAAAATTACGATTTAGTCAACTTCAAACGTTAATAAAATATGCAATAATCATGATAATGTCATGAAATCAATTGAATTCCCTTCATATGGATGTTACAAAACTAAATTTGAAAAAATCGCATTGATATCTATTTTAGAAAAAAAAAAGTTATGGTCCATGAAAACAATGTAACTCTTTGAAAATGACATTTTCAGCAACATACTAGTTTTCATGGGAGAAAGAAAAAACCATTCAAATCAATTTAAAATTAAAAATAAAAAATATATTTAGAATCTAGACATTCTTAAAAGACTCTAATTTGTTTCATCTTCTGATTTCAAATAGTTTAATGACAATATGCATCTGAATATGAAAGTTTTTTTCAAAATGTAGAGTTCAGTGTCCATTCAGGCAAAAAAGTGTGACCCACTATTGTGGGTTCACCCGCATAGCTTATTGGTTAAGTTATTGTGCAAACGAACCATTTAGACATGAGGCTAAGGCTTAGAAAATATAAGGTCACTTAATATAACATAATTCAAGACTTGTCAACATTAAAGTACGACATGAGAATTATGAAAAGGAAAATGACTAACATTTGAAAATTGTAGGACCAAAGTATGATCTCAAAGGGAAAGGGCCTCAAAAATGACATGCATTTTTGAGTTCCAACAAGCACCACACTATTTTAATAACTAATTTAATTATTCTTATTAGTACTTGTGGATAGGCTAAGCAAGTACTATTGCATCCATTTTTGGATTGTTAAGCTTAAGGAGTGATTAAAACTAATTGCATGAACCAATAATAATTTAACATATTTAATATTCTATTATAAATTTTATGCTTTTCATAGTATAAATGCAATATTTTTAACTTTATAAATTTTCAAAATTACTTTTTGAACATATGATTGGTCCATTTAGTTTGAGTCTTATTGCACGGATTTCTCGGGAAATAAATTGTCTGTGTAGAGTAATTAAGGAATACTTAGGAGACATGAAAATTTTTTTATTTCATATTTATTATATATCAATAAATTTAGATTAAAGATTATATTTTATAAATTTATTTGTAATTTATACTATTTATTTTTACAAAATATTACAATTTAAATAAAACTTATGATATAATATATATTAATTTTTATTTAAATTAAAATATATTAAATTAATATTTAAGTTTAAAATCATACTTTTATTTCAAAAAATTTATTTAAAATTTTATTATAAAATTAATAGTGCAAATTAAAATATGAAATTTTTTAACTATGTGAAATATAATATTTATATTAAATATTTGAAATATATGTTTTTTTTTTTGGGCAAAAGTGGACGAGCCACTATATATATTTATATAATTTTTAAAACAAACTGATTCAAAAGCTCAACTAGGAAAGAATCAGTAAGAAAACCCGGCTTCTTCGCTGAAAAAACACTGATATTTACAACTACTTATATCGATAGCAATACATCCAAGTTTATTTGCTCAATCCTATTAATTGGAGAATATATTTCCCTCCATTTTACAATGTATTTGAGAAAATAAAAACTAGAAACTAATTTTCAGATTTGACAATTAAATCATTTTTCAAAATTTGCATTTTGTCATACAAAAAAAATTTTAAAAAACTTAATCGAAGCAGTCTTATTCTTCCTCCATTTTTTCTATCCCCTCCTCTTGTGTAGCACATCCCCAGCCACTGAACACGTGGATATGTGGTGATGACTCCCATCCAAACTCTTCTGGAGGCTGAACCCTTTCTATTTGGTTTTGCACATTCGACTCCCATCCTGCGTATGCACCCAATGTCACATTTGAACTTTCTGGAACACTAGACCGACCTACAACTTCCTTCTCATCTTGCGCACCGAGACCCAAAATTTGCCCCAACTCAATCCAATACGCCTAACTTTTTCTTCAAGCTGGAATCCCAATGCCCTAGCCGTGGTTTGAAGCCCCATCTTCATATAGCGAGGATTTTGACTCTCAAACATTTTTTGGAGTGCATCCAACATCACCATAAATTCATGTCTACGAAGAAGCTAGGATCGCAAGAACACATCACCCACTAAGGCATCTCCCCTCCAAAGGTCATAGTGCTACCTAACACAATGTCAGATCATTGGTGAATGAACAGCAAACATGAAATCTAATACCCGGTCATCAATTCGTAGGGGCAAGACTATTTCATCAACACTCGGCTCTATCTAGATTCTATAGTTTTTTGGCAAAAGACTCCTGTGGAATTGGTTGCAAGAAACACACTTCATACAAGCCTCCAAAGACACCGCCATTTTCGAATAGCAAAAGCCCCGAATCACTGTGGTGTAGGAATGACAAAACACTCTTCTTGATATAGCACATCATACGAAAGGCTCTTAATGGCATAGTCTGAACAATAATTAACCAACACTTGTATATACATGCAAGGGATGTGAGGGATAGAGAGCCATATGATTAATGATTACCTTTTACAATCCAATATCTCTTGGCCAATTAATAAGCCTAAATTTGCATATTTTTCAATGATTATTGTAGGGTGAAATGAAAAATATGTGACACCATCACATCCTAAATTGGATAGCCAGTCTGCAAGTTTATTGCCTTCCCGAAGTGTGTGTGATAACGTTACCTCAGGGAATTGATCAATAAGACTCCAAATTTGTTGCAAAATGTAGTGGAGCTACCATGAACCCGATTGCCTCTTAATGCATGCATTCACTATAACTTGTGAGTCCCCTTCAATCTGGATCCATTTGTATTCTCTTGTCTTTACAAGAAAAAGTCCTGACAATAACACTTGTGCCTCTACCATATTATTAGTTCCATCTGGCAAGGGGGACGTAGAAATCGCAAGTACTTTTCCTTTACAATCCCTTATGCATGCACCTAAACCTGATTTCCTTGGATTTCCTCTCGAAGCCCCGTCAAAGTTGACCTTCACAAATCCTTCGTGTGGAGGTTGCCAATGAATAGAAGATCTGTTTGTTCTTAAGTGATTTTTTTTTAATCCTAATCCAAATGGTATGTATAATAGTTTCCATTTATGAATGATATCTGCATCCCAAGAAGTAATAGGAGGGTTGATTTTGCACCTACTGACACTTGCATTAGTTACCTCTGATATCAATTTTTCTAGCCCCTCCTTAATTTTGTCTAAATTAGAGAATTCTTTTCTAAAAATCCTCTCATTCCTCTCCCACCATATAGTCCATAAAACCAAAGCTGGGGCACATTTCCAAATACCCACAAAAAAGGCATTCGGGAAGGGGATTGGCCATGCTTGAAAGATGTCCCAAATGTTATTCTATAATGGAGTATGATAGTCTAATTTGTTAAGAACAAACATCCAGCACTGATATGCAAATTGACAGTTGACAAAGAGATGATCAACTGTTTCATTTTCTTCATCACATAATACACATTTGAATGGAGGAGCAATACTTAACCTTTCCAGCTGATCACCTGTTAGAATACGATGCTTGATTGCAAACCATGCAAAGCATCTTGCCTTTGGCAATACTACATTATTCCAGCAGAATGCAAAGGCTCAACATGGCCTCTTTTCTAAAGCTACTCTTTGTAACAATTTATACCCCTCTTTAATGGAATATTTACCATTCTTTGCTGGAATCCACACTAGGCGGTCCTCATGGTTAGATGCAAAAGAAATTCTAGTAGAAAATATGTCTCTAAGAATTTTTTTGGATTGGGAATCTATCGGAAGTTGGTTCGAATCCTTCCAAGTTATTTTCCTTGAATAGAGGCAAACTGAATCAATAAAATGAATTACAAGATTTCCCCAAACAGCTTCTGAAGTAGTCACTGCTACCTAAATATTTGGTATAATGGACAAGGGAGGTTGCCTGTTCCAAGAGTCTTTCCAAAAGTTTATTTTGTCTCCACTGTTCAATTCCCAAGAGATTTATTTGAGGACAATATCTCTAGATGAAACCATGAAGTCCCAAATGACAGAACCCTTAGGTGGGTCTATCATTGAAAAAATTCTATGGGGATCATTATTATCCAAGTATTTTTGCTGCATGATTTGACACCATGTGGATTTTGGTTTAGTATACATTTGCCAAACCAGATTAGCACCAAATGCTTTATTTCTTTTTAGAAGGTCATGCACACCCGCACCCCCAAGTGCAGGAATATGGGCCATATCTTGGAGAGAAATAAGAGGTATTTTCTTTTCACTTGGCATGTTGCCTTCCCATAGAAATCCCTTAATAAGCTTTTGAATCTGCACTAGGACTGAAGAGGGGGCTTGGAGAACCGCCAAATAGTAATTTGGAATAGCCAAGAGCACCGATTTAATGAGTAAGATCCTGCCTGATAATGACAGCCATCTGACTTTCCATGACATAACTTTACTCTTAATTCTTTGAAGAACCTCATTCCAATAGCTTGTCTTGTTGGAACCCATAAAAAAAGGAATGCCAAGATAGGTGGAGGGCAAGAAATCTTTTGTGAAACCCAAAATATGCACAATCTTGTTTGAAACTACTTTATTTGTGTTGAATGGGAAGATCTTTGACTTTTGAGAATTAATTTTCTACTTCTGAGAATTAATTTTCTACCCTGAGACCTCTGAATAAAGATGTAAAAAAAAATTTATATGCTTAGCTTCTGATACTTGCGATATTCCAAAAAGTAATGTGTCATCCGCAAACAAGGAATGTGTAATAGAAATTGAAGTACCTTCAATTTTTGCTCCGTTCCACTTATTGATGATATGATGATGTTTGATGGTCTTGCTAAATGCTTCAGCCATTATGATGAACAATGCCGGTGATAACGGATCCCCTTGCCTAACACCTTGTGTTGATGGAAAGAAACCTGAAGCTGAACCATTAATAATTACTGAGAACCAGGCCCCCGAAATACATGCTTGAATCCACTTACACCAATTTTTAGAAAAGCCCATTTTATGAAGAACTTGAAAGAGAAAATTCTAGCAAACTCTATCATAGGCCTTCTGCATATCTAATTTGATAACAAAGTTGGCTGACTGATTTGAATTAATTGAATGAAGAACTTCATGAGCAACCATAGCACCTTCCATTGTTTCTCTACCCGGGACAAAACCCCCCTGTTCTAAGGAAATAATAAATGGAAGGAGATGTTGAAGGCGTAAGTAGATAGCGTTTGTGATTATTTTGTATGTCAGATTGCAAAGTGAGATTGTGAAATATATGTTAATTATTAATTTTTGATTAAAAAATAATGATTATAATATATATTAATTGAATATGTTTAATAATTTATTATAATTTCTTGTTGAAAATTTCTTATTATTATGATTATTAAATAGAATTATACTTTATAAAATGTAATTAATTTATTAAAATTATTATTATATATTTCACATTATAATTATACTTCATTACTTTTAATTAAAAGGCAAGTACTAGCCACTGGCACTTGTTTATTTTTCTATTATTCTCAAGTCCCATTATATGTCTATAGTTTGAAATAACATTTTTTTGTATGCAACTCCAGCTCCCTGAAACAATATCAAAATTTAAAATTTAAAGAAGTAAACCTCCCTACAAAAATTTAAAGTAATATTAAAGCCTTAAAATAATTAGAAGATAATTTAGAATAAATCTTTAAAGTTTAATATTGTGAATTTAAAAAATATTATTATGATTGTTTTACCCAAATGAATCATTTTAAAGCCCTAGAGGATGGAGAAGAATAAGATAAAATGATATAATTTATACTTAGCCTACCTTATAAGAATTTATATATTCTTAATTTTTATTATTATTTAAAAAATTATTAAAAATATAAATTATAGAAAATATTTTTCAAATAATATTTTTAATATTTATTATTTTCTAACAATAGATAAAAAGATTTTAATTATGAAATAGAAATTATCTTAAATCATTTTAATAATTTATTTATTTTATTAATTATTTATTTATTGAATAATAAATAATATTAAACATCTATTTATAGATCAAATGTTTAAACATATTTCTAGTCTCTTTTACATAATTTCAATGCTACTTATATCACAATCATTTAAAAAAGAGAAAAAAAATATCACATGTTTAATAGAAAAAGATGTTTATAGACACCTTAATTTATCTCTTGTAACCACCTTTAACATCTCCTTACTTATATTCTAGTCATTGATTTAGTTATTTTCTCATCACCTTTATTAGTACTTGTCGATAAGCTAAGCAAGTACTATTGCATCATTTTTTGGAATTACATGTTAACTAGAGTAAAATGTATTTAGATAGTTTCTAATTCATACAACTATACTAAAATAATGTTTAAAAAAAAATTCAAATTCAAATTTAATAAAATAGAATATTAAAAATATTTTAAATTAGAAAAATGAAAATATCAAATTATAATAATTTATTATGAGTTTATCATATACTAATGTTGTAACTTGAATTTTCTATAATAATCAAATTATAATTATTACTAATTATTGTAGAATTAGAATTAAAGGCAAGTAGTAGCCACTACCTGGCACTTGTTCTTTTTGTAAGAAGGGTAAAGGCTTTTGATGAGTAGATATGAAGTGGCCAATCACCTTTATGCTCACAACATAATTAATTAATTGGTTTTTTAGTTATTAATTAATTAATTTTCATCATTTTTTCTCTTCTTCTTGGCTAAATTTTAGTTATGTTGGACAATCGTGTAAACTTTCATCATGAAGTGAGTCCTTGACATAACCTCTTAATCTTAGCCATTTACATAAAAATGGTGCCCTCACATCTATTCTAACCCTTGTCTTTATCCTTTATGTAATAGTGGTCACATGATCACAACTTTAAAACAAAACCCAACTCCTTATTAAATCTTAACCATCCATTATCTAATCTATCTTGACCAAACAAAACCCTAATTTTTATTCAATCTTAACCACCCATTATCTAATTTATCTTGGCCCTTGATTTTCATATTGAACATTCTATAAATTAAAAAAATTTCATCCCCTTGGAGATCTCCTTTAGTCTCAACTTTGTGTTGCTGTAATTCCAACTTCGTCATATGATTTGAAGTGTTGGTTTCACAAGTCCATCAGAGGAGCAAATCAAATAGAACAAGGGTAAAATTCTACTTTATCTCATAAAGAGGCATAGAAATTATTTGAAGTTCTCAATTATTTCAATCAGTTTCACTTTTCAATCAATATTTACAGAGCCCGTTAATTTCTCTTACAGCATCAACCTCTTTAAGATACACCAGATATTACAAAGGAAAAGCTATGGCCCTAAATGATCTTCCAGATCACATTCTGATTACCATTCTTGGTAAAGTTTCCTTAAAGAAAGTAGTGTGTTCTTCTGTCCTTGCTAAAAGATGGAAATTTCTTTGGACATCCTTGTCCAACCTTAAATTTTCATCAACAGATTTGTCCGTCTCGTCATACAGTTACATTGTTGATCGTATTTTTGAGCATCATTCAGGTTCTCTGAAAGAGATTATAAATGAAGACAACACCTTAAATTATTATTTTCATCCAAGAAAGATTTCTTTCCATGAAAAGTTGTCGATGAATTGGCTAATCTTCAACAAGAATATAGACAGATAAAAATTGGATTATACAATCTTCTGAAGCGAAGGAGATGCCTCAACTGCGATCTTCAAGACTATATTTGATATTTGACAATCTTAAGGAATCTGGAGGGCTTATTTAATGTTAGTATTATGTATTCTGCTTAATTTTGCAATTGTATTATTACAAAGGCGAGAGGCGAGAAAGTATGTGTCAAATTTCATTTGAACTTCAGTAAGAGTAGAATTTAATTGGTTCAATAAATCATTTTAAATTTTTTCCGTGACCTTTCAAATTGGGTTCATTTTCTTGTTCTGCCAATCACCCTTTTGTTTTCCTCCATTCATGCAAACTAACAATCTTTAATAAATGAGGATCTCTGAATAGTAGAACTAGATGAGGCTCTCTGAATGATATGGCAGAACTAGATCAGCATTAAGTATTAAGATACATTGCAATGATCTAAGCCTATTTTGAAACTTTGTACTATTGCTGCTCAGAATAACATTGATGCCCACAAATTATACTGATGTTGCTCAGAAAGCCATTAATAAGAAAAAGGTGCTGGTAGCCTCCAGAGTGATCCCAACTTTTTGTTTTTCTAATTACACAGACAGTTTTGCACAGAGTTTTGTTTATAAGTCTTCTTGGAATTGTAATCCCAACTAGCTCTTCACCTCCATATCCTCCAAATCAACGCACAATCTGTTACATTAAAGACGATTCCAATAGATTCTCAATGTGCTACAACTTATAATTGTCGCATATCCCATACGAATACATCTTTTGTGCATGTTTCTCTCTCTTCTGTTGACTATAAATATATTATATATTGTACTGGCCTTCATTTTGTATTCACTCTCTTGAAGCACAGCTCTGTAGAGCTGTAAGGAGCAGACTGTAGTGATGTAATGTATTGTTCAAAATTAATGTAATATTACCTATTTCTCCTCCTCTTTAAACCAACAAATGGTATCAGAGTAGGAAAATCAGGGCACAGTTCAAGTAAGTTATTGCCAGCAGAAAGAAACTGTTGTCAAAAAAGATTAAGGCGTGGAAATAAGACGGAAGGCTTGTAAAAAAAAGTTTTACTGTCATCGTTTGTAATCTAAGGAGAGTCTCTGGTTTAGAAAGACCTGAAGAATTAAAAACTGTGAGTTTGCTTGAAAATGTTTAGCACGGTTAAAGTGCAAGAAGAAGCTACTAAGTGTAAAGAAACTTCTGTAGGAGTAGTCTCTAGTTCTTGTAATGTTTGATTTAGAACATCTAACATCACCTTCATTATCCTCCAACGTAATCTTAAAATCTTCTAGAATTGTCCATGTTTGAAACCAACATATCATTAGGAGAAATGCAATATGAATCGTTCCCAAAGTATTTCCTCCCATATAATCTTTTCTTTTGAAAATTTCTTTTAATATCCCTAAACTTTCTATAAATTGCCACATTCCTTGTTTTTTTCCCTTCACTTTGGAATTATATGAGCCTTCATTAAACAATAAGCTGAAAAAATTAATGGTAAATAATAATCTCGAATCAAGAAAATAACCTCAAATAATAATAATAATCTATAATCTCAAATTTGGCAAGTAATCACCGCAAGATAGTCAAGAGCATTCCTCTTCCTGAGATGAAGATTACCAAAACAAGATGTAATCCATAGCTTAAGGTGATATTTGACATATTGAAATTTCTTCACAAAGACAAATATAGTTGTGCCATAAGCAAGGCCCCCTCTCTCCACTACTTAGCCACCAAGTCAAGAGCATTCATCTTCCTGAGATGAAGATTACCAAAACAAGATGTATTCCATAGGTTAAGGTGATATTTGACATATTGAAGTTTCTTCACAAAGACAAATATAGTTGTGCCATAAGCATGGCCCCCTCTCTCCACCACTTAGCCACCAAGTCATGCAGGGAAGAATCTAAAAGCCACATAACCTGAAATTTAAAAGGAGGATTCTTTGGACCAGAAAAAAAAAGTGGTAGAAAATTTGATTGGCCAATGATCACAACCTCTCTAGTCTAGAATTTCAGAGCTAGTAACCAGGTCATCACGTACCCAAGAACAGGAGACAAGGAAACTATCCAATCATGTAGAGATTGCCTCTTGTCCATTGCATCTATTATTCCAATTAAAAGTCCCATTAGAGGGCTTAACATCCACTAAAGCAAGAGAATCCACCTCAGCTCGAAACAAATCAGAAGCTGGACCCAACCTAGGTAGCCCCCATCTTTTCTCCTCCAAAGTCAACACGGAGATAAAATCACCACATAAGATCCAAGGAAGGTAAGGATCGCTGACCAAACATACCTTGTGTTCCCAAAGATGGATTTTACCATGGATGTCAATTTAAGCATAAACATTAGTAATTAGAATAGTCTCACAAAAACTCAAGGAAGATGCAACCATGGAAATAGAAGATTGACTACAAATCTACTAAAGGGGAGCAATCTTGCAAGGGTCCCAATAAAGGGCCAAACCTCCAAAGTTACCTTGAGAACCAATGCACTAGCATTGACCATAATGCCACATATGAGAAGCATAGTGAAGCATGTCATCAATCGAAATATTAGTCTCCTGAAAATAGAAGATGTTCGGCGAATGAACCGCAACCAAATCTTGAATAGTCTTTTGTTGAGGGATGTTATCCAACCCCCTAACATTCCAAGAAAGAACAACCATTGAGAAGATTGAGAGAAATGAACATCGATAGGCTTGACCACCACAAATTCCACTAACAAATCCCCAACATATTTAATCTTCTCCTAATCCTTTTTACAGCGACCTCTAGAGGAAGTATCAACTCTTTCTTATGAGGGCATTGTTGCAGACTAAAACCCAATGATGAGCATTTCCCTTTTCCATCCATTGGCACCTCCTTGGCTAAATTTTCCAAGATAATGTCATTATGTAAGTCAATGGGAGCGCAGGGATCTCCCAACGCTAGGATAGTAGAAAAACCATCCTATAGTGGACCAACATGCTAACTTAAATCAGGGAGCTTCTTCTCCAATACAATATCTATACATATTTTAGTTCCCCTAGAAGAAACCTCAATTGGAATCACTTCCTCCAGTGCCATAGTGTCCAAAACCTCAAAATGATTAAAGGTTTCATCAGGTTGTCTATCCTTAAAAGATATTTTTTGGCCTCTCCCCTCGGCACAAGGTTTAACAGACATAAAACCATCATTATATGGGTTATTTGTCTACATGGGGACCTAACATTTATCTCTTTTATCTACCTTTGGAACTGGAGGAGGAGGAAAAGCACCTACAAAAGTACCAACATTCTTACTAACTCGAGGACATTGACGTTGGAGATGACCATACTCATGGCAAACTCAAAAATGAAAAGGGAGAGACTCGTAATCAAGCTGTTGGATCCATCAAGTAGAGACCAAAAAAATTTCCAAAGAACTTGATGATGGATTATTTAAGTCAATCTTAACACAGATACGAACAAAATAAATTACCTTTTTACCTTGGGTTTGATGAGTAATCGTAGCAAGCTTTCCAAGTAAAACTACGATCTATTTCAAAATATATTCATGCCAAACTCAAGAGGGAGCCTTGGGAAATGAAGCCACATAGGAACCTTTGAAGGCATCTCTTCCTCTGAATTAAATCCCACATGCCAGTGTTTGACAAAAAATCCCACATGGTTATAAAAATATAGGCCTCCCTCAAAAACCTAATTCCTGTCTGCTATGTTTGTAAAAACAACTAGGAAATAGCTATTCGCAGCTAGCATGATCTCCAAATCACCTTCGACCTGCCAAGTACGATGAATCCAAGCCTTAAGCACTGACAAAGAAATGCAAATTCTGAGGAAATTACAAATCAATGCATGTTGGCTCCAATAATTGACATCCTCCATAGTCGATTAAGGAGGAATTACTAGGACCAGACAATCATGAGTATGAGGAAGACAACCATTCACCTTTTTAATTTAGAGCTCTCTCCTGTGTGAAAAGAATCAAACTATTGTGCATGCATTCCAAAAGAAGATCCAAGATGTGACTTGGAGCTAGCAACTACCAAGCAATTGGAAACCTGAGACTCCCCCATTAAGAACAAAAACCACTACAAAAATCCCCAACACCAGAATTAGAGCCAAAAGAACACCCGATCCTCCACAAACACCCCCACACTACCTAGGCAACTCCCCTCACAATCAACACCCCCACAACCCAGACTCTACACTCTGTAGGCGAACTACATAATCCCTACTACCTCACTTCACAAACCCCACAACTGAACTGCATTCCCTGAAAACTTACGGCACAGAAAGAACATCGCACCCCCACTACGCAGAGACAAGAACAGGCCCTAGTCCAGAAATCGTTTGTATCCTACCATCGTCTGTGCTCCTTCTTACATCAATAGATTTGAACTACTTTGAGGATTATATTAAAAACAAAGGCAACCATATATCAAAATTCATTCTCCAACCTAAGTGAACTACTCTAAAGATTATATATTTTTTCCATCCAAAAATTTGGGTAGATCACCATTTACAACTTAGCATAAGTTAAATCAATAGAACTAACAACTTTGAAGTTTGTGGCATATTCTAGGGAGAGAACCGATAATCAAAAAATCCTATTGCCATTTATTTCACTTGATGAAGCTTCAACCTATGGTAGTGGATCAGCTACCGATGACATTGAAACGCCAACTAATAGTGCAATGGAATGCATCGTAAAATACTAATTTTTTTTTAAATATATGCAAGCCCTCAATCTCATACTTACAGCAACAGATTTGAATTACTCTGAGGATTATCTTAGAAATAAAGGCAGACATATATCATAATTAATTCTACAACCTAAGTGAATAGTAAGCTTTTACAATTATTTTTAGAGCTTGTTCAGTTTCTTAATGTATATGATAAATTAAAGGAGAACACAATTCAATGGATTACAAAATAAACTTTAATGAATCAAAGTTTAATTAGGTTTTTCTAACTAAAATCTTTCTAAAATGAGTTGCCAGTTGAAGCACCTTCTCTTCATCTAGAAGTTTTTTCTTTACTCTCCCTCTCCTTGTATTTTTGCATCCAACTAAAAATTCTTGGAAGCTTATTCTATGACAAAATCTTAAAATATTCAAGAATTTGATATGTATGAAACCAACATATCAACAGATCTAAAGCAGTATCTACAATTTCAAGGAGTGCTTCCTCCAAAATAATCTTTTCCTTTAACAATTTCATCTAGTATGGCTAAGTTTTCCATCAATTATGGTTTCCCTTCTTGTTCTTCTCCTTTTGATGCAAGAGCATCCGAAGATCAAGGTTGTTGACTCAGATGTGGGTTTGTTTTTTTCTAGTTTTTAGAAAGTTGTCTTTTGTAATAAATCTGAAATCATAATTCTGATTTCATAGGTTAATTGGCAATTCATATTACCTTAGTTGGGGGCATTTCTTGGAAAAAACCATGATTCGTATGATGGGTTTTGAAAATTACCAAAAATGGAAAAATCTTATTTTCCCAAAAATCTACCAAATATGATAATTTTTGAAATTGTAATAAGTAGCAATTTTCTTTCATTGTAGAGGCAGAGTACGTTAGAGAAGATTAATGAAGAATTTGGAGTAATGAAATTTTGTGTTGTGCATTTTCTAAATTGTTGTTCTTGAAGGGTTTGGGCTACATCACCTTTGTTTCGGAATATAAGACTTCTTAGAATCTAGACAGAAAATCTTAAAAGACTCTAATTTGCTTCATCTTCTGATTTCACATGGTTTAATGACAATATGCATCTGAATATGAAAGCTTTTTTTTCAAAATGTAGAGTTCAGTGTTCGTTCAGGCAAAAAAGTGTATGCACTATTGTGGGTTCACCCGCATAGCTTATCAGTTAAGTTATTGTGCAAATGAACCATTTAGACATGAGGCTAAGGCTTAGAAAATATAAGGATACTGAATATAACATAATTCAAACTTGTCAGCATTAAAGTACAACGTGAGAATTATGAAAAGGAAAATGCCTAACATTTGAAAATTGTAGGACCAAAGTATGATCTCAAAGGCAAAGGGCCTCAAAAATGACATGCATTTTTTAGTTCCAACAAGCACCACACTATTTTAATAATTAATTTAATTATTCTTATTTATTTTTCTATTATTCTCAAGTCCCATTATATGTCTATAGTTTGAAATAAGATTTTTTTGTGTGCAACTCTAGCTCCTGAAACAATATCAAAATTTAAAATTTAAAGAAGTAAACCTCTCTACAAAAATTTAAAGTAATATTAAAGCCTTAAAATAATTAGAAGATAATTTAGAATAAATCTTTAAAGATTAATATTGTGAATTTAAAAAATATTATTATGATTTTTTTACCGAAATGAATCATTTTAAAGCCCTAGAGGATGGAGAAGAATAAGATAAAATGATAAAATTTATACTCAGCCTACCTTATAAGAATTTATATATTCTTAATTTTTATTATATTCAAAAAATTATTAAAAATATAAATTATAGAAAATATTTTTCAAATAATATTTTTAATATTTATTATTTTCTAATAATAGATGAAAAGATTTTAATTATGAAATAGAAATTATCTTAAATTATTTTAATAATTTATTTATTTAATTAATTAATTAATTATTGAATAATAAATAATATTTAAACATCTATTTAGAGATCAAATGTTTAAACATATTTCTAGTCTCTTTTACATAATTTCAATGCTACTTATATCACAATCATTAAAAAAATAGAAAAAAAAATATCATATGTTTAATAGAAAAAGATGTTTATAGACACCTTAATTTATCTCTTGTAACCACCTTTAACATCTCCTTACTTATATTCTAGTCATTGATTTAGTTATCTTCTCATCACCTTTATTAGTACTTGTGGAATTACATGTTAACTAGTGATTAAATTGAATTCTATGAACCAATTAAAAATTTTAAAAAATAAACTATTGATTAGATATTGAGAAAAATAGCTTTTATTTTTTTGTTTTTCAAAAGTATCTTTTTATTTTTTAATAGTAAAATGTATTTAGATAGTTTCTAATTCATACAACTATACTAAAATAATGTAAATTTTTTTTGTTCAAAATAAAATTTAATAAAATAGAATATTAAAAATATTTTAAATTAGAAAAATGAAAATATCAAATTATAATAATTTATTATCAGTTTATCATATACTAATGTTGTAATCAAATTATAATTTTTACTAATTATTGTAGAATTAATATTAATATTATTATTTTTTATCAGTAAACGGCCGAAGCCTTGATTTTATTTATTTAAAATTTATCTTTTTACATTTTCCTCCGTTCGTGCGGGCACTGGTAGGAAAGAACGGGGAAGAAAACCTCCAGTCTGGCCCGGGACTTTAGTCCAGGAATAATATATCAAGTTTAGAGTTCCTACAAGCGTAGGATTACAAAGCTCCACTTGATGGAGTTGAAGAGGGCATTCCCTCTTTAATACAGATTATTGGAGGCATACCTCCATGATAGTGAACATAAATATACATTAATCTTTTGAATACAATGCCCTTTTAAAATGAGCTTTCCCATCTTGTGTCGTACATTTATTTAGATTGAGATTACATATACCTTGCCCTTATCTTTACAGCTCATGAGCCTTCCTTTAACTTTAAATGCGCTTTTGAAAAATCATGTTATTTTCTCTCATCCTCGCTCTTCAAGTATTTGCCTTAGCTTTGATAAGTTCTCAGGCCTCCTTTTCTTTATTTCTGCCTTTTTGGTCTGTTATGATTTTCCTGTATACCTACAAAATAGATAGACACCATGCCACCTCTATTCTCCTAATTTACAATTAATTAATCATTTTCATGATTCAATCCTCAAAAAGCTAGTTCAGGTTAGGTATTGATGAAATTATGGAATTGCAAATCTTAACTCGTGAGTTAGTCTACTAAATAAAATATTACAATCTAAGTTCATTTCTATTGGCAGTCATGCTATAAGCTTTATTTCATTATTATGAACATAAGAATTTTATGAGCACTTTAGGAACCTTTTAATTTGTCATAACATTTTCTATTTTAAAGATTATCATTTTTGTGATCGATGAAACTTCATTGTAGGTTGGCATGCCCCTAATATTTGATGATTGTTTTGACTAAATGAGACGTTAACCTCTTACTTCCCTATCTTGAAGTCTACTATTTAAGAGGGCAATATATGTGTGTGTGTGTTTGTGCATGTTCGTGTGTGTATTTTTTCATTTTTATACTCACAAACATTTCTATACTTATTTACCTTTAAATTTATTTACATCTATTCTTGATTTCCTATTTTGAAATCATTTTTTCACCTTTCGAGTTCTTCTTTCAAACTCTCATGAATTTCTTCAATTTCTTGTCCGTCGGCTCCTAGATTAGCTAACTTATCTGCGTCTGTGTTGCCCTCCCTGTAAATGTGATTTACTGTATAATCTCCTATAACTTCAAGAGATTCCATTATTTGTTCAATAGCACTATTTAGTTTCCAGTTCGGTGTTCTACCTTGTCTAATTGCATTTATAATAATAGCTGAGTCTCCTTCAATTGTAATTTTTTTAAGCCTCCATTTTTTGCACCATGCCAGACCTAATCTAATAGCTTCTATTTCAGCTTCGTTATTTGTCTTCATTCCTATAGGTTTTGCTATCCTTCCTAATATCTTTCCTTCCGCATTATGTAAACATATCCCTATCCCCGCCACCCCTGGGTTTCCCCTAGCTGCCCCATCAAAGTTCAACTTAATCCATCCTTGCTCTGGTGGTTTCCATTTACAGTTTTCCCTTGATAAGGATTTATTGTCAATGCTAGATCCAATCCAGGGAGGAACTTTCAAGCCATACCACTTCTTTCTTTGGTTGTTGTCTTCTAGTGAGAATTCCATCATTGTTTGTCCCAGCATATTTCTATTGTTTTTAATTTCTACTATATTTGCCTCTAATTTGTTCAAAAATCTCTCGATGTTAATCCTTTTATCTTGAAAAATCCTTCGGTTCCTTTCCTTCCATAATTCCCAAATTAACAGAGATGGGATAATGTATCTCATTTTACTATATAAATCCTTCTTACATGATCTTTGCCATGAAATAAAAACTTCTGTGATATCATTTTGAAGAGCAGTCTTCAGATCTAATTTCTCCAGAACCCAAAGCCAGCATTTATTGGCATACTCACAATTTAACAATATATGATTTATCGTCTCACTTTCTTTCTCACATAGGGCACACCTAGAAGGACCATGGTACCCTATTTTTTCAAACCATTCAGTAGTGAGAATCCTTTTTTGTAAAGCAGCCCATGAGAATAGACCTGCCTTAGGAAGATAGTTTCCATTCCAACATAGATCAATGGGAAGACTAGTGGGAGTGTAATCTATCTATGATATAACTTTGAAACCTTCTTTCGAATTGTATACACCACTTTTTGAGGCAGCCCATATGATTATGTCCTCTCCTGAACGTGGATAGAAGTTTCGTTCCTGTAGAGCCTTGTTAATTTTATCTTGGAAATCAAGGGGAAGTCTGAATTCCTCTAGAGAATTCCAAGCCCAGTTGCTCCCCTCACTATTATTAATCTGTGAAAAATAGTCTTTTACCCGCTCTCCCTTACTATGCTTGATTAGTTCAATTAGCTGATCATTCCCAAGAATTTCACGAAGGGCCAGTTTTCCACCCCATGAATCATCCCAAAATAGAGCCTTATCCCCGATTTTCACGTCCCAAGAAAGGGACTCTAATACTACATCTTTACATTCTTTTATGAAGTTCCATATGCGTGAGCCCATCGGATAATTATCAGAATGACAAACACTTTCCTCCACTTCTCCTAGTAAGTATTTATATCTGAGTATTTTAACCCATTTTGCCTTTGGGTTTTTAATCATTCTCCATACCAATTTCCCCCCCAAGGCCTTGTTTTGAAGCGTAAGGTCTTTTATACCCAAACCTCCCTCTTCTTTTGGCTTACAAATCTTATTCCAAGCAATTAAAGCTAGTTTAGATTTCTCCTCCGACCCTTGCCAAAAAAATCTCCTTAACTTTCGAGCAATCTCCTTATTAATACCTGCTGGAATTCTCATGCTCATCATCTGATAAATAGGAACTGCAGAGAGGACTGACCTGATCATAACAACCCTTCCCGCATTTGATAACCATTTTCCTTTCCATTGATCTAGTTTCTTGGAGATATTTTGAATTGTACTTTCCCATAAGTGATTTGATTTGACCCCTTTATCCAGAGGTAAACCTAAATATTTACATGGGAAGAAACCTTCTTTGAAGTTTAGAATACATTTAATCTCATTCTTTCGTCTCTCTTTAGTATTAATAAAAAAAATTTCTGATTTTTCCTCATTTATACATTGTCCAGAAGCGTTAGCATAAGTATTTAAAATTTCTTTGAAAGCTTCAGCTTCTTCTAAAAGTGCTTATCCAAAAAGGAGATTATCATCGACATATTGCTGATGAGTAGTAGCCTCGACTCTTGAAGTAATCTTGATTCCTTTAACCTTATCCTCTTCCTGAAGTTTCTTAATACCTCTCCCCAATGCTTCTGCCATAATAATGTACAGAAAAGGAGATAACGGATCTCCCTGCCTCAAACCTTGAGAGCAGCTGAAAAAGCTTTCAGGAGACCCATTCACCATAATTGAGAAGTGAGGGGTGGAGATGCATTCAAAAATCATATTGATCCATTGTTTTGAGAATCCAAAAGCTTCCATACATTTACACAAAAATCTCCAATCCACTTTATCATATGCCTTACTGATATCTAACTTAATCAACATACTCGGATCCTTATTATTTGTTACTGAATGTATAGCCTCATGAGCAATAATCACTCCATCCAGAATTGACCTACTAGGGACAAATCCCGTTTGTTCTTCAACTATAATCAATGGAAGAAGTTGTTTCATTCTGCTTGCCAAAGCTTTTGAGAAGATTTTATACAAAGTGTTGCACAGGGAGATAGGTCTGAACTCGTTAAAGTTCTCAGCATTGACCTTTTTGGGAATAAGAGAAATGAATGTGTTATTTAGCTCTTTAAGAATATGTCCTGAGTTCCTCATGCCCTCTAGAGCATCAGTAATTTCCTTGCCCATAAATGACCAACACTTTTGAAAGAAAAAAGTTGGGAATCCATCAGGACCAGGGGATTTATCTGGGTTCATTTCCTTTAGAACCTTGAGTATTTCATCTACTGTGAATGCGGAATTTAGGAGGTTATTTTGACGTGGAGTTATAAGACGGGGGATGTTTCTTAACAGCTTGGCCTGGTCCAACAAATCCACACTCCCTAAGTTATTCAGAGATTTTTCAAAGAAAGAGACTGCTAAATCTGTAATTTCTCTGGGATCCTCTATTGTTTTACCATTGCTATCTTTGATTTTGGAAATCTTATTTATATTCCTTCTAGCTTTGACGCTATTGTGACAAAATTTGGTGTTTCGGTCCCCTTCTCTAAGCCATGTTTCTCTCGCTCTTTGCCCCCAAAAGGCACTAATTTGTGAAAGAGAATCATAGTATTTACATAATAGTTCTTGCTCTATATTATCGTCTGAAGTCTGTTTTCCTTCTTCAGTAATCTCCTTATTCACATTTTCCAGCTCTTTTTCTATAAGGTCTCTTTCCAAAAATATATCCCCAATAGTGTTTTTACTCCATTGTGATAGATTTCTTTTTATTAGTTTTAGTTTCCTTATGACTTTATATATCTTGGAGCCTTCAAACCTTGCCTCTGTCCACCATTTTTTAATTAGATCCAAACATTCCTCATTAAGTAACCACATTTTTTCAAATCTAAACGGGATTCTTTTATTTCTGATTGGTTCTGAAATTACTAGTTCTATAGGAAAATGGTTGGAACCGGCAATGGGTAGGACCTCATTAGTAAAATTAAAATCAAAATTCCTCAACTCCCCTATAAAAAAGAACCTATCCAATTTTTCTACTATTAACTTTGTGTCTTTACGTTTGTTAGTCCAGGTGTATTTCCCTTGGTCTGATTCAATTTTTGACGCCCCTATAATGTTTATCCATTCCTGGAATTCTAAAGTTGTTTTTGATAAGTGTTTCATCCCACCCTATTTATCTCCCAAGGATAGGATAGCATTAAAATCTCCTCCTAGTATAAATGTTTCGTTCGGAAAGTTCTCTATATAATCCTTAATCTCCTGCCATAAAATTCTCTTTTCATGTAGGAATTTAGGAGCATACATGTTTATTATATTAAATTTTAAATCTGACTTTAAACTTTTGATTTGACCTCCCATCCAATTTTTCTATTTTTCATGAATATTGAAAACAATTTCTCTTGGATCCCAAATAAAAGCAATTCCACCTGAAACACCTTCTGCCTCATAACCTACTAATTCTCTTATTCCTATATTCTTTTTTATATTCTCATATCCTTCATTAGAAAGTTTAGTTTCTTGTATCATAGCCATATTTGGTTTAATTTTTGCTAATTGCCTTATTACAAGGCGTTGTTTGTTAGGGGCATTTAAACCCCTAACATTCCAACTAATGATCTTCATGAGAACTCAGGAAGGACCTTCCCCTTCCCAGAGTATAGAATATCGGTAATTTTAACCTAACCTGGTGCCATTCCTTCCTTTGCTCTTAGTTCAGCAAGGGATTTTCTTCCTCTTGGTTTGACTATTTTCCCCGTATCAGCCTGCCCTTAATTGATTTTCCTAAACCTAAAGTTTTTGTATTGTTCCTAACCATATTCTCTTTTTTTTCCTCACAGAGTTCTTCATTTGATAGCAAACATAATACTCCTGTTATTATATCGTTACTCCTAGACTCCTCCAAAATAGAGGCAGGATCTAATCCTAAAAAATCTAACAGTGATCCTTGGTCTAAGGTCTCCTCTAAGGGGGATTTTTCCATTCTTTCTTTTTGCATTACTTTTGTTTGAGGGCAAGAATCAGAGGGGATGAGCTCCGAGTTTTTTCCAATATTAGGAATATCTGCAATCTCTTTTTGGGTTCCTACATTAACACTCATAGATCTTAACTCCACTGCAGATTTCCTCCCCCTCTTCTTTTTAATTCTATTGATATTAGGGGTGCTCAGACTTCCTCTTTTCATTGCTATACCTAACTACCTATCTCCGTTGGTGATACCAAAGAGGTCTTCTATGGAGTCTTTAACTGATGGAAGATAATCGCCGGGTTTGATTCCATAAATGGTTGTTGCCATGCCTAATTGTTTGTCATCATTGTTGATTCCTTCTAGGAAAATTCTGATCTCTTCCTCATTTTGATTCCTTGTCTTATTTATATCTTTTTCCCTAACATACAAGGGACCTTTTCTATCATTTAGATCTGTTTCCTTATCTCCTATCTCATCTAGATTTGGTAAGCATTACATTTCCATGTCCTCCTCTCCATTTTTTGATGTGTTGTCTGATGCTAACATCTCCTTAATGCTCTTAATTAGCAAATTCTTTTGGTGATCAAGTTCCTCTCTGTCACATATTTCGTCTATAAGGGTATCCATTATATCATTGGTGATCTTGACTATTTCTTCTTCTATTCTTTGATTCTCCTTTATAAGTGATCTCTCTTGATCTTCTGAACTGTTGGAGATTCTATTTAGGTTGTAAGAGGTATTTTCAGTGTAAATTCCTTGCTTGATACTCTGAGTACTAAGGTTATTCTTATGCTTTGAGGATAAAGGAAGGGGAGATTTGACCTCAACATTTATGGTCTCATTCGTTGATCTATTAATCTTTTCTTTTATTATTGTTGTATCTATTTCATCATTTGTATGATTGGCCTCATCCTTTGATACACTCATTGTAATTTTGTATGGCTCTTGAGGTTCAAGGATATTTTCTACTCCTGTTATCTTATTGATCTGAAATTGGTTTGATAATGAGGTATTTAAACCTATTTCTGTTGTGGGATGGAGCCTATCCAGTCCTTGAGTCATTGTAGGCCTAATTATAAAACCCCCTCTATCCTTACATAACTCTATCTCCACATCTTTATTGGGTTGATTTATAAGATTTATGTTTTTGTGGGACTTCTGGGTGTACACACCTTCTTCGATAAAATTTTCTAATATTCTAGGATTGATTATGACAGAATTTGAATTAAAGTTTAACTGGATGGGTAGGATGCTTTTTTGATGAAATTCCATCTCAACTATGATAATTTTATTGATTTGATTAAAGGTTGACTCTATAGTCCTAATGTATTTCCCAATTTTATTCCCTATAGTTCTTATGATTTCCTTGTTAGACATTTCCATAGGCAGGTTATTTAAAGACACAACCTTTTCTATTCTAAAATCATTTAACATCATTGGATTAAACAATGGCATCCATTCAAAAAAAGAAAAAGGGATGTTTCTGAATTTAATATCCTTTCTATTCAAAATGCTATCCTTCATATTCTTATTGGTACAAACAATTAACAAAAAAAGATCCATAATATGTGTTATACTCACCTCCCTCGGTAGCAGTAATGATAGTTCCTTCACTACATTCTTGATAGTTACTCCCGTACCATTCCAGATACAAATTAGACCTCTTTCTTGCAAGATTTTCTGCTGCTGCATAATAACATCATTATCTAGGATCATAGAGATATAATGCCTGCTATGATTATTCTTACCTACATCCTGCTGAAAATTATGCCTACGTGGCGGTGTATAAGCTACAAGATTTAATGTTTCATTAGATGAATTATTACATGAAACTGGATTACTATTATTATTGCCAATCATATAACCATTTTCATCCTTATTAAGCAAATCAAAGGAGTTTTTAAGAGTTAAATTGAACGGTTTTTGAGATAACGGATACCTGTTTACCTTTTTCTTGTTTCTTACCACTTGCCAGGTGAATTCCTTCTTCTTCGTGTAGACGGAAGGTGCTTGGGTAGGTAAGATCCTGCCTTCCCCCTTGGCAGAAAGGGGTTCCTCGGTATCATATAATGACTTGCATTCAGGTCTCCCCACCTTAGCATCCCCGCTGCTTGTGCCCTCTTTCGCATATTTTGTTTTTGCAAAAAAATTCAACTGACTGTCCAGGGAATTGACTGTGAAGATCTTTGTTTTGGAATCTTTAAAAAACTTAGGGCTTTTCTTGTTTGCAAATATAGGTTTTTCAACCCTAGACATGTCTTGCACCTTATTGCTCTGCATTCCCTTTTTGAACTTCTCAGCTAGAGACAACTCTTTAGAGTTTCCATAGGAGTTCTTTTTTGTAGCCAAGTTCTTAATAGGGCTTTTATTGTTTACCCTTACTTTGTCCTTCAAACTTTCATTCTATGATGTTTTTTCATCTATAGGGTTTTCGATGATACATTTTTTCACTGCAAGTTCTTCCGCAGGGAGTTGAGAAAATAAAGCATACATATCCCAGTCTATATTTTGATCTGCTCTTCTTTTTTGTATCCCTATGACTTCTTTCAAATGATCATATGAAGGGTGATCCTGTGTAGGCTTTCTGCAATCTTTTTTGTTATGACCATAGAGCCAACAGTTAAAGCAGTAACTAGTGAAAGCCTCTTTCATCTTTGGAGCTTCTGAAGCCACTATGGGCTTCTCAGGGTTCAAGTGCATGAGCCCTAGGTTGATTTGCCGTCGGAAGAAAGCATACTTCCTTTTTTGATGAAAAGTTTGCATATTGCATATGTGCAGAGCAGAATTCTGTTAGGGTTCGTCGATGGATGTAATTTGATGCCTTAGGAGCTGAGATTTATTTTCTGCCTTTTCCGAAAATCTCCTCTTTTTCAGGTAGGCTCTATTTCTGCAAGATCTGAGACAAGATATGTTTCGTGCCTAAAATATGAAATGATCTGTAGATCTAGAGTTAACCAATTTAGTTGGAAGGGTCTTGATATGCTTTCTGATATGAACTGAGAGTATAGACAAACTGTAACAGCCTGATTTGTAGAATCCAATCTGTAGGAGTTTGCTTAAATGTAAGAAACCTAAACCTTTATCATAATTTTGGCACATAGGATAAGAATGACGCTAATGTGTGTGATTGTCACTTAGTAATACTGCTGGTAAATTACAGGCCTATGCAAGTAATATCGCTGCCCAGAAATAGCATATCACCGTCCAGGAATGACTACTGCTAACTCTGTGGTGTGCTGTTGATTTCTATCTCTATATCTTTCGCTCCATATTCATAGATCTGTAAGTCGCTTTGAACTTGATATATCGGGGCCAGCTTTGAATGATTTAATTAAATGTAACTCACTGTACAACAGAGATCTTTGCTGAGGTAATGCAGTGATAATTTTCAGTTGAGTGAGATGACTAAACCCTGGTTGCCAACTGTGTCTTCGAGCAAATTTGTAAGTTTGATACACCTTCAGTAATTTATCCAGATCACAATTTATATGGGATCGCAAACCTTCAGCAATGTAGATGGGATCGCAATTTATCCAAACAGAATTTTGTCCTTCAGTAGATATATCGCTATAATTTTCTTTGAATCATTTGTCAAAATATTTTGACTGAATTTTGCAAATTTTGTTCTCAAGAATGGCAGGGCTGGATAAAAATATGAATCTGTAGCTTTTTATCTTTCAAAATGGCATGCTTCGAAATCTGCGAATTGTGGCTCTATCAAACTCCTCCTTCAAAATTTTGCTCTTTCAATGTTAGATCCGGCCTTGGAACTTGGATCTCTCCTTGTCTCTGATAAATGAATCGCTGTCCCTGTTATAAATTCACAAGTCTTCAATCAAATGGCAGGTCTCCTCTGTAAAAATATCAGATCCTTCACAAACGAATCTGGCCTCTTCACACACAATAGTAGTCTGCTGCCTTTCTTTTACAAGTCGCAGCCTTTGATCACATAACAGGCCCCCTTAATAACAGATCTGCTACCAATTGTTAATGCGCTATCTCCTCTATCAGATCTGCTCCTCTTCTTGTCAAAGTCACAGGCCTGGTGACCTATAAATCCTTCCTCAAAATGGCAGATCTGCTATAAAATTTGTTGGTCATCCAAATGGCAGGTCTCTGCTATGGATCAGTGCCTTTGCTATTGTATTTTCGCTCACTTGTGAAACAAATGTCAGACTTTTTGCAGTTCGGACCTTCCCTAAGACAAATTAGGGCCTCTACTGTCACTGCTCCCCAAAGCAATGTCGCTGCTTCTTGTCTTATGTATTTCGCACCCTGCTCTGCTATTTGTTTCTATTAATATTAATATTATTAATATTATTTATCTTATAAATATTATTTATACATACATGAAATCTATTACAATCCATTATACTTAAATCAAACTTAAATTATATTCATTAATGAAACTATCAAACTTAATATCAACTAATTAGTGAGATAACATTACTAAGTTTTATTTTGTAAAAGTATTAATTCAAATTATTGTTAAATTGATAACAAATATTTTTACTAAAATATTACAATATAAAGGCAAGTACTAGCCACTTCGTGGCACTTGTTCTTTTTGTAAGAAAGGTAAAGGTTTTTGATAAGTAGATATGAAGTGGCCAATCACCTTTATGCTCACAACATAATTAATTGATTGATTTTTTAGTTATTAATTAAGCCAACAGACTTTTTATGGACATAGCCCATTGACCGAAAAGTGTCAGCTGACCAAAAAAGTGTCAGCCGACCGGAAAAAAGCATGAGAGCTGATAGAAGTTCAAGTTGTTTGAAATCACTTTGTCCGAATTTTTTTTAATCCTAAGCCATGATAGGTACTGGCGAATTAGGAGGAACCGTTTCACGAAATGTAGGAAATGTGGAGATGAGAATTGGAGATACTTAAAAATGGTTAATTTTTCTTCAATAGAGAGAGAAGAGACGACATCCAAACTGAACAAAAATACAAAGATTGAAGAACAGAGGAGTAGGCCTCTGCCCACTGAGGACGATGGCAACAAGGACTTTCTATATATTCTCCATCAACTCAAATATGATTCTGCAGGAGACGGCCTATAGCTTTCAGACTCTAAAATCAAAGGGATTTTGCTGGTACTCATTATTTCACTTTGGGCCCGTTTGGTTGCACCCCATAACCGGGTTATGCCGCCTATAACCCGGTTATGGGGTGCAAATCCCTATTTGGGAACCCTTTTACAAAATTAGAATGTGGATTTACGTGTCCTCATTTTGCCGAAAATGTGGATTTCGGTATTCCACCTTAGGAGGTGGAATGACTTTGGACTCCACGGTTATGTGCTCAAATAAATCCAATTTAATCTGGTGGTCGGGTTCGGGCAACTCCACGTTTTTGGAGTTAAACCTCATTTTAATCTTCGTCGATGCAGTTGACGTATCCACGTTTTTGCGACAGTGATTTTTGCTGCGTGTTGGAGGGTTTGGCTTCTGGTGTTCGACGCTCGAGCTGCTGCATGCTGGAGGGTTTGGCTTCTCTGTGAAGTGTTTGCACAAAAATTCATCTGCTGACTACAGGTTTTGTCGCCCACATTTCTATTCAAAATTGCATATTCCAGATTAATGTGGTCGACTTTGAAACACCCCAACTGTACTTATCAATCTTCTGCATATGACATAATTTTATTTGCAGATTATCTTCATTAACATGGCACTGGTTTACTGCATTTGTCTTGCATCTCTATTTTTCCTTAGGGCATTAGCTTTTGTATCAAATTATATTTCGATGGCATCATGTTCAGTTGCATCTGTGTTGTTTCATGTGTATATATTACCAGCAAGGGCACATTTTTCTTCTTTTGTTGGTATTCATTGTTTGATAAGCCCAAGAACTAGGTGAGGGCATGGTTCTAACATATCATCTCTTTTACTTTAAGAGGCCCAATGATGCAAAAGCTAGGGCACTATTGCATTTCCACTGGTACCATGTGCCGTAATCCCATATCGTGCTTTGTTGTGACTCCTTTGTTGAAGATGGCACCATCGTATGAAAATGTTGTTTATATTGTTTGATGGTAACATGATTATATGAATCCTTTAGCCCAAAGACTTAGGGAACCATGGCTATGCACTGCTCTCTATTTTAAAAATGAAGGTACTGTGTATGTACCTGGCCTGATAATGTAAGGCTAGGGCAATCAAATTGTCGCCCTCTGCATAAGCATTAGGCTCAAGGGTACATACGCATGGCAAATTGCATATTACATTATAAATTTGGTGTATTGCATATGTTTGTTTCTCTTGCATGGCACCCTAAAACTACAGGTCTGCGGACAAGGCATAATGTGTACAGCCCGTGAAAATAGGGTTAAACCCTTAACCCTGATTATGATGAATTTACCTAAACCAAGGGTTAAGGGTTTACCTAAATCTTTCAATGAATTCCGAAGGGTTTACCTATTCCAGGATTTTATATCAGACAGGTAAACCTGTCTCCTCTAAGCCATTGTTAGTTTGTTTTGACTGTCAGGTATATAATGACTGTCTCCTGAATTGATGCCTAGCTCCTCTAAGCCATTGTTAGTTTGTTTTGAACAAAGGGCATAAAATCCTTTGATTGTCCTCTGCTTCAACTGCATGCAAGGCATAATTTTTTTTTGTAATGCATTGTTATTGTGTTTTCCACCCCTGCACAAATATTAGATTTATACTGAGATATCTCAATAATCCTATCCCATGTTTAACTATATATATATATATATATATATATATATATATATATATATATATATATATATATATATATATATATATATATATATATATATATATATATATATATATATATATATATATATATATATATATATATATATATATATATATATATATATATATATATATATTCGTTCAACAGGTAAACAAACTAACAATGGCTTAGAGGAGCTAGGCATCAATGTTTGCTAAAATATCAGATGCTGTCAGGTACCATCAAACAGAGTCAGTCATTTCCTGGGCAAATATTAATTGCTTTAAAATATCAGGCGAGACCATAGAAGAAATTAGTAAAATGAGAATTCCAGTTTTAAATTTCTAAGGTGTGATTTTTTATCATGGCATTGCTCCAATCCCTTCAGTATTAGCATAGTATAGCACTAAGGTGAAGGGAAGTTATTCAGTAGTATAGATATTCAGTGGGACGCTCTCCCAGCTGAGCTTGAAAATCATAGAAAGATACCGTGAAATTCTTCTGAACTACTTAATAGTTTGAAGTCTGCCTGTGTCCTGTGCGCTTCTTCTTCTTCTTAGATTAGTTTCAAAGAAGTTGATCAATGGTTGCACCAATAATCTTTTTGATCATTAAACTAGTTTTCATGTCAATCATTGAAAAGAGATCCTCCTCTATTTGTTCATCAATCATGATAGCCAGATCCCTTTCTACTAAATGTCGTAAAGTGGTAACAACAGCTTACCATAGTGTTGGACATTCAAGTAGAATTGAAGGTTACTCTCCTAAACTTATCTCTTGATTGATAGATAGAACACAAGAGAGTTCCCCAGATTCATTTTTAAAACAAATACCATTCAGGGACCATATGTGAACAGAATCCTTAGTATCCCCTCCCATCAGACATAATGACTGCACTGTTATATGTATTTATACTGATAGTGACATTCCCCCTACACCCTCATGAATACATCCTAGTGCAAGTGAAATAGATTCTCTGTAATTAAAATAAGTTTCTCCAGTAGCAAGGACCTTGATGATGCTCACTGTCTCATAGATGATCATTGATGTTGAGACTTGTATGAGATCCTACAAAGGAAAATAATTAGAATTTTTTTTCAGAATTTCTTAAATTATCAACATGATAGAATTAATAATTGTGAAAAATGTATAGTGTATTTATCAAAATAGTTGGCATGTTACATTATGAGATTGCACTACTATATTACACATTTGGGGTAAAAGTTACATTAGACTAATAGCTTAATATAGGACTAATGCCTCTCAAATTTGTTTAAATCCTTGATCCATTCATGGGCAATTCTGTCAACCTAATTATCTCTGTTTGTTTGCCCCTATTAATTATTTACTGTCATCAGATTTTAGAACTACATGGCATGGGAAACATTTAGAAGTTGAGCTGATAATGGTCTCAAAATAGAAAGCCTATACAAAAACCACAGAGAAACGACAACATTGAAAACCCACATACATTTATTTGAAAACCCTATTTCATTTAATATCTATTGCATACATTTTATACCAGATATTATAATACGAAAAATATCACCACATATGTTCCTTGCAAAACATATGTGGTGATATTTTTTTTGTAGGTACATACATAGACATTTACATTAGAGGTTGTAAATCCATGTTCTGCAAGGAACATATGTGGTGATATTTTTCCTATTATAATATCTGGTATAAAATGTGCCATCTTTTATGCCATGATTTTATTCAAATGAGGACATCCCTTCATTCAGAAATGATGGGCGCTGTGAGATGTCCTCATTTTCACAGGGATAGTCACAAATGAGGACAGCCACTGTATAGAAAACATGATAATGTACAGTCACTATAAGGACAGTCACAAATAAGGCCATCTTACAGTGACTATACATTATCATGTTGTCTTTACAATGACTGTCCTTATTTGTGATTGTCCTTGTCACAAATGAGGACATCTCACAGTGACTGCCCCTTGTGTAATTGTCACTTGAATGTATTGCCTATTATCAAGAAGAAAAGCATTTGCATGGTTCAATACCAATACATTCAAGTAGCAATTACACAAGGGACAGTCACTGTGAGATGTCCTCATTTAGTGCGTCTGATTACATTATGTCCTCTCTAACATAGTATTGGATGATCGTACATTACTATCTATTCCTTCCTAGGGACATAGATTAACTTGACACAAAATATGCATTGTCTTTTCTATTCCTTCCTAGGGACATAGATTAACTTGACACAAAATATGATCGTACATTACTATCTATTCCTTCCTTGTATTTTCTCTATATAACAAAGTACAAATCATTGCATAGGAGAACCTCATCTATAACTTCAATATGCTCTTAAAGCCTTATTTCCTTGATTAGGATATATCAAACTACTTTATGCTATTCTATGTTTTGCTTGATAGGAAAATCATGAAGTCTTACATATAAGATGATTTTCCTTTAAACTCTCAATGCTACAATCTTTATCCACCACATCTAGGACATCGGTACATATGTATACATGTATGTATGTATGTATGCCTGTATGTATACATGTATGTATATATGTATGCTTGTATGTATATATGTATGATAGCAATTTAGATTAGATGATCATGCACAGTGCTTGCATCTACATAGCTAGTCCTCGTTGTATCTATATAGGTATGTACTCTTGCATTGTTCTTTATGGGCTTATGATCCTAACCAGTTGGTAGTCCTTGCTGTATTCCATTTACTATTGCTTGCTCCCATACTTCATTTCTTGATATACAATCATGTTTCACAACGTTTATGTTGTCCACGTTTCAGGCGACCGATGGATCCTGACGATAGTATACAAGCGTATGCACAAATACTTAGGAATACCACATACACCCGGATTATCTCTTGTCTCTGTGCCTTGGTTGTTGTGCTCAAACTACTGCAAGCTAAAGAAGGTAGCAACAGAGGGAAAAGAATCCAAAAAGGCAATTCATTTTATAGAGAGATTGTTCACTCTACTGAAGTTGATTGTCATGATCAGATTCGGATGAGTCGGGTTGCCTTCTCTAAACTAGCTATGATATTAAGGCAGAGAGGAACATTGAAGGATAGTAGACACTTGACAATAGATGAACAACTAGTGATGTTCCTCCACACTCTTGGGCACAATCTTCGGAACCGCAAGATTGCCCATAACTTTGGGCACTCCGGAGACACAGTCAGTAGGTACTTTCACAAGGTATTGACAAGCATCTTAGCACTTCATGGAGATTACTTCAAACCGCCTGGACCGGGCACTCCTCCTGAAATTACTGGGAACCCCCGTATGGTTCTATACTTCAAGGTGCATTGTTTGGTCTTTTGATTATGTTGTTTGGTACAGTGTTCCCCACCATATCAGAGGCTGATTTTGCATTTTCCCATACACCATATTTGATAGGACTGTGTTGGAGCTATAGATGGAACACACATCCCAGTCACTGTCGAGATTGAGAAGTAGAGTAAATATCATGATAGAAAAGGGAACCTGTCGCAAAATGTGCTCGCTGCAGTTTCCTTTAACTGCATGTTCCAGTACGTTCTTGCCGGCTGGGAAGGGTCTGCTGCCGATAGTCATGTTCTAGGTTTAGCTCTGACTAGAGCAGAACCACTTGAGGTCCCCCCCGGTAAGCCAAATCATAGTTTAATGTACTAAAGGGCACACTATGTATTTAGTCCTAACACTCTGCTAACGCTCTGCAGGAAAATATTATCTAGTGGACGCGGGATATCCGAATGCCCCTGGATTTCTCGCTCCTTACCGATCTACACAGTACCACTTGAAGGAATTTTCAAGAGAAAACCCAATACAAAATGCCAGGGAGTTGTTCAACAACCGACACGCCTCTCTCAGAAATGCAGTAGAACGCACCTTCGGTATTGTGAAGCGGCGTTTTCCAATCCTGAGACATGCAATGACTTATGATATCATGACACAATCCTATATTGTTTTGGCGTGTTGCATACTTCACAATTACATCACGGAAGTGGATGGCATACTTGAGGTGGAAGTGGAAGAGGAGGATGATCATGATTGTGGTGGGGTCGATGTGCCAATGTTACAGACATATGGCTTCTCTCAACAGGATAGACATGAGTGGTCACAGTTCCGGGATGACCTGGCGAGTAGGATGTGGGAAGACTATAGACATAGAGAATAGCTATACTTTCTTGTTGGTTAATGATTGTGCAGTATAGTGGTTTCCTTTGATATTTGATGTATGGTTGTATGGTTTCCTTTTGATGACATATGCAGAGATATTGATGTATGGTTGTATGTTTTCCTTTTGATGGATACTTGATTCTGACAATGCCTTGTATACATGATTCTGATTTTCCTTTCGATGTATGGTTGTATGTTTTCCTTTTGATGTATGGTTGTATGGTTTCCTTATACTGTGCCTTGTATACATGATTCTGATTTTCCTTTGGATGTATGGTTGTATGGTTTCCTTTGATATTTGATGTATGGTTGTATGGTTTCCTTTTGATGACATATGCAGAGATATTGATGTATGGTTGTATGTTTTCCTTTTGATGGATACTTGATTCTGACAATGCCTTGTATACATGATTCTGATTTTCCTTTCGATGTATGGTTGTATGTTTTCCTTTTGATGTATGGTTGTATGGTTTCCTTATACTATGCCTTGTATACATGATTCTGATTTTCCTTTGGATGTATGGTTGTATGGTTTCCTTTTGATGCATGTTATTTGGTTTCCTTATGCTATGCCTTGTATACATGATGCCTTGTATGTATTTATCTCCTGACATTGATAGCCATGTGCAGACTACTACATGGAAATGACCAAGCTACTCATGAGCATTGATGGCAGTGCTCAAGACCCGATTATGTTGGAAGAGCCTTCGTCCAGTAAGAAAATGATCTGGACCAAACGTATGGAAAGGGTTTTCCTCGATTTCCTCATTGACCAAGTCCACCTTGGCAGAAAATGCGAAGGTGGCTTCAAAAAAGAAGCGTGGGCTGCCATTGAAAGGCAATTCAATGTGGAGTTGACTATGAACCTAAGCAAAGACCAATTCAAGAACAAGCTGAAAACTTGGAAGCAAGGATTCAAGCTTGTGAGAGATTTGAGGAGCAAAAGCGGCTTCGGTTGGAACGAAGTAACGCAGACTGTGGAGGCAGTGGATTCGGTCTGGGACAAACTTTTCGAGGTAAATTTGTCTTTTCATGACTTTTATATCCGCTCTCTTAACTATGCAAATCTGGTTTTTGTTGTGCATGTTGTTCTGATAGTCCAATGCACATTTTTTGGTGTTTGTGTAGTCTCGAGAGTACAGATCAGCTAGGATGTTCAAAAGAACATCTTTCCCATACTACAATGACCTTGCCATAATTGTTGGCAATGACATCGCTGATGGGACTGCCACAACAAATGCTGGCGAGGCCAAGGAAGGGCACTGTAACCGCCCTGCACAGTTAGATGATGATGATGATGATGATGCTAGTGTTGATGTTGATGGGCCCCAGTGTGGCACATCTTTTGAGACTCAGCGTGATCTGGATGATGAGACTGCAACTCCCCAATCATGTCTGAGCACGGGATCATCGCAGAGGAGGGTAAGGAAGAGGAAGGCAAGTTTGGCATCTTCCTTGGATATGATTTGTGAGACAATGCAGACCTTAACAGAGAGCCTTAAAGTGCCTCAGGTTGTCAAAGTCGACCATTCTCAGGAACAGGCCGTGTTAGGTGGAGCATGGAAAACTTTGAAAGCCATGCCTCAGGTGAGCAGCAGCGATGCGATCACATTCTACCAGATCTTGATGGAGAAGCCAGCCATCCTCAATGGGTTTCTGTCCATGGAAACCGATGAGGACCGGTTGATGTTGATAGATAGAATTTGTCGATCCGCAGATGCATGAGGAATGGTCAAAGATGTGATGTCATCAATTCCTACTTGTCAATACTTTCATTTGAAGATAAATATTTGAAGACTAAACAACAAAATACCAATCTCTGTTTGAAGACTGAACAATACACAATACACAATACAAAAATATTATGCATTACTGTTAGGCATGACCGCTGAGTTCAATTTCTTTAGAGTAGCATTCCTTTATTTTATCTTGGATCTCTTTCGATTTAAACTCTTCTTGCCGCTTCTGACTTGAGAAGTTCAATCTGTTCTTTCTCTGGATCTTTTTTTGTGAAATGGTAAGGACCGAAAGAAATGACTTTATTATAATAGAACTCTGGTTTGTTAGCCGAGAGACACTGTGGAAATTTACAAATAAGAGTATCAGGGGATTCACCAGGTCTGGTATATTTCTCTAATGCTGATTTAACTTGAATATCCAAGTATCATCTGCAATTTCCTCCATTTTCATATTTTCTGTCTTCAACATGACCTATGGTGATCAAAGTATACCTAGTCAGATATGTTTTGCTATGCAAACTGAGGATGTCCTCACTAGCTTGTAATAAGGGTAATTATACTTCTTGTGCTCTTTAGTGCATCAGCAAATTTTTTAGAGATAGTTTTGTCATTGTCACTCCAAACTGATTAATACCTATTTGTCTGTAAAATTATGTGGACTTTGAATTGATCCAGTCTCTTCAATCAAGGGTCAATATTATTCAGTATTATTCAATATATGTATGCATTTTATGTTTCCAATTATCAATGCAACACTCTTATTGGATTTTTGCAACTACACATTTTATACACTAGCAAGTTAACTAGGTTTGTTCCCAAACATTTGGAAATACGAAAATTTATTTGAGAACACATCTCATAGTTGATTCTTTAATCACAGGTTGATTGCAACTTCAATTCTCAATGAGTTTTATATCCAACCCATTACACTGAATCTAAAAGAGTAATAAATATGTATTATGCACACAAACTCAAACACCCAATCAAATTATGCACAAATTTACAACAACAAGAACCTGCTTAGATCACCTGACATTTTCCACAAGAAATGAATCAATATACTGTTTTAACTGTAAAGTGCTTTAAGAAAAATTGGGATTGAAAAGAGGGTAAGAAATCCTAGAATACAAAACTAAACTAAAAAATAATCATTTGATTAAACTGACCTCATGGGGGAATTCATAAATTGATTCTCTTTATCTTTTGACCCAAATGTACAAGAAAGCATGGACCCGTGTTCTGGACAATATATATTACATCTTTCCATAATAGGGGAAGTGATCATCTACTACTGATATCGAGGGCCAGAATCAATTTATAAATTCCATCAATCCCATCCTCTCTTAATAATTTTTCAATATGAAAATCATTACTCTGATCAAACATTTTATCGCAAACACAAAAAATATGAAAATTAGCCAAAACAAAAATTATTTTGAGCAACCATACTTACATTGATAACCATAGAAAATAAACAATACACATTTCTTCATGAATATGTTACTGCTGTTCATGAATATGATTGTTGAATATGATACCGAATATGATACTACTGTTCATGAATATGATTGTTGAATATGCTACTGAATATTTAGTATCATAAGTAGTATCATATTCAGTATCATAAGCTGAATATGATACTGCTTATGATACTGAATATTCAGTATCATAAGCAGTATCATATTCAGTATCACAAGCAGTATCATATTAAGTATCATAAGTTGAATATGATACTGAATATGATATTGCTGTTCAACTCCATTCTTAAGATGACAAAGCCGAACACACAGACGAACACGAATGCGTGGCAATCGCTGTTTCCAAACCGTGGAAATGGCTGCATCAAAACGTGGTTATTTGCGGACCTGACGGAAAGATTAAAAATGATTTGAAGTCCAAAAACGTGGAGTTGCCCGAACCTGACGGAAAGATTAAATCTTGTTTAGTTGTCAACAAAACCGTGGATTCGAAAGTCATTCCACCTCCTGAGGTGGAATTCTGAAATCCACGTTTTCGGCGAAATGGGGTCACGCAAATTCAGTATCATAAGCTGAATATGATACTGCTTATGATATTGAATATTCAGTATCATAAGCAGTATCATATTCAGTATCACAAGCAGTATCATATTTAGTATCATATTAAGTATCATAAGTTGAATATGATACTGAATATGATATTGCTGTTCAACTCCATTATTAAGATGACAGGAATATGAAGATGATAACCCGATTATGACCTTACAAAATATAGTTTTATGAGAAATGGAAGCATTGGATATTTATGTTAGAGCCACTAGTAAGTACCTGTCGGTATTTTTATTGTGTTAATTCTTTGGATCCATGCCAAGATTATTGTGTGTTGCTAGTGGTTATGTTGGCTTTCACAGAGTGTGTTTGTCATTTTATACTTCATTTTATATAGTGCTCATTTTCCTCTCTATTATTTTGTGTTGGTAGTGATTATGTTGGCTTTCATAGAGTGTGCTTGTCATTTTATATTTCATTTTATGTAGTGCTCATTTTTCTCTCCATTATTTTGTGTTGCTAGTGATTATGTTGGCTTTCACAGAGTGTGCTTGTCAATTTATACTTAATTTTTTCCAGTTTTAGGAAACCTTGTTTCTCTCATCTTTTGAATTTCGAGTGCTTTTAGACATATTAGCTTGCATTTGTTTTTAAGTGGAATACACGAAGGAGTACCGCATGATGAATGCTTCATTTAATGTATTGTCAAGATGTAGTCTCTTAACTATCCATTTCTAGTTCTTCAGACATGATTTTATAGATGTGTTTTGGTAGACGATTGTATTGTTCATGATTTTGTATGTATTAACCATCTTGTTATTATTGTCGCATTACGAAATTAAGTTAAATTATTCTACTTTGTTTAATGCTCTATATCATCTTCAATTTTTTTTCATTTTTTATTCATTTTAAAAAACCATGTGATAGGTACAGAAATAGAAATAGATAGTTTTGAGACTACACATGATAAAGTGAGACTACACATATGCTGACATTAAATATGTTTGAAATAGCTTCTGGATTTGATTTTGTAGATATTTTACGGTCACACTCTGTGATCCTTCGTGGGGATGGAAGAGATAAAAATAACTGAAAGAAAAGTCCATTTTGATCTATTGCAATCATTTTGGTCTCAAACTATCTCTTGCAATCCCGATGATGAATCACAGAGTGTGATCCAAAACTATCTACACAATCGAACCAAGAAGGTATTTCAAATATCGATGCAAAAAATATCCACATATGTTGATAAAAAAATGAGCTATCTGATGATTGTTTACTGTACATGTTTGTAAACAGTCAAAATTTCTGATGGTACTCCTTGGTGTATTCCATTTAAAAATGAACAGGTTTTAGTTTTTGTATCATGTTTACTTTGGAGATGCAGGATTGATCATCGAATGTGGGGCATAAGGGCGCAGACGGTGGATCTACTTGTGCTTTTTTATTTAACGGTGTGTTTTCACACCACCACCCAGTTCATGGATATTGTTATATCTGATGCTATAGTTGTGTCATTATATTTTTTGCATAACTTTATTAATTTGTACCCATATAATATATTCATGTTGTTATAGCGAACAAAATTAATATGAATGAACAAATTTTTGCTTGATACAGTGCTGATGGCTACGAGGAATGCTCCTATGTGTGACTACGGTGATGGATTACGTTGTGTGTTGAGGAAGTCACAGACAGAGGAGAATCCAGGCCGTAAATTTTGGGGATGTAAAAACTTCTATAAGGTTGTTAAATGCACAATATTTAAATATTTACAAATAATAAATATTAGTCATTATAGCGAGACTAACTTATTTGTATTGTACGATGGAGCTGGATGCGGTTACTTCTGATGGGTCAATGACACCCCGTCGTTGTCTACATCATCAGTACATTGTACACACAGACCTGTTGTAGATGACAAGTGCAAGAATTGTAAAAGACTAGAGAAAACTATGGCAAAAGCGGAGGCTACATCCAAAGCCGAAATCTTGTTTTTACGACGTCTTCTTTGTGCAACAATCATTCTATTTAGTTTGATCATCTTACTACTTAGTTTGATAATTTTTTGGAGATAGATATATATGTGGACTAGATAACTTATTTATATTTTGATGTGATATGAGCAATGTGTTAGTAGTTTGGAATCTTTGAAATGAAATAAATGTGAATAAAAAATAAATATGTTTAGTATGATAATTAAAGATGATATTTATAATGATTGATTTATATTTGATGTATTTTAATAATTTGTTCTGTGATTAATTCAAACGAGTAAGCCATTTAAGGGTAAATACATTTTTTGTCACAATATTCGCATTGTTCCTTCTCTTCACGTACTTCTGACTCTCTACAAGAATACTATCCCTTCTCATGTTAAAAGTTGCAACGACTAGCTCTGTAGGTCTTCCACAATCACTATTGGGAGTAGTTTGAAAAGACAAACAAGGCATATGAGGTAAAATAAAAGGTCCTCATTATCCTATACCACTTGTGTGTGTCATACCAAGTCTTGCTAGGAAAGTAATGAGGTTGCAAGTTCTTGAAAGAAATTATTGGAGTGGGTATGATGCACGACCCTTTCATAGTAAAATTATCTAGATTTATAATGTGGCATTTATAATTTTTACCTTGCCACAACCTTTTACCTTTCCTACAAGTTTTTATATATTTTTCACAAACATTACTATACTTTGGCCACATAAGGGCTTGAAGCTCCATAATCGTAAATCCCAAAAATACCTTGTGGGTTTCAAAGTTTATTTTCTCCATACATTTATCCTATTATATGTCTTCCTTAGTAATATTATAATGTTTGAACATTACAAAGTACACCAACCCCACCTGTGAAGACTACCAAGAGCATCGGTTGACGTTGGACATTGTATTGGCTCTCAAATCAATAGATTGGAAAGCACTAAAAGTATGCCAAGCTTTATTTTATAACTCTCCAATTGATTTAGCCAACTGATAGAATTTTTTATATTACCGAGCAATGCAATCTTGTTACTTTCATTGTATTGATATCTTATGATGGATTAAATACACAAATTCAAGTTCAATTAACTTTAAAATTTAAAATTGAAATAAATATAATAAATTAACAAAATATAATAAATATAATTAAATATAATAATAAATAATAAATATAATTATTTATAAATAAATATAATAAATATAATTAACATAGGTCAATAAAATATAATAAATATATCAAAACTGAATAATCATAAATTAATTTAAAAAAATAAAAAATAAAAAATCGGTGTCATATTCCAATTCTAATTTGAAATGAACAACCAAACGAAGAAGATGGAGACCCAAACTCAAATTCTAATTCAAAGTGCAGAACCAAACAGAGAATATGGAGACCTGCATTCTAATCCCAATTCGAAAATGTTCAACCAAACAGAGAATGAGAATTTCATAAATTCGAATTCCTATTGTCAATTTGACAACCAAACGGAGAATGTGGATTTACAAATCCATCTTCCAGAGCAACCAAACAGTCCCAAAAAAGCATAACCGGGGTTTGTATAACCAGAGTATAGATAACCATGATTTGCATTATTTTTCAATTCCCCAACCAAACGGGCCCTTTAGGAAAACTAAACCCATTTTTTGCTAAAAACTAGAGTTCTTGAATTTTTTTTAGGTTTTCTGACAAAAATCCCATTATTTTTTTTGAAGGATTGTTATTAGATTGAAGTTGTGTTTTGGTATGAATATTTTGCATCCCACGCAACAATCTATATGCACAATTAATTTCAAAAAGCATATTTCGAATCCTATATAAACTGTGTGAAACTTATTGTTGCTTATTGCAGAATATGATTTCAGCAAGCACGGACACTGCTACGCGAACAGTAGAATGGACTGCAGCTTGTAATTGTAGCTTTTGATTTTCCTTGAATGGTAATTGTAGCTTCTAGTTTCCATAGTATTTTAGTAGAATATGTGTTTCATAGACAGACAAAGAACTAATAAGTGGATCTTTTCCACAATCCTTGATGCGATCTTAGTGTTACGCATCAATGATTCATTTGGTACATCAGACAAAGCTTTTCTTCTTGCATAAGCTGTAAATCAGTTTAAGTACGCATCCCTTTCCTTTACTTACAAAAAAGTTGCACTACTTTGTTCTAATGGTATTATTTGTTATTGCAGAAAACGCCAACTTGTTAGCAATGGAATGGAACAAAAGTTTACTGATAGTTTCTGGGAGGCATCTGTGCTGTTATTGGAGTGCAAGACTATAATTGAATCTTGTTTTCCGTTCTTCGCTAGAGAGCCTGTTAAACTCGCATTTGTTTAGCATTGATTTCATTGGTCAATTTTACCACGTCATTATTTCTATAGAAGGTGGTATTTGGATCTTGTTCTTTTCTATTTTCTTTGTATTTCATGGCCCGGCTGCTCTTCTCAGTCTTTATTTTGGATTACGAGAATCTTTACTTCTTTCTCCAAATGCCCTTTGCTCTCAAAGCCCATCTGTGAAACATCTTGTATTAATTAATTTGCCTGATTTTTTCGTTTGGGAAGCTGAAATTTGATTTGTATGGCAGGCGAATGGGTCTTTCACCAAAACTCACTTATTCATTCATTTTTTTTAATACAAATTCTTTGAATAACCTCTCTTTGACCATGCACAATAATCACCGTTACAGCAATCACGGTAATTACAGTAATCACGGTTTTTGACTCATTGAGATACAGACATACGATCTTACATATTCTTTTTTATCAAATATAAACATACCAGCTTATATAGAGATTATATTTAATGCGGTTCTTCTGTTCATTTTTATGAAATTTAATGTGATTTTAACGCTCACAGGAACATACTGTGAACAGTCATTTTCTGTATTCTTTTTTAACTTAGTGTTGAGATTGCATGCCATGTGTCACTCTTATCTACCATACTTGCCTTGAAAAGACTGTCCAACATATATTGGGCAAACTATGAGTGCTGCTAAAGCACTCTTCATCAATCCCTTAGCTCAGGTCTACATGTTCTAAAAAAGATAAGGAAAGACATATATCCTGACTAATGCTAACCTGCATGCTGAATCTTATAGCCATGGTAGCATCCATTAGCACTCTGTTGTTTACTACATGCTTCCAAGCACAAATACAGATAACTGCATTTAGACTTATTTATTTATGTGCACTGGGTGCTATTATTTCTGAAGGATTTACAAAGTAAGATGAAGCTTTTTCAAAAAGAATTTTGCCTAAGCATTTTGTAAATCTTACAAGCCTCATTTTGTTTGTAACGTGACTATTACAAAACTTTACAGGTTACTTTCTTTTTCTTTTTTGATATATGGTTCTTGGACGAGCTAAATTAAAATTGAAAGCATTTTCTAAAGCTTACGAGCCTCGTTTTGTCTATAATGTGACTAATTTTTTATTCTATTGTAAAAATTTACAGGATATTGCTAAACTATGTTAATTCAATACGATCCTGAGTATGTTTTCAATTAACAAATATCTGTATTCTTGTGTTGTTGCATTCTAGTTATGAGTAGTAGACTAAATTTTAAACAAAGCTTCATTTCTCTTGCAGGTAATAAGCTTACTAAACGGTCTGCGTGTAGAAACTACTCAAATCAATTGTGCTTATCACTTAATTTGCCCGTGGATGCTTTGATGTGTGTATATTTTGTTTATTGTTCTACTTATATTTGTTGTTTTCTTTTGTATCTGATGGCCTAATATTTATCTTGAGGTGCGTAGTTAGCTGTATTTGTTCTTATTTAAGAGATTTGATAGAAATTGAAAACAACTAACTATTACAAACTATTTCCAAAAGCAATGCACATGCCTTGGCTTTAGATGATTTCTATTAAATGAAGCTGGTAGCAAGGATAAGAAAAAATACATTTCCATTGAGGTAATTGACCAAAACACTTGCAGCGTTTTTAGAGCTTTTTTCTTAGAATTGGAAGACCATTAATTTACAGTAGTAGATTTGCTTTGATAGAGATTTCATGTCACGTTTAAGTTATAAATTAATTGTTTTAATAAAGAAGAAGAAGAAGAGGAAGCAGAGGAAGAGGAAGAGGAAGAGGAAGAGGAAGAAGAGGAAGAGGAAAAGGAAGAGGAAGAGGAATAGGAAGAGGAAGAAGAGGAAGAAGAGGAAGAGGAAGAGGAAGAAGAAGAGGAAGAAGAAGAGGAAGAGGAAGAGGAAGAGGAAGAAGAAAAAGAGAAGAAGAAGAGGAGGAGGAGGAGAAGAAGAAGAAGAAGAAGAAGAAGAAGACGAAGAAGAAGACAAGGAGGAGGAAGAGGAAGAAGAAGAAGAAGAAGAAGAAGAGGAAGAAGAAGAAGAAGACGAAGAGGAAGAAGAAGAAGAAGAAGAAAAGGAGGACAAGAGAGGAGGACGAAGACGAGGAAGAAGAGGAGGAAGAAGAGGAAGAAGAAGAAGAAGAAGAAGAAGAAGACCCCCATTATATATTAACTATCCGCGTGACCATTGCACCTCTCCTAGGTGCAAATGCTAGTTAATTAATTTTTATCATTTTTTCTCTTCTTCTTGGCTAAATTTTAGTTATGTTGGACCATCGTGTAAACTTTCATCATGAAGTGAGTCCTTGACATGTCTAGATCTTCTCTAGATTCATTGAACCAAACACTTACCAAAAGTCAAAATAACTTTTCATCTTTACACGTCTATTCTAACCCTTGTCTTTATCCTTTATGTAACAGTTGTCACATGATCACAACTTTAAAATAAAACCCTAATTTTTGTTCAATCTTAACCATCCATTATCTAATTTATCTTGACCAAACAAAACCCTAATTCTTATTCAATCTTAACCACTCATTATCTAATTTATCTTGGCCCTTGATTTTCATATTGAACATTCTATAAATTAAAAGTTTTTCATCCCCTTGGAGATCTCCTTTAGTCTCTACTTTGTGTTGCTGTAGTTTCATTCTGTTCCAACTTCGTCATATGATTTGAAGTGTTTTGTTTCACAAGTCCATCAAAGGAGCAAATCAAACAAAACAAGGGTAAAATTCTACTTTATCTCATAAAGAGGCATAGAAATTATTTGAAGCTCTCAATTGTTTTTAAAACATTTTCTTGTGTTAATTGTTTCAATCAGTTTCACTTTTCAATCAACATTTACAGAGCCCGTTAATTTCTCTTACGGCATCAACCTCTTTAAGTTACACTAGATATTACAAAGGAAAAGCTATGGCCCTTGATGATCTTCTAGAAGACATTCTGATTACCATTATGGGTAAAGTTCCCTTAAAACAAGCAGTGTGTTGTTCTGTCCTTGCTAAAAATATGAAAATTTCTTTGGACATCCTTGTCCAACCTTAAATTTTCATCAATAGATTTGTCAGTCTCGTTATACAGTTACATTGTTGATCGTATTTTTGAGCATCATTCAGGTTCTCTGAAAGAGATTAAAAATGAAGACAACACCTTAAATTATTATTTTCATCCAAGAAAGATTTCTTTCCATGAAAAGTTGTCGATGAATTGGCTAATCTTCAACAAGAATATAGACAGATAAAAATTGGATTATACAATCTTTTGAGGCGAAGGAGATGCCCTAACTGCGATCTTCAAGACTATATTTGATATTTGACAATCTTAAGGAATTTGAAGGGCTTATTTAATGTTAGTATTATTTATTCTGCTTAATTTTGCAATTGTATTATTACAAAGGCGAGAGGCGAGAAAGTATGTGTCAAATTTTATTTGAACTTCAGTAAGAGTAGAATTTAATTGGTTCAATAAATCATTTTAAATTTTTTCTGTGACCTTTCAAATTCGATTCTTGTTCTTGTTCTTGTTCTGCCGGTCACCCTTTTATTTTCCTCCATTCATGCAAACTAACAATCTTTAATAAATGAGGATATCTGAATAGCAGAACTAGATGCGGATCTCTAAATGATATGGCAGAACTAGATCAGTATTAAGTATTAAGATACATTGCAATTATCTAAGCCTATTTTGAAACTTTATACTGCTGCTGCTCAGAATGACATTGATGCCCACAAATTATACTGATGTTGCTCTGATTGCCATTAATAAGAAAAAGGTGTTGGCAGCCTCCAGAGTGATCAAACAAAATTACCTTCATAAACTTTTTCTAGTAAAAATGAAACTTTTTCTTTTTCTAATTACACAGACAGTTTTGCACAGAGTTTTGTTTATAAGTCCTGTTGGAATTGTAATCCCAACTACCTGTTCACCTGCATATCCTCCAAATCAACGCACAATCTGTTTCATTAAAGAGAATTCCAATAGATTCTCAATGTGCTACAACAAATTGTCTCCTATCCCATTCGAATACATTTTTCGGAATACATTTTTTGTGCATGTTTCTCTCTCCACTGTTGACTGTAAATATTGTATATATTGTACTGGCCTACACTTTGTATTCACTCTCTTGAAGCCCAGCCCTGTAGAGCTGTAAGGAGCAGATTGTAGTGATGTAATGTTTTGTTCAGAATGAATGTAATATTTTATATTTCTCCTCCTCTTTAAACCTACAAATGGTATCAAAGTAGGGAGATCAGGGCACAGTTGAAGTAAAATATTGCCATTATAAATATTGCCAGGAGAAAGAAACTGTTGTCAAAAAATATTTAAGGCGTGGAAATAAGAGGGAAGGCTTGTAAAAAGAAGTTTTACTGTCATCGTTTGTAATCTAAGGAGAGTCTCTGGTTTAGAAAGACCTGAAGAATTAAAAACTGTGAGTTTTCTTGAAAATGTTTAGTGGTCAAAGTGCAAGAAGAAGCTACTAAGTGTAAGAAACTTTTGTAGGAGTAGTCTCTGGTTCTTGTAATGTTTGATTTAGAACATCTAACATCACCTTCATTATCCTCCAACGTAATCTTAAAATCTTCTAGAATTGTCCATGTTTGAAACCAACATATCATTAGGAGAAATGCAGTATGAATCGTTCCCAAAGTATTTCCTCCCATATAATCCTTTCTTTTGAAAATTTCTTTTAATATCCCTAAACTTTCTATAAATTGCCACACTCCTTGTTTTTTTCCCTTCACTTTGGAATTATATGAGCCTTCATTAAACAATAAGCTGAAAAAATTAATGGTAAATAATAATCTCGAATCAAGAAAATAACCTCAAATAATAATAATAATCTATAATCTCAAATTTGGTGAGTAATCACCGCAAGATAGTCAAGAGCATTCTTCTTCCTGAGATGAAGATTACCAAAACAAGATGTAATCCATAGCTTAAGGTGATATTTGACATATTGAAGTTTCTTCACAAATACAAATATAGTTGTGCCATAAGCAGGGCCCCCTCTCTCCACCACTTAGCCACCAAGTCAAGAGCATTCATCTTCCTGAGATGAAGATTACCAAAACAAGATGTATTCCATAGGTTAAGGTGATATTTGACATATTGAAGTTTCTTCACAAAGACAAATATAGTTGTGCCATAAGCATGGCCCCCTCTCTCCACAACTTAGCCACCAAGTCATGTAGGGAAGAATCTCAAAGCCACAGAAGCTGAAATTTAAAAGGAGGATTCTTTGGACTAGAAAAAAAAAAAGCTTAGAAAATTTGATTGGCCAGTGATCACAACCTCTCCTATCTAGAATTTCAAAGCTAGTAACCAAGTCATCATGTACCCAAGAATAGGAGACAAGGAAACTATCCAATCGTTTAGAGATTGCCTCTTGTCCACTCCGTCTATTATTCCAATTAAAAGTCCCATTAGAGGGCTTAACATCCACTAAAGCAAGAGAATCCACTTGAGCTTGAAACAAATCAAAAGCTGGACCCAACCTAGGTAGCCCCCATCTTTTCTCCTCCAAAGTCAACACGGAGATAAAATCACCACATAAGATCCAAGGAAGGTAAGGATCACTAACCAGACATACGAGAAGCATAGTGAAGCATGTCATCAATCAAAATCTTAGTCTCCTAAAAATAGAAGATGTTTGGCGAATGAACCGCAACCAAATCTTGAATAGTCTTTTGTCGAGGGATGTTATCCAACCCCCTAACATTCCAGGAAAGAACAACCATTGAGAAGATTGAGAGAAATGAACATCAATAGGCTTGACCACCCCAAATTCCACTAACAAATCCCCAGCATATTTAATCTTCTCCTAATCCTTTTTGCAGCCACCTCTAGAGGAAGTATCAACTCTTTCTTACGAAGGCGTTGTTGCAGACTAAAACCAAACAATGAGCCTTTCCCTCTACCATCCATTGGCACCTCCTTAGCTAAATTTTCCAGGATAATGTCATTATGTAAATCAATGGGAGTGCAAGGATCTCCCAATCCTAGGATAGTAGAAAAACCATCCTACAGTGGATCAACATGCTAACTTAAATCAGGGAGCTTCTTATCCAATACAATATCTATACATATTGTAGTTCCCCCAAAAGAAACCTCAATTGGAATCACTTCCTCCAATGCCATAGTGTCCAAAACCTCAAAATGATTAAAGGTTTCATCAGGTTGTCTATCCTTAAAAATGATATTTTTTGGCCTCTCCCCTTGGCACAAGGTTTAACAGACATAAAACCATCATTATATGGGTTATTGGTCTACATGGGGACCTAACATTTATCTCTTTTATCTACCTTTGGAACTAGAGGAGGAGGAGAAGCACCTACAAAAGTACCAACATTCTTACTAACTCGAGGGCATTGACGTTGGAGATGACCATACTCATGGCAAACTCAAAAATGAAAAGGGAGAGACTCGTAATCAAACTATTGGATCCATGAAGTAGAGACCCAACTGTATACACCTAAAAATGGCTTCATTAATTAATTAAATATTTATTATTTAATTATTATTGACTTGATAAATTAATTAAATATTTATTATTTAATTAATATTTGTTTCCTCTATTTATTAAGTAAATTATTCAATTTATTTAATAAATTCACTATAGTCTAATTCTATATCCTAAGTCTTCTAAAAAAGTCTATTAAAGTGATTTAATTAAATACACAATCACCTAAATATGACTAAATCCCCTAGTCCACTTCATCCACCTAGTCACCTAACACGTCACCTTGGCTAAGATAAATAATTATTATTAATTATTTATTCATATTTATCCTCACCCACACATGTCCTATTCTTAAGGGCTATGTGGCCTCATAAGACTTGGTCTCATGACCACTTGTCCTCTCAACAACCAAGTCAAGAGACATTCCCTATTCCTAAGGTGCTTCTCAAGCCACCTCTAAGGGTCAAGGGTGACTCATAGGACACTTGTGCAAAGAGTCCTCATGAGGAAAAGGTCTCTCCCTCTTTCTCTCTCTGGTCTTTGTGAGACACTTGACATGTGTCTTTCCCTTCCACCTTCTTCTCCTCCATGTCAATGTGAGAGGAACATCATCCCTATTCTTTCTCTAACATTCCAACTACATCCCCCTTTCTCTGAACTCCTTCAACCAAGTCAATTCTAGCCCTAGGATCTTCCACCATTCATTCTCAATCGTAGGATTCTGCCACCTAGGCCTAGATCCTCCAAAACTCTATAAAAGGAGCCTCATTTTCCATTTGAAAGCTAATAGGTATTTTTGAGAACAAGCATTCAAGCATCCAAGCATCCATATTATCATCCCATCATTTGCATTTCATCCACCATATTTGCATAATCAAGTTTTAATTGTGCACTCATTTCATTCAATCTCCACACTTTGGGATCATCTTGGGAAAGAGCTTCATTTGGAAATCTGAGAGCTCAACATCTTCAAGAAATCAAAGCTAGGAGGACAATGGAGACCAGCTGCATTTCTAGGTGAAGGTAAATTGTTAATTTGGTTTCATTTGTTATTGCATTCTTCATTGTAGTTTGCTTATTAGATAGATTTATTAACCATTTTATTAGTTAATTCATCATTTAGAATAGTATCCAACTAATTTGCATACACCAACAAATTTCCAAAGAATCTAATGATGGATTATTTAAGTCAATCTTAACACAGATACAAACAAAATAAATTACCTTTTTACCTTGGGTTTGATGAGTAATCGCAGCAAGCTTGCCAAGTAAAACAATGATCTATTTCAAAATATCTTCATGCCAAACTCAAGAGGAAGCCTTGGAAAATGAACCCACATAGGAACCTTTAAAGGCATCTCTTTTGTTGAATTAAATCCCACATGCCAGTGTTTGACAAAAAATCCCACATGGTTATAAAAATATAGGCCTCCCTCAAAAACTTGATTCCTGTTTACTATGTTTGTAAAAACAACCAGGAAATAGCTACTCACAGCTAGCATGATCTCCAAATCACCTTCGACCTGCCAAGTGCGATGAATCCAAGCCTTAAGCACTGACAAAGAAATGCAAATTCTAAGGAAATTACAAATCAATGCATGTTGGCTCCAATAATCGACATCCTCCATAGCCAATTAAGGAGGAATTACTAGGACCAGACAATCATGAGTATGAGGAAGACAACCATTCACCTTTTTAATTTAGAGCTCTCTCCAATGTGAAAAGAATCAAACTATTGTGCATGCATTCCAAAAGAAGATCCAAGATGTGACTTGGAGCTAGCAACTACCAAGCAATTGGAAACCTGAGACTCCCCCATTGAGAAAAAAAACCACTACAAAAATCCCCAACACCAGAATTAGAGCCAAAAGAACACCCAATCCTCCACAAACACCCCACACTACCTAGGCAAATCCCCTCACAATCAACACGCCTACAACCCAGACTCTACACTCTATAGGTGAACTACATAATCCCTACTACCTCACTTCACAAACCCCACAACTAAACTACTCCCTGAAAACCCACAGCACAGAAAGAACATCACACCCCCACTACGCATAGACAAGAACAACAAAAATCAAAGACTAGGACACAGGCCCTAGTCCAAAACTCATTCGTAGCCTACCATCATCTACGCTCCTTCTTACATCAATAGATTTTAACTACTCTGAGGATTATATTAAAAACAAAGGCAGCCATATATCAAAATTCATTCTGCAACCTAAGTGAACTACTCTAAAGATTATATATTTTTGCCATCCAAAAATTTGGGTAGATCACCATCTACAACTTAGCATAAGTTAAATCAATAGAACTAACAACTTTGAAGTTTGTGGCATATTCTAGGGAGAGAACCGATAATCAAAAAATCCTATTGCCATTTATTTCGCTTGATGAAGCTTCAACCTATGGTAGTGGATCAACTATCGATGACTTTGAAACTCCAACTAATAGTGCAATGGAATGACTCGTAAAATATTGAATTTTTTTTTGAAATATATGCAAACCCTCAATCTCATACTTACATCAATAGATTTGAATTACTCTGAGGATTATCTTAAACATAAATGCAGACATATATCAAAATTAATTCTACAACCTAAATGAATAGTAAGCTTTTAAAAATATTTTTAGAGCTTATTTAGTATCTTAATGTATATGATAAAATTAAAGGAGAACACAATTCAATGGATTAGAAAAATAAACTTTAATAAATCAAAGTTTAATTAGGTTTTTACAACTAAAATCTTTCTAAGATGAGTTGCCAATTGAAGCACCTTCTCTTCATCTGGAAGTTTTTTCTTTACTCTCCCTCACGTTATATTTTTTCATCCAACTAAAAATTCTTGGAAGCTTATTCTGGGACAAAATCTTAAAATCGTCAAGAATTTCATATGTATGAAACCAACATATCAATAGATCTAAAGCGATATCTACAATTTCAAGAAGTGTTTCCTCCAAAATAGTCTTTTCCTTTAACAATTTCATCTAGTATGACTAAGTTTTCCATCAATTATGGTTTCCCTTCTTGTTCTTCTCCTTTTGATGCAAGAGCATCTGAGGATCAAGGTTGTTGACTCTGTGTACAAGGAAATGTACCTTCATAGAATTAGTATTGACAATAAATGAAATAGTAACTAAATAAACCACAACATAGCAACTATTTAGCAAGTGAACGATCAATTGAGCATCCTATGACTCTCTATCTAAGAGTGTTAATAGAAGCTCTCAGCAAGCTACCATTAATGATAGTCGTAGAATAAGAAATGATAAAGATTAAGCTAAAGCTAACAATTAATTCCAAATTGAATGCTAATTAATCTTTTAAAATGCCTTTCTAGCTATAAAATGCAAGAGGTTCTATGCAATTCTCAGATTTGTGGATATTCTTTATGAGTGAGTTTGGTCTCCCTTTTATAGATTTATGAAAGGGTAGGGGGTGTAGTATAGTTAATCATGATTAAGCTTGAGTTGAGTCTTTGGTTCCACCCTTTAAAGACAATGCAAAGTTTGTGTCCTCAAAGCTTGAGACAAGAAGACAAGATCAATGGACAAGATTCTCTTTCACTTTGAGTGATTGAGATTGAATTTGGCTTGATACATGTGAATGCATTTTCTCAAATCCTATTGGTTGATTGAATTTCCTCCCTTTGTGGTTGTTGAGGGAAATTAGAATTTATTAATTGATTTAAATTGATTTATTTAGCCATGTACCCCTTGAATAGGTTGAATTTGATTTAATCCAAAACTATCCAATTAATTGATTTAATTGCACTTTGATTTGATTTCACTTGATTAAAATGCTCTCAATTTTGATTCATCTTGAATTAAGAATTGATTTTAATTTTGATTGGCTAATCATACATTGTGATTCAATTGATTCGATCTTGTTCTTGATTTGCTTTGATTTTCCTTGATTTGCCTTGATTTATTACTTAATTGTCTTTGTCCATTTTTAGGTGATTACAAATGTCCCTCTTTGAGTTAACGTGCAAAGCATGTCGATTCAAAGAATACTCAGATCTTTCTTGATGATAAGTCCTAATTCATTGATGTTCGTTTGATGTCTTTCAATGGTCGATCTTTCATATCTGATATGAGATTGATGTAGTTATGATGATGTTCCTTCAATTGATGTGGTACTCTGATGATTGATTACTTGATATGATATAAGATTCTGATGCAAAATTTTGATTTGATGATTGATTTTGATGTGATGCCCCATTCGATTGATTAATGAAAAATTTTCTGATAAAACCTTTCGCTTTGATTTTTTGATCATTCTCTTGATTTGATGATGATCCTACTGATGCTGATTATTATCTAATGGTATGCACCCTCGAAAATGAAATAAAATTTGATCAATGATTGAATATTTTGATGATTTAGGTCAATTCACGTTGATTTAGTTCAATTTTTAATGAATTTTAATTTCATTTCCGATATTGATTTTACACTTGTTTCATTACAAATGCCCCTATTTTAGCTGATTTGATGAAAAATTCAAGTCCCTGGGTCAATTCTGGTGAAAGATTCCCTTTTTAGGTCAAAGTTACCCTTTTTAGGTCAAAAGGCCTATATAAAGGGGTAAAATCTATTTTCACTATTCATTTTCACTTTCACTTTTTACTTTTTGTTCTCTGACTTCTTCGACCTTTGACGATGTCTGTCCCCATCCATGAGCATAGATTCAAGTGATGCCATCAATATCAGTGTCAACCTAGCTCTGGACCTCTAGTGAGTGCCTATACTTCCTCATTTTGTCGATTTATGCATTTAATTTCAAAAATTTTAGATTTTTCTTGTAAAAATCCTCTTTTTTTCTTTTTTTAAATCCAAAGAGCACTTTTGTCCAATTAAACGGTGCTTTCACCCTCCAAGTTGCGCTTCCACAATTTTAAGGTGCACTTCTGCATTCCGATTTTGTGCTTTTTCTCACTAGATTTTGGCCCTAATCCGCCTTTACCTTGTTAAACAGTGCTTTTGCTCTTATTTTCACTTTTACCTTTTTAAATAGCGCTTCTGATATTTTTAATAGCGCTTTCAAATTCTTTTGGCACTTTTGCTTGTTTTTCCACTTTTAATCCGTTAAGTAACGCTTTTACATACTTAAAACAACGCTTTTACATTTGTGCACTTTTAAAACCTGAAATAGCACTTTCACTCGGCAAAAATGATTTCAATTTGATTAAGTCCACTTTGTGATTTTTTCGACGTCATCGATCAGTTGATTGGTTAAGTTCCCAAACTTGATGTCTTTAGCAAGTTATAATATGTCAGTATGAGTTAGTTATCATTGGAATATTTTTTCATCAATCTAGATTATGATGGTGGGTGATGATAAATTTTCCATTCTATCTAAGTGGAAACATGAAAATTGATTGTGGTTTGATATTTTAAAAATGTTTGATTGAATTTGAATGATCCAAATAATAATTGATTTCAATTCTGATGTGATTGACCTTGCTTTTTTAGGAGATCCTTGGGTCCTTGCATGTTCGTGGTTCTTATCCTCTATCATGGAGCATGATTCATGATCTTAGTGTGGCGGATCGTCACCATATCAGTTCTTGTGGCCTATCTTTCCTTCTCCATCTTCCTCAATTCTAAGTGAATCAGGGTCTTCTTACTGCTATGGCTGAGCGTTGGCACTCATACCATAATACTTTCCATTTTCCATTAGGGGAGATGACTATCACTCCCGCGAATATTTATCAAATCCTCTGCTTACCTACTCATGGTGAGCTAGTTTATTATGACTCTTTCTATGATGGAGTAGCATGTCAACGAGTATTTGGTGATCGTACTATTAGTGATTCACACATTCAATGGTCTCAATTTGTTTCCTTTCCTGTATTACCAGCTATTCTAGGTACTTTGATTGGAGGTTTCCTACTTTCTGATAGATGCAGGCATGGGTTTGTTGTCAGTTGGGGTCCCATTCTCAAGGTTCTAATGGCACATCCTCATCTCTTTGACTGGGGTTCTTGTGTTCTAGCCTAGTTATACCACAAGTTACATATAGTGGTTTATAAGCATTCTACTACACTTACTGTAGGTGTGATCCTTCTTCAGATGTCGACTTGGGAGCATATCCCAGTGACACGTCCTATTACTGTGTGAGATCGTCAGCCAGGTTGTCCATTTTCTTGGATGTATGATGGTATTATCATCCAGACCCATATGGGTAAGTTGGATTACTAGCGGCGTGTCATTGATGACATAGACACTATTGTGTAGAGGTTGTATCTTGGTTTCGAGGCTTGGCCAGAGGATGACGGTGAGCTTCCTTACATGTTCTGCCCCCAATGGATGATTGGGCATTCCACTTATACTATTGAGAGATTCTTCTTTCGACGAGTTTTCTGCTAGTATGAGCATACTCAGGATATGCCACAGGGAGTAGCCATGTATGCTCAAGTATAGGTCGAGAGATCATTATGGGGCCCATGTGAAGATTATAGGATATTTATGTGGGAGATACAAGAGATTTGGTATCGTCCTTGGTCTCCTAGATCACATGTCATGGATGCGGGTATTACTGATGATTATGTTGCTTGGCTTCTGCGCTATCCTTTCCCTAGATTTACCAGTCCTGCGGAGAGAGTTCCTACCATTGATGAGTTATTAGATGGAGATAATGCTAATGCAGGAGATGATGCTAGTGATGATGATGAACATGATGGTGGAGATGGTGGTGGTGTTGGTAGGATTAGGGGATGGTGTGGATGATGAGGTCATTGAGGAGCTAGAGTAGGTAGAGTTTGTATGCCAATGATTGATGTTTCTCCTATTCCTCCTAGGGGTAATGATCAGGTGAGGGTTCGTCGGTTTGACAGAGTATTACATCATGTTGCCAGGGATCCAGCAAATAGACCTAGAGTTAGGCGTCAAAGGGAGATTGATGCAAATATTGCATAGGTATTACTTGATCAGGCACAGGGTGCTCCTACTCAGCAAGTTATTCCTCTAGTTGTTCCACAAGCTACCTCATCTCAGGCACATGCTTCTGCTTCAATGCCTTCATCTTCTTCACATCCATCATCTTCTCATTTCATTCCATCTTTGGGTGATCCATATTCTTCTATGTCATCTTCTTCTGTTCCTCCTCCATAGTCTTCTACAACACAGACTCCTGCCCCAGCCGTAGCATCAGATGTTGTATCTCTGCAAACTCAGATTTCAGCAGTGCAGCAACAGGTTTCTCAGTTGAGCTTGATGATGCAGACTTTAATGGCTTATATGAGTCAGTATGGTTTACATGCTAGTTCAAGTCAGCCTCCAAATAGTGCTCCTAGTCCTGATGGTACTGATGGTGCTGGTGATTCAACTATTTGAGATATCTATGATTTATATGATTTGATATACATGATCTTTCTCTTTGTTGTTATCAAGACATTGGACTCTTGTTATATCATTTTTGATCGATTGATTTTGTTTATGTTGATACTTTGATAGTTAATGGACATTGATCTTTGGATATTGCCTTTATGATCATTCATTTAGACTTTGATATCTTGTTGATTTCATGATGATGGTACCATGGACTCTAATACTCTCTTTGATAGATTTCACTATATATGATGTCATCATGTGTTGGATCTCTTTTTTAGGTGTTTTGCATGATATGCAGATCTATATGACTCTATCTCCTATATGCTTTTTTTTATGCTTTTCAAAATGCAATTTTCCAAATGTATGCATATGTTCTAATGATTCTTAAATGATTGTCTTATGTATGACATAGAATAGATGAATGCAATGTTAATTTAATAATTAATGATATTGTGTGTATGCAATGGATATAAGTAGGATGTTAGATGAATAATGGATAATGGATCTAATGGATGTATTTGTGATGAATCTATGTAATGATGCCATGACCATGAGCTTTTAATGATTAATGATATATGTCATATGCAATATGGATGGATGATGTGCCTTTAATGATGAATGATCCTAATAGATGCAAAGAATGATTAACTACTTAATGGATTGATACTTAAGAATACACTTTAAATGAGATGAATACAATCTAATGATCTTAATGAACTTTAATGTAATGCAAATGGATGCAATCTACTGATAATGCAACTTAATGTAATGAACTTAATGATTTTAATGATATATGTAATCTAATGCAATGGACTTGATGATTCAAATGTTGGATGCATTTAAATGTATGCAAGGTTTAATGAAGATGACTTAATGCAACTTAACCAATGCAAGTGAACTAATGAAATGCACTTTGTTTTTGAATTGTTTTTTATTTCCAACACACTCGATCCAATATAGTTGTTTTTGATAATCCTTTGATTTTTTATTTGAGTACACCCCCTTTTTCTTTTCCTCTTCAAATTAAGTTAAGAAAAGAAAAACAATATGCATTGCACTTAATCTAAGATGTATGCAACTAACTGTCATTATTCAAAATTTGGAGCTTATAATCATCATTGAGCATTTTTGGAATCTCGTCTTAGTACAACCATCACTAGTTCAACTATGATGATATGAATACTTTTTGCACCTCTTTCTTTTCTTTCCCATCCTTCTTCAGTATGACTATCACTAATTGAAGCCAATCATGAGAGTGTGAATACTGATTTTGTCAGATTCTATGTTGCAAGTGGATTTTAGTATTATGATATTGAAGATCAAAATAGCCAAGGTATCCTTTTGCGTAAACAAGCAGAAATCTTAATTTTATCCTATGTACAAGTCCTCGATGATTCTTTGATGATCACGTCCTTAGACAAATAATATGTGATTTAAAAATTTGATTTTAAGACAGTCATTCAAAAATCAACAAAAACATCATCCTTTCATCATAGCTTGTATAGTCTAAAACCTTCATCGATTCGCTAGAAAGTCATGATTTCATCAATTTAGTCCACACTTAGAAAAATTTCTTGCAATATTATTCAAATCCATATTTCAAGTGTAGTTCCATCCATTTCATACTTTTAATCCTGATAAAGATAAGGTCATGTAAGATCTTGGATCAAATTTTGCGTTTGGTTCAAATTGGATTAGAATGTAGATTTGATTAAGTGTTCCTCTTTCGAATTTGATGAATTGATTCCATGATTGAATAAAGCTTGCTTTGATGAATCCTTTCTCCTTTTGAGTAGATTGCCCCCAGTTTGATATGATTTCATTTGTGGGACTTAGGACATTTTGCAGATTAGGTGATCAAAATCTCGAGGTACTTACAAATGCAACTGTGGGGTTTTATTATGCAATATATACAAATGCTGGCAAATGTAATATTTACAAGGTGACCTTCTAAGTATGTGACTGACTTGGACTTTCAATGGCACCTGTTTACTAGGTTTTCACCGATTGAATGGATCTTTCTCTTTTTTCTATTTTTAAAGCTTTTCTCTTTTTTTGCTACCAACACGCGTATTTGCTAGGTTTTCACCAAAGCACTTTTTCTCTTTTTTGATTTTTTTGTATTTTTCTTTTTTTTTATTATTATTTTTCATATCATCAAGGCACCTATTTGCTAGGTTTTCACCAAGACAACATCTTTTTTAGGATCATATATGAATATTTTTGGTATTTCTTCATACTCAATTTTCCATTGTTTTTAATCTTTTCTACTTTTCAATTTGTTTGTTCTTTTCTTCTTTTCAAATGTTTTTGGTATTTTCAATATCTCTTTTGACTATGTACAATAAATATGATGCTTTCCATCTGATACTCTTTATACTCTTTCATCTACCTCGTGTATAGAACCTCTTTAGATGTATGCTATTAATAGGTTCTTGTAGCTCTTCTCCATCACAATCTGCTAATTTGTAGGTATTGATCCCAAAATTTTCAATGATCACAAATGGTCCTAACCAGTTTGCTTCCCATTTTCCTTTCTTTTCCCTTTCTACCTGATTCTTGGGATTTTCTCGCAAAACTGGGTCACCTATTTGAAATGTTCTTGACTTAATATGCTAATTATAATTCCTTGACATTCTATTTTGATACACATTTAAGTGATCAAATGTTTGTTGTTGCTTCTCATCTAGGAGTTCCAGTTCTTGCAGCCTAGCAACTCTATAGTCTTCCTAACTTATCAAACCATGAAAAGATACACTTAAGGATGGAAGTTCTACCTCCAAAGGCAAAACTGCTTTTGTTCCAAAGACTAAGGAAAATGGTGTAGCTCCTGTTGGCATTCTTATACTTGTTCTATAATCCCATAAGGTCGGGTTTATTTTGATGTGCCAATCTCTACCTGAACTATCCACCGTTCTCTTCAAAATCTTCAAGATGTTTTTATTTGTTGCCTTAGCTTGTCCATTACCTTGGGGGTAATAGATTGATGAAGAATGATGAATCATATGGAACTTGGTGCATAACTCCTTTAGGTCTTTATTTTTTAAATGCTTTGCATTATCCGTTATAATAGCATGAGGTATGCCATATCTACAAATGATGTGATTGAGGATAAACAAAGATATCTACTTTCCCATTGTAGTTGATAAGGGTACAGCTTCCACCCACTTGGTAAAGTATTATGTTGTCGTGATGATGAATTTATGACCATTCGAGCATGGTGGATAAATCATTCCTATCAAATCTAGACCCCATTGATAGAATGGCCAAGGTGTTGTCATCAGATGAAGCTCTTGTGCGGGCACATGTATCAAGTTTCCATAAAATTAACACTTTCTACAAGTTTTGGCAAAGTTACAAATGTCTTTCTCCATCGTAGGCCAAAAATATCCTATCCTAAGAAGTTTCTTAGCTAGGTTTAATCCATTCGAGTGTGACCCACAAATTCCTTCATGGATTTCTCACAAGGCTACATTTAATTTCTCTTCTTCTAGACATCTAAGGAGCATTCCGTCTAAACTCTTGCGATACAATGTTTCAGAAATTATGGTATATCGAGCGGCTTGGTGAATGAAGATTTTATTTTGATTCCTGATTTAGTCTATGGGAAGGATTTGATCTTGTAAGTAAGTGTAAATAGGTCCATACCAAGGTGATTCATGTGTAGTTAGCAAGAAAATGGTATAAGGATGGGTAGGGTCAAACGCGGGTTGATCCACTTCTTCTACCAAGAATTCATATCTGGCACTTTGATCAAGCATTTGTAAAAGCGAAGCCAAAGTTGCCATTTCATCTGCTACTTTGTTATTTTCTCTTGGCACTTGCTCAAATGCAATAAGAAAGAAGTACTTCTTAAGACTTCCCACCATGTTTTTATAGGGTACCAATTTGTCATCTTTCATCTGATATTCCTCATTAACCTGATTAATGACTAATTGTGAATCTCCATAAACCTTTAGTTCTGTCACCTTCCATTCTAATGCCAACTTGATTCCAATAACCAAGGCTTCATATTTTTCTACATTATTGGTGCATGGAAATAGTAATTTATAGGACTTAGGAATAGTAGAGCCTTGAGGAGTGATTAGAAATATGTCTGCTCCTGACCCATGTTGAGTGTATGAACCATCAAAATACAATTGCCATGTTTTTGCCTCAACATTCACAATCTCTGAATCTGGGAATTCCACTTGGATGGGATGATCATCTTGAAGTGGTGCTTCTGCTAACTAGTTTGCAATGACTTTTCCTTTGATTGATTTTCTATCAACATATTCAATGTCAAACTCACTTAACACCATAACACACTTTGCTAGCCTTCCGTTTAATGTTGTTTTACTAAGTAGATACTTCAAAGGATCAATTTTGGCAATGAGACTTATCTTGTGGGCTAGCATATAATGGTGTAATTTTTGTGAAGCAAAAACCATGGCTAAGCATGCCCTTTCCATGAATGTATAGTTCAACTCATATTTGACCAAGGTTCTACTTATGTAGTATATTGCCTTTTCTTTGCCTGTTTCATCTTCTTGTGCTAAAAGTGCCCCCAATGAATTCTTCGTTGCTGAAATATATAGGATTAAGGGCTTGCCTCTAATAGGTGGAATCAAGATTGGTTGTTTCATGAGGTATTTCTTCAATAGATTAAAGGCCTCTTCACACTTTTCATCCCATTTGAAAATTGTATCTTTATGCAGAAGTTGGGTGAAATTATGGCACTTTTCCACTAGTTAGGAGATAAATCTCCTGATGGATTGTATCCTTCCTTGTAGAGATCTCATTTGGATAATGTTTTTAGGTGCTTCCATGTACTTACAAAGGATTTAAGAGATGAATACTTTCAGAATGGATATTATACACTGGGAAGAGGTGAAAATAATTATATCAATTCACAATATGCAAGGAATCCTACACAACAAAATCACGCACAGCCAATGTAGGGTGCAATGTATCCAAGAGGAGGCCAAATTTATGCACAACCAAATGCTATGGGCACGAATCGGCAACTTGGAAATCCTGTACAACAACAACATCAACAACACAAAGGAGGGATGCCAAATCAAATGAATGTGACTCAGTAGCCTCACAGTGCCCAATATGATAATCTGGCAAGTCAATACCAGACAGGTAACCCTATGCCCCAAAATCAATATTTTTAGAATAACAATAATAGAAATTTAATTGATGCCAGATTTCAAGAAGTAAATGAGAGATATAGACCATTGGATTTTTCAAATGTAATGTGTTGTCCTGACCCTATACAAAATAAATTAAAGACTGCTATCCCCAAGTTTACTGGCGATGGATCCCAATTAGCAGAACAACATGTCATTAATGTAAAAAATATTATTTATGAATTCAACATTACTTATGAGGATGTGCATATGAAAATGTTGGTTCTCTCACTCAAGGATAGTGTAGATGAGTGGTATAGAAATTTGCCAGATGGATCAATTACCAATTGGCAAACTTTTGTTGATCAGTTTATTGAAGAATTTGGGGATCACAGAGATCCATCATTTGAAACTCATTAATTAACCACTATGAGGAAAAATATGAATGAAATAGTGAAGAAAATTAATAAGAGATTTAACAAGTTGTTGAATAAGATTCCAAAAGATATCTACCCTGTTGACCCTTTTCTAATTACCTTTTATTTGAAAGCTTTTGATGTCAAGATGAATTATGAGATAAGGTCTCATAACCCAACAACCTTACAACAGGCTTTTAAGATTGCATTGAATATTGAAAATAATAGGATAGCTGCCAGAAGGATTGATAAAAGAAATGATCCTAAGTTATTCAATCCTACAGCCCCATAAAAGAGCAGCGAAAGTGATTAAATGGATAGATTAGTAAGTTTGATGAAGAATTTGCAACCAAAAAAAATTCACTTTCAAGCAGGAAGGCAGGACAGAAACTGCAATAGGGATGATAGATACATATTGCAGGATATGCCTTACCATATAGAATGGAAGGATGGAAAACCCTTAAAGAAGCAAACAGACACCCCAGACCCTCTTAAGAAAAATAATCATTTCATAGGGGATGAGTTTTGGTGTAAAATTTTTAAAATGCCTCACCCTCAAGAGCAATGCCTTATAGCACAAAAGATTCTGGAAGAAGAAAACCAAGGATATGAAGAGAGGCCTTTGATAAATGCTCTTTCATCCACACCCTTTTGGTCAGGAGATAGTGATGATTCAGATGGTGAATACATGCCAAACGAAAGCTACAAGAGGTTGGGATACCAACAAGAGTAGCAAGTCTTTTCAAATAATGATGAGAATCCAAATATTAGAAGGACAACAAAAGAGGAGAGAGAGGCTTATACTGTAGCAGTGATGGAACAAGTGCTTAGCAGCTATCATTTGAGGAACAAGAATGTGAACTCAGGAAATGAACAAGAAGTAGGGATGTACAAGAGTTCGAACAAGAATGCTGAGATGAGGAAGGCAAAGACAGATGTCCCTAAAAGTCAAGTTCATCAGACATCAAAGATAAGCAAACCCGTGGACAAACAGAGCAATGGTAAGGAAATTTCAAACTGACTTCATTCATGTCTCAAGCTTTATCTTAGGTGAAATGTTCTATCCCTCTAATGGAAATAGTCAAATTAACTGATTGCAAGAATGAAACGATCAAGTTAATAAATGATGTTGTTAAAAAAGATGCAAAGGAACAAAAGGATAGTGAAGAATTACCAGTTATTTACCTAGGATATTCTATTAATGAAGATGCTACTAAAGTAGATCCTTTCTTTCTAACTTTATTGATAAATAATAAATTGGTTAAAAATTGTATGCTAGACTCCGAGGCAGCGGTTAATATTATGCCTCATGGGGTAATGAAAGAATTAGGAATGAATGTGGATACTACTTATGGAAAGTGTTATGCTATGGACAATAGGTCAATTCCAGTTATTGGAATAATGAAAAATGTTGAGTTTAAGTTCCCTTCGTGTCTTGAAAAATCTTATAAAATAGACATTACTATTGTAGAAGTACCACCTAGTTATGGAATGCTATTATCTAGATAGTGGTCTAATTTAGTAGGTGGAAATATTCAATTAGATCTATCTTATGCTTCTATACCAGTGAATGACAGGGTTGTAAGGATCGACAGAGAACCAAGATCTACTTACATCATTGAAGATGTTGATCCAAGCTAGGTTACGCACTACTGCCACACCGACATGGAGAATTTCCAGGTAAGGATTCATAAAAGTCTCATTGAAAATACTAGTCCTATTGAAATATGTGCTAAGGAAAATAATGATCTCATTTGGAAAATGTTTTTTGATGGATCATGTAGTAAAAATGGTAATGGAGCAGGTGTAGTGTTCATATCCCCAAATGGGAAATCTTTTAAATATTCCTTTTGTTAGCATTTGAATGTACTAACAACACTGCGGAATACAAAGCGCTCCTACTAGGTTTGAAAATAGCAGGTAAGCATGGTATCAAAATTCTTTCTGTTTATGGTGATTCTAAATTAGTTGTATCTCAGATTAGGGATAAGTTTATTACTAAGAATCATACCCTAAAAAGGTACAAGAATGAAGTGTGGGATTCCATAGAAGTTTTTCATGCTTTTTCGATAACATGGATAGATAGATCTAAGAATGTTCTTGTTGATTTCATGGCTAACCTAGCAGTTAAACATAACGATATTCCATGTGAAGATATTGCATAGGTAGAGATCAAACCAAGGCCATCAATACCAGATAACGTTCATAATTGGCAAATCTTTGATAATGATAGAGACATTATAAAGTTCCTTGCATGTGAAGAAAGGTACGAAGATCAATTGATTGATTTAAATGCTTATGTTGAAACAATAGATGAAAAGGATACTTTATTTGGAAAAGATATAATTCAACTTAAAACTAATAAAATTCCTAAAGGGCTTGTTGCATTAGAAAAAATGTTTGATAGTAAATATTCTAGCAATAATAAGGTTAAAATAGAAAATACTAATATAGAGGAAGTGAAAAAGATAAATTTAGGAAATGAACATACTCCTAAAGAGATTTTCATTGGTAAAAAGTTAACTCCTAAAATTAGATCTGATATTGTTAGTTTGTTAAGAAAGTATAGACATGTGTTTGCTTGGTCCTATGACGATCTTAAGGCTTATAGAGAGGACTTGTTCCAACATGAAATACCCTGAAGACCTGATGTGAAGCCTTTTAGACAAAGGCAAAGACCAATCAATCCGACTTTAGTTCCTAAGATGAAGGAGGAACTCATTAAGATGAGGGATGCTGGTATCATAAAGCCGATTAGACACTCTAGTTGGGTTTCAAATTTGGTACCTGTTAGGAAGAAGAACAGAGATATTAGGCTTTGTGTGGACTTCAGAAATCTAAATGTATCTTCGTTAAAGGATAATTATGCATTACCAAACATGGAAGCATTATTACAAAAGGTTATAGGAAATGAATTATTATCCATGATGGATGGGTTTTTCGAGTACAATCAACTTAAAGTTAAAGAAGAAGAACAATACAAAACAGCATTCACTATGTTGTGGGGTACATATGTTTATGCAAGAATGTCATTTGGACTTACAAATGCAGGAGCTACTTTCCAGAGGGCCATGGATGTGGCTTTTGGGGATTTCATTGATATTATTATGGTAATATATCAGGATGACATCACAGCTTATTCCAAGAAAGTAGAAGATCATTGCAAGCATCTAGAAAAAATCTTCAAAAGAGCCCTTGAATATGGAGTATCCTTAAACCCGAAGAAATGTCATTTTGGGGTAACCAAGGGTAAACTCCTTGGTCATATTGTTTCCAAGGAAGGAGTCAGAATAGATCCAGAAAGAATTGAAGCAATTGATAGGTTTCAGATCCCTAAAAATGTTAAGGGAATACAATCTTTCCTTGGACAAATCAACTTTGTAAGACGGTTTGTCCCAAATTTTTCAGAAATCATAAAACCTATTGCAAAGATGTTAAAGAAAGATGTAGTTATAAATTGGACAGATGAAGCCTTAGAAGCATTTTCCAATATTAAGAAAGAAATCGGGGAAGCACCAATTTTGAAGTCTCCTAATTTTTCCAAACCATTTCAGTTGTTCTCCTTTGCTCCTTTCCACACCATAGCAGCAGTCTTGTTACAAAAAAATGATGAAGGATATGAGCAACCAATAGCATTCTTCATTAAAACTCTACAATTTTTTTATTTGAATTATGACATACATGAAAAGCAGGCTTATGCATTGGTTAAATCAGTGAAATCATTCAAACCTTATCTGGTTGGAGCTAAGATTGTGGCATACGTACCGAATGCAGCAACTAAGGATATCTTGAGGCAATCAAAGGTTACAGGAAAAAGATGTTGATGGATAAATTAGATTCAAGAGTTTGATATTGAGATTCAGATCACTAAGTTAATCAGAGGACAAGGATTGGCTAAACTTATGGCGGAAACAAATTTGGATGCAGCACAAGTAAACCAAGTAGATTTAGAAAGTGCAGAAATGAGCATCGAGCAGTGTCCATGGTACGCAGACATAGTATATTTCTTAAAGCATATGAAGTGTCATGAAGGTCTAAACAATAATCAGAGAAGAACCATAAAGTTACAAGCATCCAGATATGTGTTGATTCAAGGAGACCTATATTGGAAAAATAATGATGGTGTCTTCCTATTCTGTTTAGACACATATCAAGCCAAGTCGGTTATTAAGGATTTACATGATGGGGTATGCGGTGTTCATTTTTCAGCTAACACAACAGCTCACAAGATATTGAAAGTCGGGTATTACTAGCCTCATGTTTTTAAAGATTGTTATGATTATGTTAGAAAGTGCGAGTCCTGTCAGAAGTTCTTTGGGAAGCTAAAATACAATGGTGCTTTACCCCTTATTCCATTACAAACTAAGGAACCTTTCAAAATGTGGGGAATAGACTTTATTGGGGAAATTGCAGATGCTTTGAGTGGAGGTCACAGATGGATATTGGTTGCGACATACTACTTTACAAAGTGGGTTGAAGTTATACCCACAAGGCAGGCTACAAGCAAAGTGGTCATCAAGTTTTTGACAGACAATATACTTACCAAATTTGGAGTACCTTATAAGATTCTTTGTAACAATGGCATGTGTTTTAGATCTAAGGAATTTTCAAAATTTTGTGAAAAATATGGCAGCAACCTATCATACTCATCTCCATATCATCCGCAAGGGAATGGTCAAGCGGAATCAAGCAATAAGAATATACTGAAGATTGTCAAAAGAATGTTGAGTAACAATAAAAAGGCCTGGGACTCAAAGCTAAATCTAGCTTTATGGGCAGACAAAGTAACAATGAAAAGATCGACAGGTTTTGCTCCTTATGAGTTGGTTTATGGGAAACAAGCAAGGTTACCATTGAATAATCTCCTGCCAATATACAAATTCATTCAAGAGGAAGAGCTTGAGGATGTAAATTTTATGGAAGACCGGTTGAGCCAGTTATCAGAGTTAGATGAAGCGAGAAGAATAACACAAGAAAGAAATCTTCATAAACAATGACAGATTAAGACTATGCATGATAAAAGAGCATCAAATAGACCTTTCAGAGAAAGTGAGTGGATATTGAAATGGAACGCAAAAGACCAAGACAAAGGAAAACATGGTAAGTTCGAGGCATTATGGCTGGGACCTTACATGGTAGTCTCGAAAGCAGGTGAGAATTCATATTATCTACAAGACACTGATGAAGTCATTAAGGAGTTCCCTACTCACAGTCAATATTTGAAGTTGTTTTTCTCTTAAAACAGGAAGTATTCTCTAACTTGTATATTACTGTTTTTATTTCATTTAAGCATCATGTTTTTTTTCTCACTATGGTCTGCTTTTCTAGAGATAACTAGGATCTCGTTGCATCCAGGCATGAATGCATGTCCCCAATAAGAGCCACTGTTGACACTAAAAATTTTAGGTCCTAAAGGAACAGAATGTCAAGGAAGTATAATACATATTTTTTGTGTTTTATAATTTTATTTTTATAAAAACTAAAATGGATAAAAGGTGTGTTCGTTTGTTGGTTTCTATTTTCATGTATTAGGTTGTAAATTGTTTTATTCCAATGCACATTTCTTTTAAATAAATAATTATTCTAAAAAATAAAATAAGTTAAGCAAAAAGGGTGGCAAGAGGGAGTTGAACACTTGACCTCTCAAGCCAACCTTTTTTCCTACCTATCTACCCTCTTACCCCCTAACCAATTAGTCTATTTGTTTTCTTCGAGAAGATTAGGAGAAGATACTTATTTATTTTCATTTTCATGTGCAAGTGAGGAGTTAAGACAACCTTTTACATAGGGAGTTATCTCTTCCTTAATTACTTTTTAAATTAAATAATGTGATTATTACTTTGTTTATACATTTATTTATTTTTCCAATTTTAGGAAAAAGAATGGGGAGAGGGAGTTGAACACTCGACCTCTCGACCCATTCTTTTTCCTACCTAACTACCCGACCTTACCCCTACCAATTGCTCTATATTATTTCTTAGGAGTGTAGTTGTAAATAAATGTATAAATTAAAGCTAATCATATTTCCTTTAAATAAGTTATTAAAATTGATATTGTTTATGAGATAAAGTTTTTAAATTTTAGGATCATTAATAATGGTTTCAATTCCAATTTGTGATTTCCCCCAAAACCCTAAAAGTTAAAAACATGATAAAAAGGGATATATGTTGGTGAATGTAAATTTATTTAGGTTTTTTTATTTTAATTTTTATGTATCCGTATATAGTTAATTTGATTCTTTCAGCTTGATTTTTTTTAACAATTAATATTTTAGGGTAAAAGGCATGTCAGTTGATTATTATTTTTAGGGTTAGATAGTAATTGATTGATTTTATTCTTTAAATTCAAAATCCCTAAAAGAAGTTTTTTACTTTATGCCTTCATCTAAATTTTAGGGCAAAGTGGGTGTAAATAGTTTTACCCCACTTTACTTGATTTCTCATTTCATGAATTAATTTATTAATGCACTTCATGTAATTGTAATATTAATTTGCATTATGATTGTTTTTTATTTTAAGCAAAAGCAATTTTTCCTTTCTTTAGGGTTGAAACGTAAAACCTTTTTACCCTAATGTTTCTAAAACATGTTTATGTAGCATTATTTTGTTATGTTTGTGAATAAATTTATTTTATTTTGAAAATAAAAATAAAATGCTACAGCCTAATGTCACTTTATTAATTATCTCATTATTGAAATCTTTTAATAATTAATATTCTTGTCTATATTTTGACAATTAATGTGGATGATATATTATTAATTTTTTAAGTTTCATTTTTCACTTTATGATAAAATATGACACCTATGTATTTTTTATTAATTATTAATTAATAAATGAATAATAAATAATTGTTGTATAGGCTTAATATATTATGTATGTAATGATTTCAAATTTAGATTTTAAATATTATCTGATATTAGGTGTTTTGTGCAGGAACTTAAATATTGGATTATTAATGCACAGAATTACCTAAAGGAGAATAAAGTGTGATACTCAAGTTGAATTATACGAGAAATATTTCCCTAACAACCATAGTTATGGCTTGTTTTTTGTATTTTGGGGGGTAGTTGTATAATTAGGTTCTGTGAAAGGGCATGCCCTTTCATAGGGAACCATTGGGATTTATATTTATAATCACTCAATTGTAAGCAAAAAAAAAATTATCACAATCAATCACGACAAAAAATCTACCAACTCACGGATTGGAATTTAATGTCCAAAATCTTATGCACGAATATCAGATAAGTGTTTGTACCCTATTGTTAATATAGTTTTTTTTACATTCAATTGGTTTCTCGGATTACTCTCTAGCCAGGGTATCATGTTGTGTTTTCTATTTCATGCATTCATTTATGATTAATTTGTACAATTTGAATAATGGTAGCATGGTTTGAGAACTTGTTACTGTTTCCTTTCGGGCTCTTAAGTTGGGTTAAAAACCATAGGACCTATTGTATAAGTTGTTGTAAATTTTATTTCAATAGAAACTTGTAGGGTGATGGTCTCGTTTTACAGAAGTGAGTTATCTTAAAACTATCTCCGGTTATACACAACATTGAATGTATCTGACCCTATGCCCATTTTGGTATCAAGCACTGGTCTATTTGTTCATTTGAAATTGTCATTTTATTCTTTCTGTGATTTACATATCTTATCTATTATCCTATTTACAAAGCATTCAATTAGGTTTAGCATCACTTTCTAGCCTTAGTTTAGATTTCAAGCTATCTGACAATTAGGATATAAAGTTTATTTTCCTCCAAAGGATTGTTAACCCCCTTTGGAAAGATTTGCTTTTGTTGTGCACGTATTTGTGCAGTTAGAAAGCATATTTGATTCAGAGCTACCAACCTTGGCTAAATCAAGCCAGGATTGTAGAGGCACTTGTTTTGTACCTGTCAGTTGGCCTCAAAATGGTCCAGCATTTTTGAGCACCAACATGTCCTGTTGTTAGGTCCACAATGGCATCTATACTTGGAAGTGGGAAGTCATCTTTAGGACATGCCAAGTTTAATTCTCTAAAATCCATGTAGATTCTGATGGATTTATCTTCTTTTGATACTGGCACTATATTTCAGATCCATTTTGCATAATCAATGGCCCTTATAAATCCCACCTTCAACAATTTTTATAATTCCACTTTGACAAGTAGTGATATATGTGGATGCATCTTTCTTAGCTTTTTCTTAACAGGTTTGGCTCCTTCCTTGATATTTAGATGATGCATTATCATATTTGGATCTAATCTCAGCATATCATCATAAGACCATGCAAAGTTAACTTTTCTTTCCTTAAAGAACTTGATGAATTCTATTCTTTCTTCACTAGATAGGGATGTCGCTAGGTGAATGATCTTCGGCTCAATTTCGGATCCAACATATATCTTTTGTATAGGCTCAATTAAGATTGGAGATCTTTCTTCATAATGTTTTGGTAGAACATCCAAACTCCCTTCCTTAGGTTCCTTAATTGGGTTTTCACCTTTGGAAACATCCTTTATTTCTTTTTTTTCTTTTTGATCTAATGTTGCCACAACCTGGTTTTCAACACTCAATTCTTTTCCTTTTTTATTTTTTTATTTTTTTCATTTTTTCTCGGATTGAAAGTTTGGATGCTCCCCTTGATCAATTCTTCTTGATATTCCATGATAGAATAGGGTTCAACCGTGTTAAGGTATTGGGACACCACGTTGTCATTCAAGAATATTGGAAGGGTAGTTGGTTCAATGGAATCCTATTCAATTAATTATGGGTGTATGAGGGTTAATGGGTCAATACTTGGGTTTGATTCGATGGGGTTTAAGGCTAATACCTCATTAGATGGCTCATACATTATATCATGCAATTCTATGACATGGGCCTCTTCTAAATGTTCTAAAGAAGTAGGGTCAAAGTCCTCCTCACTAGACTCCACTAAGGTTTCCGTTGGATAAAATTCATGTGGATTGAACCTAACATTTGATCCCTCCATAGTAGGTCTCCATGAAGGTACGTAGGGTTCACCTACCCATTGATTTATCTCTATCTCTATGCTTGGTACATCATTTAGAACCACTTGATTTGAACTAGGTGCTTGGTTTGAACTTGATTTTGCTATTTGTCCTTTATCCTTGGTAGAAGTATAGGTATGAATAACATCAATACCCTTATCATGGCATGACTGATCTGATAAAGTATCTCATTCCCACTCATTAGAATCCTCATCACTATGAGATTCTAATTACAATATTTGATCATAAAGTTTGGGATAATGTTTTTGAGTGTATCCTTCTTCAAGATACCCTAATCATGTTTTCTCCTTGGTATCTCGCCATGTTGTTTCTATGGGTTCAATGAACCCTTCATTCTTTGTGCCCAAAGGTCCTTGACCTTTGTACCCCATCTTTTGCATGATTTGAAACCCTTTCCTATATTGATGCATGGAAATGGTTATATTTTGAATATGTTTGACATGTGCACTTGATTCTTCATCTTTATATAACCAGTTTAGGATCTCATTATCTTCTTCATCCATGGTGGATGATGTACTTTCCCTCACAAAATTATCATTATATCTATGGGGTAGATTTGAGGGTCTTCCATAGGACTTGGGTAATAAGGGTAAGTCTGTCATAGATAGGGAGTATTTGCCTACTCCTTTTTGTTTGATCTTGCATTGCTTATCAAAATTCTTCATCATTTGGTCCATTTTTTGATAATGAGCCTCTTTGGTGTACACTTGGATAGGTTTGGTATGGTCTTCTTTTGATTCTTCAATAATATTATTCTCACTAACCTTCTCTTTTCCTTTAGTTGATGTAGTTAGGTTAGTGAGTTTTGATGTGTCTTCAATAACAATTTCCTCTTCCATCTTTTCTTTTCCCTTCAATAATGGGATGTCTTTAGAACTTTTCCCTTGCTCCATTTGATTAGGTATAGACCCTTCTGCATTGTGTGGGACTAAAGATTCATTGATAGGCTTGATGTTGTTACAATATTGGAAGGGATTTAGGTCCCCACTTACCATTATCTCCTGCCCTAGATAAGGAAATTTTAGGCATTGATGATAAGTAGAAGGAATGGCTTGCATTTTGTGAATCCACGATCTTCCTAATAGGATATTGTTGGTCAAATTTAAATCTATCACTTGGCATATGGTCTCTTTTTGCATGGGACCAACTCTTATGGGTAACACTATGACTCCCTTTGAAGCTCTTTCTTCATCATCATAGGCTTTAATGGTTATCTTTTTCTTAGGGTCAATAGTCTCCTTAGAAAATCCTAGGGCTTTCACTAGGCTAAGGGTACAAATGTTTAGGCCAGCTCCTCCATCTATAAGGACTCTTTTCACCTTATGCTTATGAATCAAGACTTCTATGTGCAAAGGCAGATTTTGAGGATGATTAAGGGACATGTCATCTTGCTCGGAAAATGATAAGTAATGGGGTGCAATGAGGTGTCCCACCATATTTTGAAATTTGTCTACCTCCAAATTTAGAGGCACATTGGTTTCCAATAAAGCTTTCTCCAAAATATCCTTATGAGTTGGTGATAATTTGAGCAACTCAAGAATAGAAATTTGAGTGGGAGTTCTTTGTAGTTGATCAACCAAGTTGTATTGTTTTGATGATGAGGTTGAAGCTTGGTTTGATAACACAATTTTAGGAACATTGGTAGGTAGAATAATTTTTTATGCTTGCCCCCTAGTGACCACATTTGATGATGCTTCTCTTAACTTGTCCTTTACTATGATAACATTTATGGTATTATCCTCTTCTCGTAGAGTATTGATCGTGTTATCATAAGTATGAGCAAAGTTCACTTTCTCATTACCTCTTTTTTTATTTTGATTAGCATTAGATGACTCACCCTTTTCATGGCTCAAAAAGGGGTTCTTGAAGGCCATGTGATCCTCATTTTTTTGAGGCCCTTCAATTTTGATGGTTCCATTATATATTAAATCTTGCACTAAGTGTTTTAATCTCATGCATTCATTGGTTGGATGACCTCTATTTCGATGGTATTCACAATGATGAGAGTCATTCCACCAATTAGGTTTAACTTGAGGTTCATATTCTCTCACATCGGGTAATGTGATGATTTTTTTGGCAACCAAAGTCCTTAATGCGTTCTCCAAAGGTTCACCTAGATAGGTGAATTTTCTTTTGTTAAAAGTGGAGTAAAAGGGTTTGGACTTATTCCCATTAGCATTATTGTAAGGATTATTAGCATTATTGTTTGAATTGTTGGAATTGTTATTGGAATTATTAGAATTAAATGGAGCTTTGTTTGATTGATTAACATTATTTGAAGAATTGGCTCCATATGGTAAGGTAAAAGGGGTTACCTTTAAGTTGTGGGTCTCCACAACTCCATCGTTCACAAGGTTTTTGTTGTTATTCTTTATCCATGACTTAGACTTATCATTGTGATTATTGGACCCTTGATTATTGACATATTTAGGCACATAATTGTTGTTGTTGTTGTTGTTGTTGTTGGATTTGTTATCTTTAAATAATTTTATTTCACCTCTCTTGACCAATACATCCTCAATCTTGATCCCATTTTCGATGAGTTTTTCAAATGTTGGGGGACACTGGAGTTGTAATCTATAATTCATTTCCATGGTCAAATTGTTTTTAAAGATTTCCATCTTCTCTTTCTCGGGGATACTTCGTGGATACCTTGTGAAAATGGTCCTCCACCTTTGTAGGAATCCTAAGAAGGATTCTCCATCTTTCTGTTTGGTATCACACAATTTGAGCATCATGATTTCATGCTCAATGTTATAAGAATAGTGGGTCACAAACTTGGAGGCTAGTTCCTCAAAGGTCTTTATTCCTTGGGGTAATTTTGAAAACCACTCCATGGCGGGACCTCCTAAGCTTCTAGGAAAGAGTCTCATTAAGTATGTATCATTATGCATGAACTCAATGCTTAAGACACAAAACTCCATTAGATGATCTTGTGGGTCTGTTTTACCCATATATTTGTCATACTTAGGAAAAATGGTAATGAAGGGAAAGGGTGCCATAACTAAGCTTTTGTTAAATGGGAAAGGACACAAAGCTTCAATAGAAAAGGCCTTAGGTTTGACTGCCTTTTTCATGGTATCAATTTGTTCTTGGAAGGCCTTTATTTTCCTAGTCATAGCATTCATGGGGTTATCTTGCTTTTGATCTCTCTTAAGTTGTTCTATATCGAAATCATGGGGAAGCTTTACTCCCACTTGGGCTAGGTTTAGGAAAAATTTCTTCCTATCCCTATCTATTAATTTCTCCATGACCTCTAAGAATTCATGATCTTGGGTTGCTCTCTCAACCTTTTCTTCAAATGTTTCTTTAGCATTATGGTTGGCATTGTTGGTGTTATTGTTGTTTCCTCCTTGTTGGTAATTATGGAATGCGGAATTTCTATCCATTTCTCCAAGTCTTTCTTCAAATAAGTTTGGGAAAATTTTCTCTTGACTAGGACCTTTGAAAAGACTTTATTACTCAACTTCTTGACCTTCATTTGCAACACAAGTGCTATCTCCTTGTAAAGATACCCTATATTTGTGGATGCCATTTTGTGTACAAGAAAATGTACCTGTTATACACTAAGTTTGCACCCTTGTTTCAAGCTCTCTTGGTCTTGATAACCTAGTATAACATGGGAATCATCTCCAGGTGTGGGACCTATGCTAACTGAGATGAGACCTCCAGGTTCTAGGCTGGTTCCTCCTAGATAATCACCTAAATTTGCTTTTAGACATGGAAGTAAACTTTTGAGGGAAAGGGATAGAAGGAATGCTTGGAAAGGGAAATGACTGAAAGCAAACTACCTACTAGGTGATAAATCAGAATTAGGGTATGAATTGCAACATAGAGGGATAGAATCAATGAAAGGCTTAGGTCTAGTAGGTCACAACTTACTGAATAGGCTTGCATAAGTGTTTCATAGGAGGGCTTGAACATAAGACACAACCTATGATCTACAAGTAGACATTCACTTCTGCAACTCGGTGTAGGATTGAGACAAGACTGTTAGGGGGCTGAAGTATACCCACAAAAACATCTAAATCAGATCAAACACAATAACACACACAATTACAGAAAGTAAGAGGGATCAGGAACCCTAAGTTGTCATTGAAGACATGCATAGACTTCAATTCATTAAGAGATGATCCAAACAATGAAAGGATAGGGACAGAGAGAATGCCACAAATAACTTAAAGTTGCTTGAATAATCAATGGGAGATTACAAAGAGTAGAAGACCAGAGGGTAGAGAAGATACCACAGATAGCCTTCTGAGAAAGGATGAGCTTCTTTCAAAAGTGGACTCTCTCCTTTACAAAATGTGAACTCTGAGCTCTAAAGCTCCAAAAATTAACTATATACATCTCCTATTTGGCACACAAGCCGGAGTCAAAACCTAATTAGGGTTACAAGATTTTTTATAATAACCAAATCCTAATTCAAACAAGTCTGATCATAAATGCATCTCTGCAACATCATGGCTGATCAGAGATTTGTGCTTGCGTGCCCATCCCTCTACTATATCAACCTGCGGACAAGCAACCTGGATTCATCAACTTTTCTGCAACAGGCCCACCATGAATGCTAAAATGGTACCTCACAAGTACAAGAATTGACCCATGACGGCCGCCCAGACTTCCTCATCACCTTCTCAACTACAAATGTCCTGAAGACAAATTCTTTAGCTACCTCTGCAGCCACAGCTTGTTTGAATCAATCGCTAGCAGAAAACCCTCTGCAGAGATATTTGAATTTGAATTATAACAGCTAGCCGGTCATTTTAAAATGTGTCCGTCGATATCCAATGTTTCCCAGTAGATGAACAACCTAGATCATCCCAACAACAGTCCCAAAACCCCTTGAAAATTCTAAGTCCATATCAGCAATACGAGGACCAATGAAAAATTAGCACGTCAGCACACCTGGCAGCTTGGACCCACTTTGACTTTTGTCTTCTTAAGTCACAAAGAACTCATTAAACCCTAGGCCCAAACTGCCACTTGTCACTCTTTTATTCACTCTGACCACTTTGTAGGCATACACCTCAGCACCTTTCTGACATCGGACCCATTGAAGACAAGATTTCAATCCAACGGCGGGCATATGATCTCATAGCCCTCGAATATTCTTTTAGATCATGCGCCCACCGTAGATCCTTTTAGAACTAGGACCCTCTGACACATCAGACTAACAGATGAATCCCCATCATCATACAGCAGCCAACCATATGCGAGCACATCAGTGCCAAGTAGCACCTCAGACCCACGACCCTCTAAGATTCTCATCGGACGGTCATTGCATGATCTCATGGGGTAAGAAGATCCTATGAGATCATACGACCACCGTAGATCTTTGCCTTTCTGACACATCTACAGACCTCTGACATGGTCCCACTAACAAGAAATGACTCATTCGCATGTGGACCAATCAGAATATGCCACTTGCACACACCTGGCAGTGGACCCACCTGTTTGAAGAGTTATGTCACAAAGGAGAATCAATGGTCAGTGCATAACCTCATGGCTCTGACAGAATGCATGAGATCATGTGTCAACTGTTGGATCAAAATAGTGTTAGAGGGCCGGGCCCAGGAGACATAAAGGCCAAAAACATTAGAAAAGATTAAGCGCTAGGACTTAGGAAAAAATAAAGCACGTGGACCTTTTGAGACTTTAGTGGCCGAAAAAGGTAATGAAAGAATATAATAGGCCAAAGGGATTTTTAGGGTTTTCTGCCTACAATGACTAGTTTTATGAATTTGTTACCTGCAAACCAGAGAGTTAAAAGGATTGCAGAGGCTAGAGGGTTTGCAATGAAGCTAGGAAATTTTCAGGGATGCTTGGCAAGGTTAAAACAGGGACCTGGGGATAGATTTTAGCCAAATTTGTATAGAATAGGAAAATTAGGGTAACATTTTGGTGATTTCTGCTGAATGTCAGCCTGCTAGACATAGATCAGTGGCCTTAAAGCAATCCATTGGACATGGGGTCATCTCAAGAACACAAAATTTTGACAAAGAGACAAAATTGAACCAAAAGGATGAACTTGTGCATAGGCACTTCTTGAGACACAGGAAACTAACCTAGAAAAATAGGAAAGAAAAATAGGAAACATATTTACAAGAATTTATAGAGAGGGATTAACCTCAAAACAGGGCTTCAAGTGGAAACCATTGACTAAGATTGGAAAGGCATTTCCTTCCAGAGTTGATAGTTGAAAAGCATTAGGCCCCTTGCATTCTGTTATAACAAATGGTCCACCCCAAAATGAATCAAATTTTGTATGTCTGTCAGGCTTGGATCTGAATTCATCCCATTTGAGGACTACATCCCCAACCTTGAAATTTTTTATCCTGGCTCTTTTATCAAAGTTCTTCTTTGTCTGAATCTGATGGAACTCCATATCTTTCATGAATTTATCTCTAAATTCCTCCAACTCCATGAGCTGAGCATACTTGATTTGTAAAGGATCTCCTTCTTCAAACAAGGCATATTGAGTAGCCAATTCCAGAGCTGGTAATTCGGTTGAAATGGACAACTTGGCTTCTCTTCCATATACTAATACATAAGGAGAATTCCCAATAATCTTCTTTGGAGTAATTCTATCTAGCCATAGGGCATACTTCAACTTAGTATGCCAATCTCTCTGGTTATCTTACAGAGTTTTCTTGATTATCCTAATCAGGTTCTTATTTGTTGATTCTACTAAACCATTGCCCTGAGGATAATAATTTGAGCTTGTATTCAGATAAATGTCATTTCTGATTGCCCATTCTAAGACTTTGAGGCCTGTGAATGCCAATGCATTATCTGAAATTATGGAGTCTGGAGTGCCAAACCTATGAACTATATCATCATAAAAACTTAGGACAGCACTCTCATTTGATTCTTTTAAGGCAATTGCCTCTGTCCATCTAGTGAAATAATATGTTGCAGTAATTATCCACTTATGGCCTACACTAGATGGAGGATTAATAATTCCAATGAAATCTATGCCCCACCTCATGAAAGGTTGCTCTGTTCTGACTGGCTGTAGGGGCAAGGCTGCAAGCCTCTTTTTTCCTGCAAGCATGGCACATTTGATGCATTTTCTCACATACTCATGGCTATCCTTAAAGATAGATGGCCAATAGTATCCAGCCCTCATGATTTTAAAAGCAGTAGTCCTAGGAGAAAAGTGACCTCCAGAAGGTCCATCATGAAACTCAAATAGAATGTCTGCTACTTTTTCTGAATCAATGTATCTTAAAAGGACACCATTGTGATCCTTTCTGAAAAGAACTTCATCTATCAACACAAAAGGAATAGATTGCAATCTATAATACCTCCTTTTTGCTAAATCTAGATCTGCAGGACATTGTCATGTCTTCAAGAAATGAATCATGTTAGGCAACCAACTTGATGCCTCAGCATGTTCTTTTTTAGAATGCACAACCAAAGATGCATTCATTTGCTCTGATTTCTTTGAACTCTCATCCCCTGCCAAATGTTCACAAAGACCTCTTCCTCTAACCAACTTGGCGGTTTGGATATCTATGTCATATTCCATCACCTTGGTGATCCAACCAGCTCTTTTCTCATTTAGGTCCTTGGAAAGCAAAAATTCTTTGACACTTGGATGAGTAAATTTCAAGTGTACCTTGCTATGGGTCAATAGATATCTAAACTTTTTAAGGCTCTTTATCACAGAAAGTACATGTTTCTCTACAAAAGGGTATCTCTATTCATATTCTTCTAAACCTTTGCTAAAGAAAGCAATAGGCTGCTCCAATCCATCTACATTTTCTTGAGTCGACATTGCAGATATAGCATCATGACCTCCATAAGCATAAAGGATAAAATCCTTATTGAAATTTGGGTTTAAGAGGGCAGGAGCTTCTGTTAAGGCATCTTTGATGGCTTGGAAATTGACTTTCCCCTCTTTAATCCAGCTAAAAGTTGAACTCTTCTTTAACATGGCTGTCAAAGGCTTAAGTAAATCTGCAATGTTAGGCAAGAACCTCCTAACAAAATTTATCCTTCCTATGAAAGATTGAAGGCTTTTCTTATGATGTGGCAATGGTAGCTCTAAGATAGCTGCAACTCTTTCAGGGTCTACTGTGATTCCTTTCTTGGACACTATATATCCCAATAATTTTCCTTCATGGACTGCAAACACACATTTCTTGGGATTAAGAGATATCCCAAACTCTCTACATCTTTCAAAAATCTTCCTCAAATGTTTGATATGGTCTGCTGCATGTTTAGAATAGACAGTTATGTCATCTAAGTAGACCAGTACAAATTTGTACATGAGGCTTTTAAAGGTCATATCCATTTCCTTTTGAAATGTAGCACCTGCATTTGACAAACCAAAGGGCATCTTTTGATAAGTCATGGTTCCCCACTTGGTTGTAAATGCAGTCTTGTATTGATCCTCTTCATTAACTAAGATCTGATTGTATCCTAAATAGCCATCCAATAATGAAAATCTCTCAAATCTAGAGACACATTGTAAGATTTGTTCCATAGAGGGTAGTGGATGGTGGTCTTTTAGAGAGGCCCTGTTAAGATCCCTGAAGTCAACACATAACCTCAACTCCCCATTCTTCTTCCTGAAGGGAACAAGGTTGGAAACCCAACTAGTATGCTTAATGGGGTAGATGATACCACTTTCTATTAGTTTGATTACTTCTTTATGCATAAGTGGTTCAAGCTTGGGATTAACAGGCCTTTTCTTTTGCCTCACTGGTTTGGCATTAGGTTCTAATTCAATGGTGTGTTGGGCGAGGGCTGGATCAAAACCCTTAAGGTCTTCATATTGTCATGCAAACACATCACTGAATTCTTTGAATAACTGAGTGTAAGCTTGCTTTTCCAAATTAGTGTTTACCTTCCCAAATTGTAAGCTCTTACCTAGCTCCAACTCTAATTCAACACAATGTTCTTGTTGAACTACCAAGCCAGCTTTGTTTTTCTTAATTTCATCATCCTTGTTGAAGACAGCCTCTAAGGTGACAAGACCTCTAGGAATCTTATTGGACTTAAGTTGTATCACTTGGTCACCATAGCTTTGTGATAGCCTATCTTGATTATGCTCTAAAAAAACACCTTCTTCAAACAAGAACTACAGAATTTGTTCATCATTGTCAAACACCTACCAATTGACATCATTATCATGAATAGAGGGTCTGACTATCACTTTGATATGTTGTTGGTCTATTTCTTTTGAAACACTATTTGGAATATCATACTGAGGTCCAACAGCAGCTAACCTATCTGCATTTTGATTTAGCTTTCTAGGGATAGCAACAATATTGAAAGCACAAAAGTCTTCAATTGTATCCCAAACTCTATTTGTATGCTTTCAAAGTGTCATTTTTGGTTTCACTTATCCCTCTTACTTGGCTGACAAATAATTCACTGTCACCATAAACTTTTAGGGCCTTAAGCCCTCTTTTTCTAGCCCATTCTAGTCCATTCACAAGGCTTTCATACTCTACAATGTTGCTAGTGCAAGAGAAACTGAATCTAAAGGTAGTATAATACCTTTCTCCTTTTGGGGACACTAACATAGCACCACCACTAGAACCATGTCTTCTTCTAGCTCCATCAAAAAATAGTTCCCAAACCTGATTATTTTGATCCTCTGAATCAGTGTCTTCTTTGAGAAGGCTTGGCTCTATGGATCCATTTTCTTGTATCAAGTAACTTCCCAAACCAAAATCCCAAATAAGATTTTCTTGGGCCTTTGAAGTTCTTTCATCTAGAAGAATATTAGGGATACCTTCTATCTTCGTGCTTGCTTCACTAATAGTTTGGAAGTCATTGCTATCAAATATAGGGCAGTTTACATTGATGGTATTGGACACATATGGTTCTATATGGTGTGCTGCCAATGGTTCTGATTTAATGGTGACCTTGGTCCCATACCTTGTATGAAATAGCATGTGAGACCAGTCAAAAGATAGGTAGCCTCCTATCTTGGCTGTAAACTCCCTTGATAAACATATAGCAAATAAAGCAGGGAGATCTATGATATATATATCAAGGAGGATGGAGAAATTAGGACTAGCATGTAGGATTAGACTGGTATCCTTAGCCACACCTATAGTATTAACTGAGGATCCATCAAGTTGGGTAACCTTCTTTTGGAAGGGCTCATATTTTAGTCCTAATTGGTCAGCTACTTTCTTGGGCATTACAGTGCTAGTAGCTCCACTATCTACCATACAATTATGCACTAAAGATTTTATAATGATTAAAGATACATAAAAGGGAGGAGGCTTTGAGTTCCTACCTTGTGTGGCATTGGTCTTGGAGTTGCTACTTGGAGTCTCCTTTTCTTGATCAGTGTTAACCAACACTAGCTTTGTAGCTTCTTTTGCAGGTTGAGGAGTTATTACTTCAGTCATGGCCTTCTTCAAAATCTAAGGTTGTCTTGGAAGAGCCAAAGAGTCCCACATAGACATGGTGACATTCACCTTTTTCATGTTGTCTACAATATTAAAAGGTACCACGGAGTGAACCTTCTATTGTGCTTTCACCATGATGGGCTCCATTTCTTTGAGAGTCTAACCCTCCTTGCTTGTGATGATAGGAACCTCCTTAGGTGTGAGGGGATTAGCTTGTTGTAGCGACTCTGCAGGTGTAGTGGCTTTGGCATTGGAATCTGCTCTCTCCATGTCTTGAGCTCTCCTTTTTGCTATTGTATAGGCAACAAAAGCAACTTCATCATTGACTCCATTGAAGTCTGGTTGCTCCTAATGGAAAAGAGTAGTCTCATTTTCTTGTGATTCTTGTTGAGGAATTGATCCACTGGATGAAACTTCTGATTGAGCTTGTGAGGCATTTTGAACCATTCGAGCTTGGTTCATCCACCCATTTGAACATGTAGCTCGATTATGAGGCTGATTACAAGGAAAACACCATTCATTATCCATAGCTATATTATTTTGACTAGGAACCATATCGCTAACTGAATTTGTAGAATTGAGAGGTGCAGGGTTATATGGTTGGAATGGCCTTTGATTAAAACTTTGCCTTTGTCCTTGATACCCTCCTTGGTATGATGGCCTATTTTGTTGATAAGGCTGTCCCTGATTCTAATATTGCTGATTAGGACCTTGGACTTGTGTCTGAAAGGGTGGTCTGATTCCTTGACCTTGTTTCTTCAAATTTGTAACCTCTTTAGTCAAGGTCTACAACAAATTTGTCATTTCTTGCTTACTGCTTTCTTGACTGTTCTTTATCTCTTGCAGCTCTTGAGAGAAACTTGTTCTTAGCTCTTGACCACTAGTACTAGCTTGAGGTACTGCTATGGTAGGAATAGGGGTAAATGGAGGTACTTATGCAGGTGCAATGGGCTAAAGGCTAGGAAAGATGGGCATTGGTGGCCTTCTAGCAATCATGCCTGCTTGGATTAAACAATTTTCAACCCTGACAGCTATGTCAAAAGCTTGGGGTAAAGAAGTACCACCCATAGATTGGATCATGACAGAAATTTGACCATTCAAGCTTTGCAAGTAGTATAGAAAAGTAAGGTTAGCTGATGGTCTCACAGAGACTGGAATTCTATTCCATGTTTTGAGGAATCTACTATTGTAATCTGTCATTTTTTCTTGAGGGTCTCTTTTAATAGTTGTTAACTACTCAACTAGAGACAAGTTATCTGATTTATCCTTAAAATGCTTACTTAATGCATCTCCTAACTCATCCCATGAAGTAATAGAACCAATAGTTAAAGTTCTAAACCATTCAAGAGCCTTACCTTTTAGAGAGGCTGCTAATAATTTTGTGGCCACATCCTCTTGGGTTATGTTGTGTATACTGCAAATGGTGGTCACATCTCTTATGTGCTCAAAGGCAGTTGTCTGCCCTTCACCTGTGAAATCAAGTACACTCTTTAGTGCCACCAAGGGCACATCATGATGGACAACAAAAGTCAATGGACTTCCCTGATTGAAAGGTGCAAAGGCAAACTGCCTAGCCATTATAGGAGCTATGATTTGAAGATTAACAACTATGTGAGTTGTATTTGCAGCTGGATTTGAATCCTCCTCTAGATCTCTGGTTAGAGATCTGCCTCTTCTTCTAGAATGAAAGGGAAAAGGTCTCCTTTCTACAGTATCAGGAGGTGTAGACTGAACTCTCCTTGCAGGGGATGTTCTTTGAGTTGACCTTCCCTTGTAGCTTCTTATTGAGGGAAACTCTGAAAATGCAGTAGGCTTCGAGCTCCTAGTCTCAATCTTTCTCATAAACTTTGCACGAGTTAGCCTAAATCTATGAAATCAGTGGAATCACCAGATATACTTCATAGAACACTTCTAAAAGTCTGTATTATGCAATCTGTATATCAGAGATAACATAATCTTCAAACAATAAAAAAAAAATTGTAGTCCCACCGGGCGTGCCAGAATTGTTATACAATAAGTTTGCACCCTTGTTTCAAGCTCTCTTGGTCTTGATAACCTAGTATAACATGGGAATCATCTCTGGGTGTGGGACCTATGCTAACTGAGAAGAGACCTCCAAGTTCTAGGCTGGTTCCTCTTGGATAATCACATTATTTTGCTTTTAGACATGGAAGTAAACTTTTGAGGGAAAGGGATAGAAGGAATGCTTGGAAAGGGAAATGATTGAAAGAAAACTACCTACCTAGTGATACACCAAAATTAGGGTATGAATTGCAGCATAGAGGGATAGAATCAATGAAAAGATTAGGTCTAGTAGGTCACAACTTACTGAATAGGCTTGCATAAGTGTTTCATAGGAGGGCCTGAATATAAGACACAACCTATGACCTACAAGCAGACATTCACTTCTACAACTCGGTGTAGGATTGAGACAAGACTATTAGGGGGCTGAAGTATACCCACAAAAATATCTAAATCAGATCAAACACAATAACACACACAATTACAGAAAGTAAGAGGGATCAGGAACCCTAAGTTGTCATTGAAGACATGCATAGACTTCAATTCATTAAGAGATGATCCAAACAATGAAAGGATAGGGACAGAGAGAATGCCACAAATACCTTAAAGTTGCCTGAATAATCAATGGGAGATTACAAAGAGTAGAAGACCAGAGGGTAGAGAAGATACCATAGATAGCCTTCTGAGAAAGAATGAGTTTCTTTCAAAAGTGGACTCTCTCCTTTACAAAATGTGAACTCTGAGCTCTAAAGCTCCAAAAATTAACTATATACATCTCCTATTTGGCACACAGGTCGGAGTCAAAACCTAATTAGGGTTACAAGATTTTTTATAATAATCAAATCTTAATTCAAACAAGTCTGATCATAAATGCATCTCTGCAACATCATGGCTGATCAGATATTTGTGCTTGTGTGCCCATCCCTGTACTATATCAACCTGTGGACAAGCAACTTGGATTCATCAACTTTTCTGCAACAGGCTCGCCATGAATGCTAAAATGGTACCTCATAGGGACAAGAATCAACCCATGACGGCCGCTCAGACTTCCTCATCACCTTCTCAACTGCAAATGTCCTGAAGACATAAATTCTTTAGCTACCTCTACAGCCGCAGCTTGTTTGAATCAATCACTGGCAAAAAACCCTCTGCAGAGATATTTGAATTTGAATTATAACGGCTAGCCGATCATTTTAAAACATGTCCGTTGATATCCAATGTTTCCCGGTAGATGAATGACCCAGATCATCCTGACAACAGTCGCAAAACCCCTTGAAAAGTCCAAGTCCATATCAGCAATACGAGGACCAATGAAAAATTAGCACGTCAGCACACCTGGCAGCTTGGACCCACTTTGACTTTTGTCTTCTTAAGTCACGAAGAACTCTTTAAACCCCGGGCCCAGACTGCCACTTATCACTCTTTTATTCGCTCTGACCGCTTTGTAGGCATACACCTCGGCACCTTTTTGACATCAGACCCACTGAAGACAAGATTTCAATCCAACGGCGGGCATATGATCTCATAGCCCCCGAATATTCTTTCAAATCATGTGCCCACCGTAGATCCTTTTAGAACTAGGACCCTCTGACACATCGGACTAACAGATGAATCCCCGTCATCATACAGCAGCCAACCATATGGGAGCACATCAGTACCAGGTAGCACCTCGGACCCACGACCCTCTGAGATTCTCATCAGACGGCTGTCGCATGATCTCATGGGATCAGAAGATCCTATGAGATCATATGACTACCATAGATCTTTGCCTTTCTGACACATCCGCAAACCTCTGACACAGTCCCACTGACAAGAAATGACTCATTCGCATGTGGACCAATCAGAATACGCCACCTGCGCACAACTGGCAATGGACCCGCCTGTTTGAAGAGTTACATCACAAAGGAGAATCAATAGTCGGCACATAACCTCATGGCTCTGACAGAACGCATGAGATCATGCGCCAACCATTGGATCGAAATGGTGTTAGAGGGCCAAGCCTAGGAGACATAAAGGCCGAAAACATTAGAAAAGATTAAGCCCTAGGACTTAGGAAAAAATAAAGCACATGGACCTTTTGAGACTTTAGTGACCGAAAAAGGTAATGAAAGAATATAACAAGCCAAAGGGATTTTTAGGGTTTTCTGCCTGCAACGGCTAGTTTTATGAACTTTTTACCTGCAGACCAGAAAGTTAAAAGGATTGCAGAGGCCAGAGGGTTTGCAATGAAGCCAGGAAATTTTCAGGGATGCTTGGTAGGGTTAAAACAGGGACCTGGGGATAGATTTTAGCCAAATTTGTATAGAATAGGAAAATTAGGGTAACAGTACCTTCATAGGATTAGTATTGAAAATAAATGAAATAGTAACTAAATAAACCACAATATAGCAACTATTTAACAAATGAAAGATAAATTGAGCATCATATGGCTCTTTATCTAAGAGTGTTAATAGAAGCTCTCAGCAAGCTACCATTAATGACAGTCCTAGAATGAGAAATGATAAAAATTAAGGTAAAGCTAACAATTAATTCTAAATTGAATGCTAATTAAGCTCTTAAAATACCTTTCTAGCTATAAAATGCAAGAGGTTCTATGCAATTCTCATATTTGTGGATATTCTTTATGAGTGATTTTGGTCTCCCTTTCTCAGATTTATGCAAGGGTAGGGGGTGTAGTATAGTTAATCATGATTAAGCTTGAGTTGAGTCTTTGGTTCCACCCTTTGAAGACAATGCAAAGTTTGTGTCCTCAAAGCTTGAGACAAGAAGACAAGATCAATGGACAAGATTCTCTTTCACTTTGAGTGATTGAGATTGAATTTGGCTTGATCCATGTGAATGCATTTTCTCAAATCCTATTGGTTGATTGAATTTCCTCCCTTTGTGATTGTTGAGGGAAATAGGATTTATTAATTGATTTAAATTGATTTATTTAGCCATGTACCCCTTAAATAGGTTGAATTTGATTTAATCCAAAATTATACAATTAATTGATTTAATTGCACTTTGATTTGATTTCACTTGATTAAAATGCTCTCAATTTTGATTCATCTTGAATTAAGACTTTATTTTAATTTTGATTGGCTAATTATACATTGTGATTCAATTGATTCGATCTTGTTCTTGATTTGCTTTGATTTGCCTTCATTTTCCTTGATTTATTACTTAATTGTATTTGTCCATTTTCAAGTGATTACAGACTCAGATGTGGGTTTGGTCGAAATTTACTTCCGATGGTCATAACTTTTGACTCGGATGTGGGTTTTGGCTGAAATTTTACAAGCACTTGCGTAAAGAGTGTTGTTTTTTTCTAGTTTTTAGAAAGTTGTCTTTTGTAACAAATTTGAAATCATATTTGTAATTTTTTATGTTAATTGGCAATTCATATTACCTTAGTTGGGGGCATTCCTTGGGAAAAATCATGATTCGTATGATGGGTTTTGAAAATTACCAAAAATAGAAAATTTTGATTTTTCCAAAAATCTACCAAATATGGTAATTTTTGAAATTGTAATAAGTAGCAATTTTCTTTCATTGTAGAGGCAGAGTACGTTGAGAAGATTAATGAAGAATTGGAGTAATGAAATTTTGTGTTGTGCATTTTGAATTGTTGTTCTTGAAGGGTTTGGGCTACATCACCTTTGCTTCGGAATATAAGACTTCTTGGAACAATAACTTGAAATAAAGAAAAATTAATAATTAACATAATAAATGCACATAATTTTTTAAAAATATTATTCAAGAAAATTTATAGAAACTAATAATAAACATAAAAAAATGCACATAATTTTTTAAAAATATTATTAAAGAAAATTTATAAAAGTTTCTATTTTCTTTTATATCTAGCGTCATATCGTGAAAGGGAGGAACCTTATATGAAATTGAATTTGGATGAAAAGAAAAAAATATGACCTGAAACTATTTCTTAGTTTCGTGAACACAAAGATGAAGTCCAAATGATCTATTTATTCATAAGATAAACACTAAAGAATATGACCTTATAGTCTATTTACTAGACTTTAGAATTTCTCTAGAGTTGTAATTCTTTTTCAACTTTGAAATTTGAAAAATAATAATTATAAATCCATCACGAAGATAGAGAAATGTTGTCACCTTACTCTTGCCAGATTAATAGAATAATTGAGAAGCACCTTGATGACTATTAAGTATAGCTCATAGATAATCTCATGATATAATAATAAAATTCCATCTATACCTACTGTCACTTATAATTAATAATTTATTTTATTTTTTAATTATTTTAATATTCTAAATTGTAACAATCATTTGTATTAGACAGCTTACATATACTTCTATCTCAGAAATGTTTGAAATATATTTTTAATAGTTGAGAATTGAGATACTTCCAGTTTGTCTGGTGCTTTGACAAATTTGTTTACTTGTGAACAACGCAAGCGACTATGTCCACAACTAAATGTATTGACCCAGTTTTCTTGTTAACCAAGAAAAACAAACAAATCTAGTATAACTACAGCAAACATATGTTCTTTCTCCTGAAAAAACAAAACTACTTCAGTTAAGATTGAAGGAGAAACAGTTGGATATGGAAATTGGAGATGGGGTTAAGCTTCTTGGGGCTTGGGCCAGCCCCTTTGTTTTAGGAGTGTTGATTGCCCTTGAAGAAAAGGGCATGAAATATGAATATGTGGAACAAGATTTGATGTCTAAAAGTCCCCTTTTGCTGGAAATGAATCCTGTGCATAAGAAAGTACCTGTTCTTATTCACAATGGTAGGCCAGTGGCTGAGTCTACCATTATATTGCAATATATTGATGAAGTATGGAGTAATGGCCCTTCTTTCTTACCATCTGATCCTTATGACCGTGCCATGGCTCATTTCTGGGTCGATTTTATAGGAAATAAGGTATGTAACACAAAATTTTAATGGAACGTACAACTTTTATGATTTCTCTTCAAAAAAATTATGTTCATTTCTTTTCTATTTGTTTTTACTGATTGTTTTTTTTTTCAGGTTTTTGTTTCAGGAAGTCTTATATTCCGAAGTAAAGGAGAAGAACAAGAAGAAAGGAAGCAACAATTGATAGAAAACTTAGCGATACTAGAAGAAACTCTTAAAGGAAAAAATTATTTTGGAGGACATACTTTTGGAATTATAGATATTGCATTTGCCCCAGTGATATGTTGGTTGCTTACATATGAAATTCTTGGAAATTTTAAAATTGTATCTGAGGATAAGTTTACAAGAATTTTTAATTGGATGAAGAAATGTAAGGAGAGGGAGAGTGTGAAGAAGATACTTCCGGAACAAGAGAGAGTACTACAATTGGCAACCAGTGTGAGAAAAATTGTAGTTGGGGAAGCATAATTGAACTTTATTTAAGTATTTTTATAATAAATTATGTTCTCCTTTAATTCATCATACACGTTAAAATTTTGTAAATTACACAGTAGTAAGAATTTCTTGATGCAAGAGTTTGCATGTATTTCAAAAATTATCAATTTTTGAAGTCTTTCCATTGCACCATCAGTTGGAGTTTCTAAGTCATCAGTAAAACCCACCATAGTTTGAAGCTACATCAAAACAAATAAACAGCAACAGAATTTTGTGATTATTGATTCTCTCCCTAAGATATACCATGCGTAAGGATCCCACAAGCTTCAAAGTTGTTATTTTTATCAACCCTGAGGTATTTTTCTATTGGTTTAACTAAGCCTTAAGTTGTACATGGTGAGCCCCATATTTTTGGATGGCAAAAAAAATATATTTTAGCAATCATAAGGTCATGCATCAGCAGTGCACAATGTTTCAACTTTGTTTTTCTTTTTCTCAATCGAAAGATGCAATCAAATATTATAGAGAAAATCAGCATTGTATGGAACAAATTGAAAAAACTTAGAGATACATGGCAAGATAACTAAGACAAACAGTGATGCTCAAGCCAGCAAAAAGCTGTGCTAGTTCTTTTATACTTTTAAGTTTTCTTCAAAACAGAGTATCCCCAACAGAGTGTGGAGGTACCAACTGAAGAAAGAAAAACTTTGAAAGCAAACATATTGCTGGTACCAAATCCTCTGAAAAATCCTTTTCAAACTGCTTATAAAGTATTGCTGGTTTGCAGAGACAGCAAACCCAAGCAGCAAAGATAAAATGGAAGAATTTGAGCCATTGTAGATGTAGATTATCTCCCCAACATTGTGCAAGACAATCAAGCCAACAGGTCACCTTTATAGTAAGGAAGTGGCAAAGCCTCGCAGAAAAGCATGGATTCAGCATAGGAAGTTGCCACCTCAGAAGGCCAAATCTATAGATCCTTGTGTAGGAATTTGAAACAAGCTGGTAATACTTCCACAAAAATAGTGTCTGTTATAATCATCATCATATTTTTTTGCCCTCAGAAAGCATAAATAGATGGGATCAAACACCTAGTGCAGGCCATCCAATCCGATTGAAATCATGTAATACCAGCTTTTACTGTGGAGGCATACATGGTAGAGACTAGAGTCTATACTATAGTGTGGAAACGTAGGCAAAATCTGAACATGAACCCTTGATAGAAGACATATTGCCTGCTGGTAAAGATCATCACTGGTAATGCTCTTCTCTTTTAGATAGGATTCTATGCTCAGCACTTGGATATACAGGTTGGAACAAACAGTTAGAATTTTGATCTCTAGAGCAGCCTGGCAACAAATTTTTCATAGATATTTTTATTGTGATAAGCTGAAAGGAGCTACTTATCATGTTGTGAGTGACAGAGATCTCAGGAAGAGTAGATTTTCATGACCAAGGAGAATGGAAAATGGTAGGTATGACCATTGTAGGGGTAGTCCATAACAACCTAACATAGGGGACAAACCAATAATAGTGCTTGAATTTTTCAATCTTGCCACAGAAAGGGTAGGGAAAAACCACTAATAGTGCTTGAATGTTTCAATCTTGTCACAAAAAGGGTAGAAGGAGGTGGACAGAGGGATTTAAGGCGAATTCCCATCGGAGAGCTTGACATGCAGAAGTTTCCAAGCGCTGAGTTGGGATTGCGAGTTGGCATTGGACTTCCAAATTTGGATGTTGGGTTTATTTCAAATAAATTTATTGAGGTTACATTTCCAAATAGAGTTAAGTCAGCATGAGAAGGACAAGAAAGCCACAAGCTCCTTAATACTTATAGAGGACTTAAAAGAGAAAAAGCTTTGATGCTACTTCTATTAGGCCACCTCCAATCCTTGACAAAGGTTGAGTGATGGCTAAAAGACATGAGAATGAGCACAATTTTTTGAATTTACAAGACAGTTGCCTTCTCTTTGTAATTTAGATCAAAGCAGAGCTTAACTTGTTCCATGATTTCCATATGAAGCTAGTGGGATCACATAAGTTCCTAAATTCTTGGATACCTCTGTTGAATAGGCGCTTAAATTTGAACCTAGTAATCGTTGTCAGAGGCAAAGTTATTTTCTTGAATCACATCATTCCACCAAGTTGAGGAGGTTCCAAAACTAAGCCAATGGCTGAATGATTACACTCATCTTCTTACTTCTGGTTTTCCTCTGTTCTCAGGTTCATTGTGGTCTATTGTGGTCTATGGATAGGGGAGTTTTATCAGATTATGTAATTGGAAATGCTCTGGTAGACATGTATGCAGAATGTGGATGCATATATAAGGTATGCGAAATGTTTGATAGAATGCTTCAAAGAAATCTGTTTTCAAGGAATTCCCTGATTGCAGGATACTCACAAAGCAGATTTGTTGAAAACGCTTTAGAAACTTTCAAACAAATGTTATTGAGAGCTGTAAAGCCAGACTCGACAATCTTTGCCTACTGTCCCGAATGGGATCTTTGGAACAGAAAATGGACATCCATGAGAGCATAAAGGATAGAGCAGCAGTTAAGCTCCATCCAAAATGTACTAAAGACAAAAAAAAAAGTCAATTTTTTTTTTTTTTCAGATTTGCAAAAATACAGTGATTTTTCTGTAAATTTTTTGTGGTTTTCAATTACAAAATGTGTAGATCATGAAGAACAGATGCTGAAAATTTCGCAAAAATCTGTTATGTTTTCTGTTTTTTAAAATTTAGTCAATGATACATTTTAGATGGAGCTTAGCCACGTCCTAAAAAATAGAAGCATTTTGTCAAACGTTTTTCTTGCAATTACTCTGGTAGACAATGTGTGGAAGCATAGTCAAGGCAAGTGAACTGTTTGATAAATGCCTGAAGATATTGTGGTCTCCAGGATATCCACAAAATAGGTTAGTTGACAAGATTTTACAAACATTTAATTGCAAAGCCAACATCTTCCCTGCTTGTTCCATATTTTGGTCATATATTGTAATTGGAAAATGTGGAAGCATAAAAAGGCACCCAAAGTGTTTGACAAAATGCCTCAAAGAATGTGGTCTCATTGAATGAGATGATTGTAGGGTGTGTACAACCTATATTTGGCAAGGATGCTCTCAAAATATTCAAATTAATGTAGTACTTGGAACATTTCCTAACATTGTAAGCTTTGCCTGTGTTCAATGTAGCCGTGCAGGTTTAGTGAATGAGAGCTACACATATTTCAATCACATAACCCGTGATCATTAATAGTGCATGGTTGACCTTCTTGCCTGTACTAACAATGTTGAGGACACCTTAAAACTTTATCATTAAGATGCCCATCAAACTTATGTATGTGTGGAGATATTTTCTTGGTGCTTGCACATCACACATGAATATGGCGGTGGCTAAGCTCTTGTTACATGAATCATAGACAAAAAAAAATCATTCAGATCTGTGAAAATGTAGAGATTTTTTTTGTTGTTTTCGATTCAAAATAGCAGATTATGAAGAACAGACGCTGAAATTTTAAAAAATCTGTTGTGTTTTCGGATGTTTCAAATTTGGTCAATGGTACATTCTATTTGGAGGATAGTCATGTCCCATGAATATAGGTTTAAGATTATTTACAATGGCGCTACTTTTAAATTGGGTGGAGGAAGAGGATATATTAGATGTGGGTGGAAATAATAAAAGGTTTTCGTAGTATTGGGATTGGTTATTTGGTTGGGTGATGGAAGAAAAGGTAGCAACAAATGTAGGGAAAATGTAGATGAAAATAATAAAATATTTTCATGGTGTTAGGGTTGGTTATTAGACTAGGTGATGGAAGGAGTGGGGTATTAAGGGCTGGTTAAGGAAGAAGAGGTAGTAACAAATGTAGAAGATGTGTGGGTGGAAATAAAGGAGGGTTGTAGAGGTGGTGAGGGTTGGTTATTACACATAATGTAATGAATTGAACTATTTGACCCTTATAAGGATAGGGATCTTCAATTTTTCTTTAATTTAATGAAAAAATATTACTAAAATTTACATTAAAATCAAAGTAATGCATTACATCTATCATGCATAATATAGTCAACATTACTAGGATTTGGATCTCAATGTTTCGTTGTAGTGAAATAAGTTAGTGACATGATTTTTGTTGGCTCCATCAAACTTTACAATTGGTTGGCAAATTGAACAATTAAAATAGAACTTGTAGTTGGATCTTAAATGGGTTTAAGTTATATTGAACTAGGTTTTTTCCGACTTGAAAAAGTTGACATCAGAGGTAAGCATGGACAAGCAAATGTTAGGCACCATTATTTGTGTGGGTGGGCAATAGTTACAATTTTACACAAAGGCCCTACTCCTACAAGTGCATGTTATGCACTTAAACTCATCAAATGAGATGTATAACTTTGTTACTACATTGACTGTGAATTTAATTCAATTTATACATCTAAGAAGATGAGCGGCCACCACATCCATGTCTTCATCTCAAGTTGAAATGAATAAGCCTAAACTAAAAGATCATTGCATGAAGATGAAAACAAGAAAATTTAAAATCTATTGTTTAATTTGAGATCAAACAATGTGAGTACACAATATCATCACGACAACTATTAAACTCACAAAATCTAACATGTCTACTAACGATCAAAACAAAAAACAAGTAAAATGAATTCAAAATGAAACAATCAAACTTCAATACTACCCCGTTAAATATTCCATCACTTCTTTTTGTGACCTTTGCGTAGCATTTTTCCTTAATGTTGTGCCTCTTATCTAGTCATGGGTGGGTGGTGAGTTTTTATATGGAAAATCTAAAATATTAAAGAGAATAATACTAGAAAATTAAACAATAACTAAACATCCAACAAAACAATTACAAGAAGAAAGTGTTGTAAAGACCCAACAACAAGCTTGAGCAAAATTACAAGGAACATTCTTTATATGTTCATGTTTTCGCCAAATATTTGTGACTTCTTATAAGAAGGTGATTGTCAATACAATCTTATATGTCATGATTTGTCTACACCTCCATGAATGTGCAAAGTTGTATTTAGCAATCTCTTTATGTATAAAGAGAAAGTTGTTTGTTACTAAAAAAACAATAAATACCACCTAGTTCATGGTAGGAATGGAGCTTAATATCAAATCTTCAATTATTTATAGACCATCAAACCAATTGTTTAAAACATTTTTCAAGACTAAACAACAAGGATAACATATAAAATAATCTTTAAAAAACATACAATTTATGAGGTTGTATCCTATGATAACTTTTAACATATTAGTAAATAGGATCAATTTATATTCCAGATAATAATCTCTCTAACGGACAATGAGAACAATGAGTTCAAAATTATTAAAACCTTATAAAGCTAAACTAAACATTTAGAACAAGAAGTTTAATATTATTTTCCTTTACAAGCAAAATTAGAACTTAGTATAAATTACAGCTAACATCAAAATAAATATTGAAACTTAAATACAAATTACAACTACATCAAAACACAAATTGAAAGTTAGATACTAATTATATCCACATCAAAACAAAAAGCTAAGCATATGACTGGAAAAAAATGAAACTTAAAATATCAATTATATCTTACATCAAAACAAAAAGCATAAGACATTGCAAAAATTGAAACTTGAATACCAATTATGACAATGAGTTTTTGTTCAAACTTATAATCTTTCAAAAAAATTAAATTATTTTTAAAGAGTCTCCTGTTTTCATATTTTGATTGTTGGAACAAATAAATATTCAATTTTTATTATTATTATTTATTAAAAATATATATATATTACTGTAATTACTTCTAAATTTGATTGTGTATATAAGATTTTATTATTACTAAAGATAATCCATCATAAAAATGTTAAAAAGATTAAGATTTTAGACTCAAACAGACTACGAAAAGATTATGTGTTTTTCATATACAGTTTTCCATTTCTCATCTATACTCTTTTAGAGGCCCTGTACTCTTTTATCTACCCTGGTAGATACCATTTTCTTATAGTCAAAATACTGGAACTTGGAATATGAAAAAGAAATAATTGCAAACCCAAACTGACCATAAGAAGATTACTGTTTTCATATAAATTTACTCTTAAAATTCGTTTTTCCATTTTTCCCATATGTGATCTTTTGCCTGTCATATTACATACCAATTTCTTACAGCCCTCCAGTTCAAATCCTCAACATTAAAAATATATATAATCATACAAGCGAAACTCTTAAAACAGGTCTCAGATTAACATCCTCCAACCAATAAAATGGAGATAAGTGTATTTCATCATATTATGAAGAGCATTCAATGGCCTAAAAAGCTGGTTTTCTTGCCACCGCTTTACCTTACAACATTTTCTATTCAACCATCATCAATTACATCCTTCAACCAGTAAAATAGAGATAAATGTGCTGTATCATATTATCAGAGCACGTAATTGCCTAAAAGCTTTTTACTTGCCACCACATGCTTTGCCTTACAACATTCTGTATTCAAGCATCATCAATCAAAAGAACAAATACAGGAGTGGGGCAAAGATCCAATATTTAGGGAACTTTTTCCTCCCAGATCTTGCCTCAAAACCCTAATTATCAAAAAGCATGAAGCCAAAGGGTCAAAAATATATTACCCATTGGGAATTCCTAAAGTGGTTAGGAAATATTACCAGAAAATATGACTCGGAATGACAATATTTTACTCTTGGATGACTAATGCCATCTCATGAGAGGGTCCAGGGTCCAGAAAACTAACTCTGCTTTAAACAAAAAAAACTTCAGCAATAGACTACCTAACACAGGTAGATCACAGATATATATATATATATATACACACACATCTTACTCCAATCTCAAAGTCAGCCTCTGTTTGAGTTTTTGTGCCATCGAGTTCTCCTGTGGGCATATACCTTCTTCAGCTTCTCAAGATTGTATATTCTGGTGAACATATGGGTTACCATATTGAGCTTATGAGACTGAGCAGCAATGACAGATGCTGTAGATGGATTCTCAGACAAAACAATCTCATACCCATCTCCATATTGACTCATGCCTGGTGCCATTAGCTGCCAAAACATGCTTCCAGCACTTGCTCCTCCTCTGCTGGCTGAGGCATAGATGTGTTTATACATTGTATCAAAGAAATTGTTCCTCTGCCACTCAGAGTACCCTGGATCTTTTGAGGATTTGCCAAACTCTGCAAACAGCACTGGTTTTTTGACAATTTTGTTGGCATCATCCAAGTGGTTCTCAATCCAGTTTTCTAGAAAAGAAAGTTGAGCGCCATCATCTGATCCTTGCAGCCTTTTCAAAGCATTAAAAAAACAAAAGGAAGTGTTAATATCTGATGGGATTCAATCATAAAACTTCTTTTCAATCTAGAACATTTTGAAAACTAGTCCTGTCAGACAACAAAAAGTAGCACACTGAAAAACCAGACTAATCTCAGCCTTCAAGGGAATACATCTCCGAATGAACAACAAACCAATGTATTTAGAAATTACACACCACAAAATAATACAGATCTAAGTTTTGCTAAAATAACAGATTGTTGAAGCTAGCAGATTATACTTGCTTGTACAAGGGACCACTTGCTTAGACAATACCTCCCTAGATTCCTACTCTAAAACCCTCAAAAAGCAGATTGACACCACACTTTTTCTTCTAAAACAAAAATTCCAAGGCCTGAACAGGGGCCTTCAAAACTTACCAAATATCTGGGTAGGAGTGAACAGTTGCAAAATCAATATCTTTGACTTGATTATTGGTGATGAAATCTGTTCCCACAGAGAAGCTTGGATTAACCTGCTTTTTGTAATCACCATAGAAACCTTCAATACCTGCCTCCAGAAGGTGGTTTCCATCAATAGATTTGACATGGGCGGCCATTTCTTCTATCCAAGCCTGCTTAGACATTACAATGTTGCAGCATTCCCTCATCAGAAGAATCAATGCAAGAAAAATGGAGAACTTTTGCAAGAACTTATAAATCTAGTGTATATGAAATTTAGAGCAAATCTCTAATAGATGTAGCCCATATGCTAAAAACAGAGCATTGGCTTGCCTGGATAGTTCTTCCAGATGTATCACTCTGACAACGGGGCTCATTCATGAGCTCCCATGCAAAAATAGTGGGTTCATCCTTATAGGCTACGCCTGTAATGGTGTTCACCCTAGTCAGGACAGTCTGTAGGGAAATTAAAAAAAAAACAATGCATGGTTAGAGGTTAAGTAGTTTTCAATAGAACAAAGGAGCAACAAGATACCCACCATACGATTCACAATCACAGCACTCACAGATACAAATCCATTTATGTGAGTTACAAATCCATTTATGAAACAACTCACAACAACCCACATGCAGAGCATACAGGCTGAAAAGAAAACCTGTAAACGCATTATGAGCAAAAAGAAGATATTCAATGTCTGTACCTTGACATGATTCTTGTAGTAGCCTTTGACAGTTGGATTGGTGAAGAAATCATCTTCAGAGTTCACAGGCTGCCCTGCATTGCGAGCCCAATTTACATACTGGGCCTTCCCTCCAAAGTTAACATAGTTGTTCGCCAAGCTAAAAATCAGTCTGATGTTATGATTTTTGGCCTCAGAAACCACAAAGTCCAGAGCCTGCATATCAGAGAGACGAAAACTGTTAAAAAAACAAAAGATAAAAAAGACATATTCAAGCAAAAACCACAATGCATGACACTACAAGAACAAACCTGAAAGACTTGCTCATCATAAACACCAGGAGAAACTTGCAATGCCTTATACTGGCCATCATTGAAGGCCCATGTCCTAGCCAGATTCAGACCATGGCCTGAAGCTTCTTCAAAAACAGAGGTAACTCTGCTTCTCTGTGATGGATCTGATGCTACAGACAGTAACCAGTAAGAGTTAAACCCATTGACATACAGAGGATTCCCATTGACAAAAAAATGTGTGCCTTTTGTCGACACAAATTCATTTCCTGCAGCCTGGTGAAGGCCGATAAAGAATACCAAACAGGACACAAGAGCCACAAAACTCATTGTTTGAGCACCACCCATTTGAGAAAAAACTAGTCAGAAAAACAGATGAAAAATGCAGATCATAAAGAGAAAAAATATGGAGAATTACTTGACATGAAGGTAGTATAGAGGCCTTAAAGACAGTTTTTAAGACTGGGAGGCCATGCCTATATATAGATGAAATGGGAAGTTAGTGGCCTGTACATCCGGAAGAGGTGAAATCACAAGGCAAGTTATTGGGTCCCCTAGAAACACCTTTGTCTTGGATTGTTACAAGTTACAACAAATCTCATGAATGCTCACATGGGAAGAACATGACTTTATGCTATGGGAATATCGTTAGCAGCAGGAGGATAGGTTACAATTCAATGCATTGGGATGTGATGCAAAAGAATAGAACAAACTTCAAAACTAATGACCTAAAATTCAAAATCCAAAGTCAGTTAGGTTGGTATTTGTTATTCCAATGCATGCAAAGCAAGTGGGTTAGTTGAGATCATTTGACCAAAGTTATAACAGCCATTTACCAAATTCTGAACCAGAGCAGGAATGTGGCAGATATATTTTCCGGTCTGTCCATCAACTGCCCTTTGGGAAAAGAGAAGCAAGATGAAAAAAATTATCCCATTTAAGTTTTACTAATAGTTCTGTAATCTCAAGACCTAGTGATAAATAGGCATTTTCTAGTTTGGTTTAGAAGATTTTCATGCTAGGGAAGAGTACCTCATTAATACATTACAATTATTCTTTGGTTAGCTTTATATAGAATTTAATTGTTAATATTGTGAGATTCTTTATATACACACTGATTAATAAGTGGTAATTTTAAAGCATTCTCCTTAACATGTATCTATTGTTCCATTATCTCATTCACTTTGACCACAAAAAAAATCTGTACAATTGATCCAATACTTATGCAAAAATGCTTCAATAATCATAGACAATTGTCACTGATATAGTTGTACAATTGATCTAAAAAAGACTAGTGATGATTTGACATTTTCTAATTTAATTTTTTTAAAAACTATGTTATTTTAGATTTAAATATTTGAAATACATTGTTTTTTCTTAAGAAACAAGGATCATACCACTATTGTGAACTCTCCAATTTTAGTCAATATACCAAACATCATATAATCCAAAGAATAATCTATGGTGAAGTGTAACATCTAATCTGAAAGAAAAATCTAGCATGATAAAAGATTCATTCATCTTCCTTGTAATCTCTTGCAAATCCCTAAGTTGTGTACTTTGCCTCACTCAATAATTTTGTAAAATTATGACAAGCAATAATACTTTTTCCAAAAGCCACACATTGAAAATCTTCCATTGTCATGGCAACATCTATTTTCTTTAAAGCTAGGAATGAATAATTTTAGGTTTTGTATAGCAAAAGGACCACCACTAGGCAACAAATCAAAGTGATAGTAAATTTGAAAAAGGATGGAAGTTTTGTCCTTTAATTGTGGGAAGAATTGAAGGTTTTTCAATGACTTTTGTTGACATTTTCTACTAGATGTGAACGAGGGGTGGTGCACATCACCAAGCTAATTCTTTTCTCTTCACACAAGCAAGCACAAGCATCCTAGAAAGTTATGGGATAATCACAATGTGGATTGAGGAAAGCTTTTTGAAGATTAATTCTTATGTCACGCAACCCTCAAATTTCATGTCAATCAAGCATGGGACAGCTCATATGAATAATTTCCAAATATATATTGCATGTGAAATTATAAGAAAATATCATTTGTAGAATATCATCTAATTAGATTAAGAATATATATTGCATGTGAAATTATAAGAAAATATCATTTGTAGAATATCATCTAATTAGATTAAGAGGGTGAGAGGGTTAGGGGACTAGATAATTATTTAGAAGATTTTCTCATTTATGTGTGTCATTCTTGAGGTGGGGTCATGTTAATTTTTTGTATGTTGTTTCAATTTTGTTTTGTAAGAGTAAATTATATATATATATATTAAAAATCATTTATTAATTTTAAATATTTTAAATGTTAAGAGGTTCAAATATTTATAATTAAGAAATAATAGTCATCATAGCATGAGCATCTACTCTATTTTAAGAATGTGATAATAAGATAATCTAGCAATCTTTTTGTATAGTGAAGGAATCTAACACCTTAACTAATAAACAAAAAGTAAGAAACTACTATAATTGTTTATATAGTTATAACTTTCTCAACTCAAAACAAATATTAATAATCAAAGAAACTATATAATAAAATTTTATTATTGATATAATTCATGATCTTCTTTAGACAAGTCCAAAAATTATTAAATTAACATATCATTTCTCAATTTAAACTTAATAATAAAATAAATTGATTTAACCATAAAAAACTATTTTTAAACTTTTTGAAATACCTACATTCTTATTCAAATGAGTGGAACTGGATAATCTTTGTTGATAAGATATAATAAAATATTGAATTATCTTTTCAAATTACCTACTTTGGTGTCCAAAAACAAAAGCAAGGGAATATAGTATTGTGTATATACAACCAGAGTTCGATATATACGTTCTTGATTAAAAAAAACTATAAAACTAAATGAGATTATCGATTGACCGTGAATATTAGTGATTGGTAAAATTTGTACGAAGCTAATAGTAATAAATACATATTTTAATTATAATATAAAAATATATTATTAAATGTAAATGCTTATAAGTTATAAAATGGTTAATATTTATATAATATATTTATATTTTGATTTTAGGATATTTGTTGGTGAGCTCTGCTCTGCGAGCGAATTTCTTCAGCGTTTTCTGGCGGCATTCTGCGCTGGCATCTACTATGTCCTTCGGATGTGACGCATGCTCCTGAAGACGTGGCGATAGTGTGTGGAGAAGAACGCTCCTCCACTTCGGTTTGCTTTCTCTGGACCTTAACTCCTTTATTGTGCTCTGACTTGCATTTACTCCTAGTGCTATGGAAACGGGTTCCGATGGCTTCATTAAACCTGCGTCCAACTTGGCTTCTCATTTTCCCTCCAATGTGTCTTCGGCTCCCGGATCTTCCTTGCCCTCTGATTCAGAATCCGCACCCTCGGCCGCTAAAGCTAGCCCTAGCCCTTCACCCTTACCTCATAAGAAATCGTTCACTGAGACGGTGGCTCCCAGCAATCATGGGGTCTCCATTGATGCGAGATTTGTGCAGGTGGTTGGAGGCAAGAGATCACTCGAAGAAGGTAAGGAATCTCCTAACATATTGAATGAATTTGTTGTCTCACCCAACGACGCTATGCTCAAGGAAATTTCTCTGGAGAAGTCTAGGCTCTGTGACACCGTAATTTTCTTTGCATGCGTTGATATTGAGAAATGCCCTCCTAGGAAATTCTTGGACGACTGGTTTCATTACTTATGGAATTTAAAATTAGGGCTTAAGATCTCTTTCTGTAAACAGATTCAAAAAGGGCTTTTCATTATTTTCTTTAATAATCATGAGGCTCAAGTAGAAGCCCTAAAACAGCAATACTGGAATGTTGGTAAAACTTCATTTAGGGCTCTGGCTTGGTCGCATGATGCTGTTTGTGAAGAAGTTCTCGCCCTGTCTTCACCCAGATGGCTTATCTTAAAGGAAGTTCCCCCTTTTCTATGGAAATTCCTTACACATTTGCTTGCTCCGTTTGGCTCTATCATTCGAATTGATGAAACTTCCAAACTTGTGTCCAATCTTGATGCTAGGGTTTTGGTTTCTCTTAAACCCGGGGTTGATATTCCCCTAAAACTTACCTTGAAAATCCATGGTGAACATCTCCTGCCCGGTTGAAATCCTCAGAGGTCTAAACGCGTGTTTTTTGTGCAAAAAGGAAGGGCATATTCGGAAGAACTGCCCCATCATTAATAAGAAAAATAATGAACCGTCCCAAGGAAACTTTACGGATGGTAATTTCGGTAGCAGGGAATTGGCCACTATCCCTGATACTTCGATCCCTAATCGTTCCTTCTCTGATTCACACTCTAGAAAAGGGCCTGATAAATCTAGTTTTATTAACCCTATAGCTCAACAACCTATCGTTTCGGACCAAAGAAACAGTTTGAAAGATAATGAGGGTTTTCAAACTGTGAAAAATAAAAAGCCTAGGAAAAAGAGTGCGCAACAATTGGCTACTGACCAGATCCGTGCTACCTCCAAATCGAACCCCTTTGCTGCTTTGGCTTCCCCTACACTGTTAATTGAAAATGGACCTTCTATGGATAGTCAGATCTCTGATATTAATTTGTTGGAAGGACAGAACTCACAGGATGGTAGATCTGGTGATGTTACCATGAGTGAGGTCCCTACAGGCATGGTTAGTAGTAAAACTTTCCTTAACTTGAATGTTGTCCCCCCCTCTGATGATAGCAACATCATCCCCCCCATCTCTAGTCTTAATGAATTAAATGGTGACTTTTTTATTGAAGTTATACTTGCTAATAAAGGCTCTGATAATGCTAGAATACAGAACCCGGTTGAGCATAACATTAATGGGAATATTGGGAATCCTGATTTCAATATGATTGGCCCCCACTCCAATTTCTCTCAATTGAATAATGATGAGGATGAGGAGGACACTCCCGGGGGTTCCTCGGCTTCCAGAAAGAAGGGAAGGCCCTTAGGGTCAAAAAATAAAAAGAAAAACGGGGAGACTCTGACTCCTCTTACTAGCCCTCTATTGAATTCGTCATCATGAAGTGCATATCCTGGAATATTAGAGGCCTTGAGTCTCTGGATAGGAAGTCGATTATTAAGAGATTTTTAATGGGTCATAAGAACTTAGATTTTTTTATGATGCAAGAGCTTAAGGCTGTTAACTTTCTTCTTAATTCTTCTCTAGATTTTATCTGGATGGATGCTATCAAAATCTGTACTAACCATCCAAAAGGGAAAGGTGGTGCTGCTTTGCTTATTAATCCTTACTGGGATAAATATATTATGTCTGTTGGTTGCTCCCCCTGCAACCGTGTGGCATGGGCTGTTATTGAGCTTAACAGTTCATCATTTGGCGTTTGCTCCATTTACGCCCCCAATGAGGTTAAAGATAGGATCATTCTTTGGGACTGGCTTTTTAATCTTCCCGACATTCCCTGGATTTTTGCTCGGGACTTTAACATGGTCGAGAACCAAGATGATAAACTCGGGGGTCTCCCTTTTACTTGGAAACATCGTGAGAAGGATTTTTGGGATCGTTGTAAACAAAAATTTAATTTATTTGATCCTATGGAAGGGTATAGAAGGGATACTTCTAGCCTCTGGTACACTTGGTGTAATTTTCAACAGGGGGCTAAGAGGATTTATTCCAGGATTGATAGATTTTATGTGAATTCTGATTTTTTCTCCTTCTCGCCTTTCTGATAGCATGCCCCTGTTATTGCTTCTGCCTCTACCCTTTCTGATCACCTCCCTATCATTGCTCTTATTAACATTAGAAACGCTCTTGCCCCTTCTGCTCATCGTAATGATAAATTTATCCTTAACACCTCGCTGCTTAATGATCAGGATACTAACATTGCTGTTAAGATGGTTAGGAATTTTAACCGTATTAATAACTCTCTTACTCATATTGATAGATGGAATAGCAATGTTACTTCGTGGAGGAAAATATTTCAAGCCTTAGGGAAAAGGAAGGCTAAGAATTATAGAAGAGTGGACAACGCTCTGAACGAACAATTGCAATCAGCTGAAGCTGAGGTTCAAGCTAATCCCATGTCTATTTCACATCTTGAACGTGTCTCTACTGCTAGGGATACTCTGAGGAAGCATCAACATATTAAAACCATTGGGACCTCTGTCAGAAGCTGCCAGCAATGGTTGAAATATGGTGATAAGGGCTCCAAATTCTTCTTTAATCACCTTAAGTATAAGCAGAATAAAGAGAAAATTGATAGGATTGTTGTGGATAATCAAGAGCTTACTGATATCAATGACATTGCTGCTGCCTTCGAGAAGTTTTATAAGGCTCTATTCAGTTCTGAGGACAGCAGCAATGCCAAGGATCTTAGGAATAGGTGTAAGGATCTTATCCCCAAGAAAATTGATGAGGGGGATGCCTCCATACTCAGGGATAAGGTATCGATACAAGAAATATCTGATGCTATATCTGCTCTTAAGAAGGATAAGGCGCCTGGGCTAGATGGCCTTCCTACTGAATTCTACCAATCCAATGTTGATTGGATTGCCAAGGATTTATTTGATCTTTATTCAGAAGCTTATGACCGTGGTACTCTTGGCAATTTTATCAATACGGGGATTATTAAACTTATCCCTAAGGATGGAGACAAGTCCCTCATCAAGAACTGGCGGCCAATTACTTTGCTTAATGTTTCTTACAAAATTCTAGCCAAAGCCTTGGCCTCCAGACTTGTTAATATTTTGCCTAACTTTATCTACCCTACCCAGACTGGGTTCATCAAAGGATGTTATATCCTGGAAAACCTTATTACCAGCTAGGAATCTATGGATTGGGCCAAAAATTTGAATCAGTGCTCTGCTATGTTTATTTTAGATTTTGAGAAAGCTTATGACCGTATTGAATGGGATTTCATCCTTTCTATTCTTTAGGCCTTTGGCTTCCCTGATGAATTTGTCAGATACATTCAAGTCCTGCTTAAAGATTCCTCTACTAGAATTGATCTCAATGGCTTTTTATCTAATCCTATCCCCCTGTCCCGATCTATTCGTCAAGGATGCTCCCTTGCTCCTACTCTTTTTTTCATAGCTTCTGATGCCTTGTATTATATCCTCAGAGACAATACTATCTCTCCCAAAGTTAAGGGCATTTCTCTCCCTGATAGCTTGGAGCTCCTTAATATCCAATTTGCAGATGATACCTCACTTTTCATTGAATTATCTTGTCTTAATATCCAACATCTCAATTTGAAGTTCGTCTTGTTTGAAACCATCTCAGGTGCTCGCATCTCTAAATCCAAATCTACCATGCTTGGTTGGAATGAGGAACCTCCAGATTGGTTTCCCCAATTTGGATACTCTTGGGGCGGACCTAATAAAATTGTGAGATACTTGAGGGTTCCTTTTTCCATCTCCCCTTCTCTCAAAGACATGTGGATCTGGGTTAAGGATAGAATTATCAAGAAGCTTTTCAAGTGGGATAATAGGGTGTTGTCTCTTGCTGGTAGAGTGCAGGTTTGCCAGAAAATTTTGTCCTCTTATAGTATATATTATTCCTCTGTTTGGATGTTCAGCAACTACCAATTGTTTGAAATTCAGAAGGCTATCAGAAGATTCCTTTGGTCTGACGGCCAAGGTAACAAAAAGAAACACGTTGTTAAATGGAGTTGGTGTCACATTGATAAGAAAGTTGGTGGCTTAGGCCTTAAAGACCTTAGGATCCAAGGTATTTCCCTTGCTGCTAAGTGGATTTTTTGGGCTCTTGATGGTCAGGAGCCTTGGAAGATTCTCCTTAGATATAATATTCAATCTGGTCACCCTAAGCAAGCCAAGTATTGGAAGAATCTTCCTTTTGCTGACCTTGTTGCTGGAACGTTCCCTGTCTCCGTCCATGGATCTCTGGTTTTTAAGTCTATATGGAAGGCTTGGGAACTTGTGAGGGGCTTTATTGATAATTCTAGCGTGGTTAACAATAGTTCTATTCATGGTGAGCAATCTATATGGTGGAATCTGCAACATAATGGTAAGCCTCTTGCTATGACTCAAGGATGTTCTGAGAAACTCTGGAATAACTAGGGTGTTAAATGCCTCATTGATATATTGGAGAATGACAACCTTGCGAGCTGGCAGGATATCAGAACTAAATTCAATCTCCCTGTTTCTCACAAGCGTACTTATAATATGATTGCCAATGCCTATCGTAACTTTAATCTCCCTTGCAGATGTGATGTGGATTCCCATAGATTTCTATCTTTTCGTTGGGATGATGGATCACTCTTGCATAATATCAAAGCTAAAGACATATATAAGGTGCTTAACAAAGACCACTCTGTTATTTCACACCTGAATATCATCTAGTATGTGAACCTGGACTCTATTGAATGGCAAAAGATTCTTGACAGATTTTGGAAGTCTCATGTTCCTCCCAAGTTATTGCATTTTAAATGGCAAATTCTTCTTGATAGGCTGCCTGTTAAAAATCAGATTGGTGGTACTGACTCTCATTCTATTTGCAAGACTCCTGAAAGTTTAAGACATACTTTCTTTACTTGCCAATTTGCTAGATCTATATGGAATTTCTTTGGAATTTCTATAGCTGATCATGTCACTGTTCTTGATGCTATTATTGGAAATATATCTGGTCTTAAGAGAGATGCTAATTTGTTTTGGAATATTCTTTCTTCCCATATCCTTTGGTTTATATGGAAATGTAGAAATGAGGACAAATTCCAAGATGTTAGCAGATCCCTTACTTTGTTTCATTTGAAACTTATACGTTTTAAGATTGTCTCACAGGTTTGTTGCATCATGAAGCTTGAAAAAGACAAGTTGAAAAGATTTCTTCATGATGGGCTCGCTACGATGTTCATATACGAGATGAAACATGGGCTTGAATGGGCCAGCATTATTGACAATCAGGTTGCTTTTGCGGAAGCCCTCAAGGAGCTGCTCAAAGAGATGCAGGATACTAGAGGCCCCTTTTCAGATAGACTTGAGTTCTTTACTCAAATCCTTGAGAAGAAGAAGATGCTGTGGATGGAAGGAGAGCTGGGATGGATAGCTTGGTTTGATGATCAAGATGATATTCTGGAGTAGCTTCTTTTTTGTTCTCTTTTGTAATCTCGTCAAACTGTTACTTATTGTGCTAGTTGACTGAGTATGATCTTCAGTTGAACTTGGTGGTTGAGGCTCGCCTCCCCCTTATTTTGTTCTTGTTCCTTCCTTTTTGATCTATCGATTATTTAATTTAAAAATATATATATTTATATTTTGTCATATTTTTACATTTCGATATTAAGGTTTAAGTGGGGTGATTATTATGAAATAAACATCTATTGTACATGAGGGCTCTTGTTAAATATCAATTTAATTTATATAAAATAATATTTTTAATAGTTCATTAAGATTTCTTATTTTTATTAAAAGTATAAATAAAATATATTATGATAATAAAATTAAAATAATATTAAATTAATAATTAGTATTGGTATAAAACAATGGTTTATATGTAGTGTGGATGTTTTTGTCATGAAGGTTCAAATCTTATTGAAGTGTTATGATGGGATAAGGTCTCGTTTGGTAACTTCATTGGTTTAAAGCTCGAGACCAAAAATATTTATCCTTTAGAAAATAACTAGTTAATAAATACATAAATATTTTTATATTAAGTTTATTTAAGCTCTCATTTCAGGAATTGAACACAATATCTTGCTATTACAAAGAGAAGGAGCAACCGCTGCACTACAAGCCAATGCCTAAAATTCATATAAATGTTGATATTGATAATGTAATAAATATTAGAAAGGTGTTTAGTTTTTTAATCTTGATAAAGAAATGATTGACGCGTATATTATAAATCAATCTATTCACAAATTCAAGATTGTATCTAGAGATTTAATCTTCATGTACATGAAAGTGAAGTTGATGTATGAATCTAAATTTTTCTTTCAATATTTTGACAAAAATCTAATGATTAGAAAAGGTTCAACTTCATATATTACACCTATATATGGAAAAATGGTGTTAGATATTGTTTGAAAACTTGTTACGAAATGATTTATCCTCCTTTAGTCAATCCCTTAAGAGAGTCAATTCAAGAGTGATGAATAAGGATTAAAGATAGCATGCAGGTTTACAATGTGCTCTTAGGATGTTGATGTAATGGTGGTATAACAAGATTTTACTAGATGAGCACTAGATTCTTCTACATTCCTTGATAAATCTTTGATGATCCAATTAAATTATAGTTTATCTCTAAATACACCAGTCTAACATGCAAGTTGAAATGATTTATGGTTTAATTTTCACAATAGCTCTAATAAAAGACAGAAACATGGACACAATTTGAGAAAATTGAATATAAAAATTTAGACTTTTGATATGCAAGAAAAAGTGACTTGGGTGAATTCCATATGTTTGGACTTGAGCCAAAGTGGCTAACAAGTGATTTTAAGGATGTGTGGAGATCTAATAAGGCCAATATAAGGTTATTTGCCAGATTTCACATAAAATACACTAATTTTATAACTAATCAATTTATAAGAATAATCCAATCATCATGAATCCAAAACATCAAATAAAAAATATCAAGTGAAATTAAAAAATATGTATGCTATTTTTACAATTACACATGTATGGCTTGCTAGTCATTAAAAATAAATTAAAAAAATCCTAATAATAAAACAATGGAAAACCTTGTAAAATATTGTGTACTTCAAAATATTTAAATTAATCTAAAGTACAAATGAGTTAATACACTTCTATAAAATAATCAAGTAAGTTTGTCTTGCACTAAATCTAACATCTAGATTTAAAAAAATAATGAATTACTTAATGTGATTGAAAATATTGATGTAAAATTTAAACTTGCTCTATTTTTTAAAACAATATACAAAGTCATTTGTACAAATTATAAAAAAATCAAACTTACTATTAAAATATAAGTATTAAAATTCTTCAATTTTATTTTAAATCCCATTATGATCAAGCTAAAAAAATTGCACTTGATTTGGTCTATTTGTTGGAACTCTTGGACTAGTGAGAAACATTGTTACACTACTACTAGAATTTTGCCTCATTCCGCTTACCCTCCTTGAAGACATCAGTGAGTTTGTACTCAATCTATCACGCATGATCATGGTTCCTAGCCTAATATTTCTCAATCCCTGAGAAATAGAGATAATGTTGTCCATAGTTGGTCTCAACCCTCATAAACATATTTTGCCTCCTCTCATGTGGTTGGGGTAATTTTGGGTAAAACCTAATTTCTCTCCTGGACATGTTTTTCCTAGTTGGCCTCTAGCAAGTTCCCTCAATTGGAGTTGGCCATTTCTTTGTCGCATGCTCAAATACCTTCAAAGGATACTAGTTGGGAGGAGGGTACACTCATTGATTTGGAGCTAGTTGATGATAATCATGCTTCTAGTGATGTGTGAGGGAATCTTGATGATAAAGATCCCTCCCCTACTACAATTTCTTTAATTGATTAACTTTTTATGGTACAATTTTTAAACTTGCCCTCCTAGCTTGATATCATATAAAGGTGTTCCCTTCTTAATTGTAAAAAATGTTACATTATTCTCTTTCAAAGTATTTAAAAATAAATAAATCTTATTCATAACAATTGTGAATCTTTCTATTTAATTTACCTTTTCCTGAATGTAATTTGAAATAGTCATACACCAAAACTCATATATTTTTTTACCATAAAGCATTCAAATTCATATTCAGATCAAACTTGCATGTAATTTATATCTCCACTGGCAAGAAATGATGTGAACATTATTATCAGTGGTCGTATTATTTAATGACCTAGGATGAAAGTACCATGAAATAAGGATTAAAGATAGCACGCAGTTTTATAATGTGCTCTTAGGATGTTGATGTAATGCTAGTGTAACAAGATTTTGCTAGATGGGCACTAGATACTTCTACATTGCTTGATAAATCTTTGATGATCCAAATAAATTACAGTTGGTCTCTAAATGCACCACCCTAACATGCAAGTTGAAATAATTTATGCTTTAGTTAGTTCACAATAGCTCTAATAAAAGAGGGAAGCATGGACACAATTTGAGAAATTTGAATATAAAAGTTTAGGGTTTTGATATGCAAGCAAAAGTGGCTTGGGTGAATTCCATATACATATATTTGAACCAAAGTGGCTAATAAGTGATTTTTAGGATGTGTGGGGATATAACAAGGCCAAGATAAGGTCATTTGCCAAATTTTGCATAAAATACATTAATTTACTAACTAATCAATATATAAGAATAATGTAATTGCCATAAACCCAAAACATCAAATCTAAAATATCAAGTAAAATTAAAAAAATAAGTATGTTGTTTTTACAATTACACGTGTATGACTTACTAGTCATTAAAAATAAAAATAAATGAAATAAATCCAAAACAATGACAAACCTTGTAAAATATTGTGTACTTCAAAATATTTAAATTAATGTAAAGTACAAATGTAATACACTTTTAGAAAATAATCAAGTAAACTTATCTTGCACTAAAGATCTAACATCTAGATAAAAAAAAATTTAAAAAAATTGATGAATCACCTAATTTGATTCAAATAATTGATTTTAAATTCAGTCTCGTACTATTATTTTTAAAAATATACAAATTCATTTATTTAAATTATAATAATCATATCTTACCATTAAAATATAAGTAGTATTTCTCACAAAAATTACATCAAGTCTATTTTAAATTCCATTATAATCAAGCTAGCAAATTTGCACTTGATTTGATTCATTCATAGGAGCTCTTAGGATAGTGAGCAACACTTGAACTACTACTAGAGTTCTGCCTCTTTCCTACTACCATTCTCGAAGACATTGACAAGTTTGTAGTCAATCTATCACACATGATCATGGTTCATATTATCCATAGTTGGTCCCAAGCCTCATAAACACATTTTGCCTCCTTTCATGTGGTTGGGGTGCTTTTGGATACAACCTAATGCCTCCCATGAACATGTTGTTCCCAGTTTGCCTCTAGCAAGTTCTCTCAATTGAAGTTTGTCATTTCTTTGTTGGATGCTCAACAATCTTCAAAGAATACTTCTTGGGAGGACAATACACTTATTGGTCTTGAACTAGTTGATGATAATCCCGTCTCTAATAATATATGTGTGAATCTTGATAATAAAAACTTCTCTCCTACTAGAATTTCTATAGCTTTTTAATTGTTTATACATTATTGTATTCTAACTTGATATCATTTAGACTTGTTCCTTCTTCATTCTGAAAATATACTTTTCTATCACCCAAATTTTTAAAAATGATATATTATTCATAACTCCCATACAATTGTTAACCATGAAGCAATCAAATTCAGATTCAGAACAAACTTCCATGTAATTTAACTCTCCACCGAGAATGAATGATGGGAACATTATTAAGAGTGGTCTTTGTTATTTAATGGTAGGATGAAAGTACCATGAATTTTCGCTTTAGACAAACCGTTCAACTGTGGCTGACATAATAACGAATATGCTACAGTTAAAAGTTCTCTTCCCTGTGAGAGTGTGAATTTTAAAAGGATTTTCCTTAGTGGAAAGTAAACAAAGATATGGAGATAATAATGATTAAAAATTTCATCTGTCCATATCCTTGAATTGTATAGTTTAAAATAATATATCCATTGTCGTGTGCCCCTTCGGTTTATATTAAGAGAATGGGTTTGTTTATAATTTCAGAAAAGAGAAAGTTCGGTGGGATTTTGAGGCTTGTTGGCCGTTGTGAAAATCGTATATTGATGGGGGCACTCACACTGAAAAGTGTTCTCAGTGCATGTGAGCACCACGTTCAGCTTTTAGAATAAAGCTTTGCATGATGGTGTATTATGTAGATTGTTACTAAAAGGAGTATGATATATTAGAATATAAAATTATATGGGGAAGCATTTCAGTAGTTGTTATAGTTAACTTTGTATATTCGTAGAATTTAAATTATAAATTTGTTCAATGAACAGAATGTGAGGAGTTTAGATGAAGGTGTGAATGCAACATACAATAATCTTTGATTAATGAGAGAAATTTTGCTTATAATAGATTTTATACATTTGATTTATGAACTTTTGCTCATTTATTGGTTGATGAGCCGGTTGAGGGTACATGTGATATTTATGTCAACCAAGTACTCACTCAATGGTCAAGCCTATGGTTGAAGAGCAGCATCCGCATAAAAAAATAGTGCTCTCGTGAAGGTCAACCTATCCATTTTATCAATAAGTGGCAATACGAATGTTGAGTTTCCAATTAATTTACATAAAGTCCATATGTTACTCAAATTAAAAGAAATGAATTCAATACTCACCCCTCCCCCCCCCCCCCCCCCCCCTCGCCTTCCCCCTTTATCACGTCATAAAAGTGGCTCAAGAGCTCGTACCAAAATTTACAATGCAAAAGAATTGAATGCAATGACATCTCAATAAAATGTAGCCAACTTTACAATTCATATAAATATTTTTCAGTTTTACAAGAATAAAAACTCACTTTTTTCATGAATGTATTAGACATAGGAACTTGAAAACTTTAAAGCTAATATCTAAACTTGAGCTCTCACATGTAGTAACATATTCATTTTATCGTTACCACGTTAATTTTTAAATGTATTAATTAGAGTATCTTTATCTAGTCTTACTCAAATGTAAAGAAGTATACATTCAAGTAATACTATCCATATTGTAACTTTTCTCTTATGCACGAGCACAACAAATCATAATCCTTGACCAAAGTACAAATTTTCAATTCTAATGGTTTTCAAACATTTGGAGTGTAGATGTGAGCTTATTTCAATCAAGAACTCTCTCATTAGTTAAACCTATTCTTGGAGAGTAGCACCCTTGTATCAAAAAAATGAGGGCTTTCACAATGATCAATCTCTTCATTTCGTCAAATAATGGAAATAGGATTGTTGATTTACAATTAAATTACATGTTCATATGGTACTTAATTATGAGAAACATGCTCTCTCTCTCTCTGAATTATCTCACCTTGTTACAAATGTTCCATCATATTGTGTTAAAATAATTTTGTAGGTGTGTTTTTTTTTAAATAGTTTATATTATACCCCCCCCCCCCCCCCCCCCTCTCTCTCTCTCAAAGGGTATAATATAAACTTTTTTTTTCAAATACACCTACAAAATCATTTTAAAATTATTTTGACACAATATAATGGAACATTTAAGAGAGAGAGAGAGAGAGAGAGAGAGAGAGAGAGAGAGAGATTTTATGATACTCCACCAAACCTGATCTTAAACCACATCTAAACTTTAGCATTTACAAAACATGATAATAAAAAAATGAATAAGTCTTGCTTTCATTTACTATGCTTTTATAAGAGAAAAAAAGTGGTTTTGTAATCTAGATGCATGAATGATTGATCACTTTTTTTACTTATGTAGGTACACGTTGTATATAAATAATAGTATTCAATGTCGTGCTTCAAACATATATGATATGACAAGATAGAAAATCATAACAAATATAGAAATTTTGTATTTGACTTCCTGTCCTTTTAGTTTGTCTACTATTGCTATTTTACAATAGTTTTAGTGTAATGATTCTTGTTCCAATAAAAAGATGTTTCATTATTTTGAAAAAAAATAAACATGTTCTTTTTTTTTAAACAATAAATTAGAATAAATAATGCAAATATGTTAAAACAATCTTTCTATTTATCATGGATCAATAAAATAGGAAAGAAATAATTCAATTTGTTATCAAATTGCAATTTTTACTTCACCATCGTTTTATAAAAATGTTTATGGTTTTGATAATGGATCATAAATTGCTCACATTGTTTAATCCAAAAAATACAAATTGTTAATGAGCCCTTGGTCTATTGCTAAAGTTGAGTGGTTCTTAATGAGCTCACTAGGGATTGAGTAATGTCGAGTGCAAGAAATCATAAGGGATGAAGGTAGGTCATGTCACTACACAACATTGGTGGAATGGATGCCCCTTGGTTGTTGGCTCTTAGTCGAAGAGGTTCAACCTATGACTTGTACTCTCGTATTGGGTAGCTACACGTTTATGGGTTTGTATAAAACCCTCCATTAGAAGAAAAAACTTCAAATTACTATCTTATTGAACTTACAAAATTCCATGTCCAAGCTAAAGGATTGTCACTCAATTTCTTGAGCACAATAGGTAAGGATGGCGATATGAGATAGACAAGCGAATCACCAAGATTTACACAGATTATAGGAATATTCAAGTCAAATTCAATCTTTGTATGAGTTTGACAAACTGAACCCCCTACACATAACTACTTAACCAAAAGCAACTTGCAATTTATATCTTTGTTGAATCAAATTATTATAATTACACCAAAGGTGTTTTTTGATAAGAGTGGCTTGAAATTGCAGATCAATGATTTAAAATCTACTAGAGGGGTGGACGACCATAGAAATTTGGTTAGTCATCAGATATTTTCAGCCACTATTTAAATTTGTCTCATCCTTGTCTCTGTTCTTTGTGCTGAGAATACATTGTACGCTCATTTATTGACGTGACATATATTGATGAACATCACTACCACAAAAGAAAAAAAAACAAAATCCAATTTCATTCACAAAGCACCACGTAATAAAAGCATGTAAAAGGCATTTTAATTTCACTTATGTTCTATTTTCGAAGACATTTTTAAATTTGTTTTATAATTCTTCAATGCAACACAACCTACCTCCTATTTCATATGTGGACGGAGCGACTTACATGACTAAAATTTAAAAAATATTTTATTACTTTATATATTTTACATCCAATATAATAGTTAGTTGTAATAAAAATAATAATATATTATAAAAAAATAATCAGAATATAAATATTATACTTATTATTTCAGTAATATATTATTAAAATAAAGAATATGATAATAAATATTATAATTATTATTTTTATTATTATATTAATTTATAGATGCTTATTGTTATTTTTAATTTACAAATAACATATAATAGTATTATATAATATAATATTGATTGAAACTTAATTAAATAATCATTAATTAACTCCCCTTGCACTGCTAACCCTTCCATGGGTCTTGACCTAACCTCCCCTTTTAATTCTGATGATGATAATAGTGAACTTAAGTATGATTTCCCTACCTCTAAGAGAAGAGGGAGACCATTGGGGTCCAAGAATAAAAATTCCTCTGCTAAAAAATAGGGAATTAGCTCCCCTGTTTCTATGGCCCCATCTGATGAGTCTACAGGCTTTAATACTTCTCCTCCCAATGTTGTTTCCTCATGAATTGCATTTCATGGAACATTAGGGGTCTTGAATCCCCCGATACAAAGTTTATTATTAAGCGTTTTCTCAATAATGTTAGGTCCATAGATGTCCTGATGTTGCAAGAAATTAAGACTACTAGATTCATGCTTGAATCCAACCTCAATTTTATTTGGAAGAATGCTTTTAAATTGTTACTAATCACCCTCATGGAAGATGTGGTGTTGCTATCTTGATTAATCCTAAATGGGAAAACTATATTACTGGTAATGGTATATCCCCCTATAATAGAGCTATTTGGATTACTCTAAAACTTCAATAACACAGTTTTTGGCATCTTCTCATTGTATGCCTCTAATGATTACAAGGAGAGATCGAATCTTTGGGCCCGGTTGGCTTCTCTTCCTAATATCCCTTGTCTTGTTGGGGGGGGGGGGGGGGGGTGGGTGGGTGTGGATTTCAATATGGTCAAATCTCAGGAGGATAAAAATGGCAACCTCCCCTTTTCCTAGAAAGATACTAAAAAAATTCAATGAGATATAATGAAACACGACAAAATACTCTTTCATCCCTTGACTGGTAATAAAAACACTAATCCAAGTCTCTGGCATACTTGGTGTAACTTGTTAGAAAGTAAAGTCCACCAAGATAACTAAGGGGGGGGGCTGAATCAGTTATCAGATGATTATAACTTTTATCAGCTTCATCAGCATTAAACCATGTAAGCAATATAATTACTAACCATAGAAAGATATTCATACACAATAACACAATGACACAAGATATGTTGACTAGGGAACCTCTTGATCAAAGAGTAAACCCCGGTGGGAATGATGCCCACAAAAGATGCACTAATATGAATATTCCTTGTGAAAGGATGGACTCTGTTAGGAGTCTTATGAAATACATTCAGTACATATGAATCCCTGTTAGGAGATTTTGAATCCCTATTAAAAGATTCTAACCCTATTAAGAGTTATGGAAGACAGAAGGACCCACTGCCCAAACAGCTTCAGGGTAAGATCACTGAACACACTATCCAAATAATCTTTTTATTACTCAATAGAATAATATGTTACCTCTTCTCTGACTATGCCAAACCGCACTCACTGTTACACCAAATCTCAATTTCAGATCTCTGTACATCGCATGTTTTCCTTCACAAATTCTCTCTCACACTTAGCTCTTTTCTTCACTTCATGCATACAACATCACACTCAACCACACTACAACAAGGAAACACATTCCTTCCTTTATACCACACTCAAATAATTACAAATGAGTCGGCATACAATTACAACATAAAAGTTTCCACACATTACATCAAAATTACACAAAATTGTCAGCTTCCAACTACAATAATTCTTCACTCATGTGACCTCAAAGTTTGTGCTATCATCCACATCACTATCAATGTGTCTTCAACTTCCCTTTAACTGCACAAAACCAGATTCCATCCCGATTAGGAGATATCATCTGATTCCCACAAACTGCTACTCAGGAACACTGCCTGAATACTGCTTCCACAAAAGTGCTCATAACTTCCATGAATAAATGAATTATAGTTTGTGCTCTTAACCATAGACATATAACATATTAAGGAGTATATCCTAAACATCGCATAGCTCCAACTGTAATAACCCAAGTGCGCTAATCCAAACTCTGTCTCCTTCTCTGCAAGTCTCCGGTAAATCACTGTGTTGACATCAATGACAATCATAGTCATGAATGCAACAACAACTGTTATAGAATGGCTGCCAAACATTTAGCATTCATTCCTAACAATCTCCCCCATTGGCATTGATGGCAACATAGATGAAAAAACATCCAATGTTCCAAAAATCCAATACTGCAACACTACTGCTCTGAAAATGCTTCAAGTCTTCTGCATCAATCAAATCTTGCTTCGTTATCCTATTCAGTTCTCTCCAACAGATGTTTCAGATGGTTTTTCATGTATACTTCTCCCCCATTGACATCAATAATAGAAATTTCATCATTATGTCAACAACAACTTCAATGTCAAAAGACACTATTCAAAAAACACATTCACTAGAGTCCTCATGACTCAGCTCAGATACACATACTCCCCCATAGAGGAAGTACCAACATCCAGTCCAGAAGAAAGATAAGGCTCATATACTACTGGACAGATGCAACCAATTGCATCACTTTTCAAAAGTAGGCCAGGGCATAACCCCAAGCATACCTCTCAGATACTCAAATGTATCCTTAGGCAAAGGCTTTATGAATATATCTGCTATCTACTCCTTTGTACTTATGTACTCAAGTCTGACTTCTTTCTCAACAACTTTCTCTCTTACAACGTAATACTTAATCTCTATATGCTTTGTCTTAGAATGTAATACATGATTCTTAGACATACTAACTGTGCTGGTGTTGTCACAATGTATGACAACAGGTTCAACAAACTTTATTCCAATATCCTTCAGCATTTGCTTCATCCAAATTATCTGGTTACAATTGTTTGCTACTGCTACATATTCTACTTCTGATGTGCTTTGTGAGATACAATTCTGCTTCTTGCTTAGCCAAGAAACCAATCTTCCTCCAAGGAAAAATGCTCCACCACTGGTGCTTTTCTTATCATCAACACTGCCTCCCCAATTAGCATCTGTATAAGCACATAGGGTAAAATCATCAGATTTTTCATACCATAATCCATACTCCATTGTGCCTCTTAAATATCTCAGTATCCTCTTTACTACTGCATAATGTGATTCTCTAGGTTCAGCTTGAAATCTTGCTACAATTCCAATTGAATGTGCTATATCAAGTCTTGTATGAGTCAAATACTGTAATCCTCCAATCATAGATCTATATTTCTTCTGTTCCACTGTAGGAGTCGCATCTGTTCTAGATAACTTATGTCCAGTCACTATGGGTGTTCCAACTGGTTTACAATTCTCCATTCCAAATCTTTTCAACAAGTCATTCAAGTACTTTGCCTGACTTACAAAGATACCATCATTGTTTTGTGTTATCTATAGTCCCAAAAAGTATTTCATTTCACCAATCATACTCATTTCAAATTCAGTCTTCATTTCATCAACAAATTTGTCACTAGCTTCATCTTCTCCTCCAAAGATAATGTCATCAACAAAAATAACTATAACCAACAAACCATTTTCAATTTCTTTTGTGTACAGATTGCTATCAGCTATTCCTTTGTAAATCCCAATTTTAACAAATACTTATCTAGTCTTGAATACCAAGTTCTAGGTGCTTGTTTAAGTCCATATAAAGCTTTCTTCAGTTTACATACCATGTCTCCTTCTTGAGTCAAAGGAAAACCTTCAAGCTGCTAAATGTAGACTTCTTCTTCCAATTCTCCATTCAGAAATGCTGACTTCACATCTATTTGATATACTTTGAATTTCTTGTGAGCTGCATAAGCCAAAAATATTCTTATTGCTTCAATTCTTGCAACAAGTGCAAAGGTTTCTTCATAGTCAATTCCTTCTTGTTGTGAGTAACCCTTACATACCAATCTTGCTTTGTTTCTTACTACTTCTCCTTGTTGATTCATCTTATTTCTAAATACCTATTTAGTTCCAATAACATTCTTGTCTTTAGGTCTAGAGACCAATTCCCATGTCTTGTTCTTTTCAATCTAATCTAGTTCTTCTTTCATAGCAGTCCAACTGTCATCTTCACAAGCTTCATTAGTAGTTTTGGGTTCAATTTGAGAAATCAAACATAACTATTCTTGTACCTTATTTCAAGTTAGAACTCCTCTTTTGATGCTTCCAATAATTTGTCCAATAGGATGATTTCTTAACAAACTCTTGCTAGGAGTCACTGTCTCAGATCTCACTTCAGATGTAGGTTCTTCAATGACTTCACTATGGCTTTCATTCAAAAAATCACTGTCAGTTTCATAAAATAATTCAGTAGATCCAGTGTTAGGTTTAGGATGAGCTTCTTCATCTGATTCATAATCAAGCATTCTTTCCTGAATTTTGAACTTTTCATCAACTTTAACATTTCGCTTTCAACAATAGTCTTAGTTCTTTTATTGTAACATCTATAGGCTTTGCTTTTCAAAGAATATCCAAGAAATATACCTTCATCACTTCTAGGATCAAACTTTCCAATATCATCATCTCTCTTTATATAACATTTGCTTCCAAAAATTCTAAAATACTTAACTAAGGGTGCATGTCCAAACCATAATTCATAAAGTGTCTTGTCTGTGTCTGCTCTGATTTGTACTCTGTTCATTGTATACACTACTTCTCTCCAAAATATCTTTGCCAAATCATTCTCAAATAACATAGCTCTTACTGCTTCAGTCACTGAGCTATTTCTTCTTTCTACAATGCCATTTTTTTCAGGTGTTCTAGGGGCTGAATACTGTCTCTTAATGCCATTTTTTTCACAAAAGGTGTTAAACTCTCTAGAAGTAAATTCTCCTCCTCTATCAGATCTCAAACATTTGATCTTCATTCTAGATTCATTCTCAACTTTATTCTTAACAATCTTAAACTTATCAAATGCTTCAGATTTTTCTTTAAGAAATGCAATCCACATCATTCTTGTAAAATCATCAACAAGAATCATAAAATACCTTTCTCCATAGAATCCTCTAGTCCTGGTAGGGCCACTCAAGTCTGTATGAACAATCTCCAGCTTTTCTGTAGATGTAAACTTCTTACTGGGAAAAGAAATTCTCTTCTGTTTAGCCATTACACATTCTTTGCAAATCATGTTAGTAGGCTTCATAATTTTAGACAAATCTCTTATTGCAAGTGGAGTACTTACTTTCACAATGTTGTCAAAGTTTATATGACAAAAATTTCTATGCCATAACCAACTGTCATCAATCTTAGTAATCAAACATGTCATCTCAGTAGGATTCAACTGAAATACATTACCTCTGGTTCTAGATCCAGTTCCAATTAGATTTCCATCTTTATCCTTTATCACACAAGTTTTCTCAGTAAACCAAAATTGATATCCCTTATCAACTAACTATCCAACACTCAAAAGAGTATATTTCAATCCATCAACAAAATAAACATCATCAATATTAGTCTTTCTATCAAGAGTAATAGATCATATACCTTTAATCAAACAAGGTGCATTGTTTCCAACTCTAACAACTCCTCCATCATATTCATTTAACTTTATGAACTTTTTCATGTCTCCAGTCATATGATGTGAACAACCACTGTCTATAATCCAATCAGCTTTCTTTTCAACTTGAGAAACTAAGGCTTTTTCTTCCTTAACATCAGTTTCAGGATTCTCTTATTTAATTGCTACAAATCCTATGTCATCATTATTCTCAGTATCACTTTCACTTAAAGTTCTTTCTATACTAGCTTCAAGATCTTCATCATTAGCATAATAACATTCCTTAGATCTTCTAGGTTTGAAATTGTTTCTGTACTTTTTAACTCTCTTAGGACATTTAGATGCAAAATGACCATATTCTTGACAAGTCCAACATTTAAATATTTTCTTACCGTCTGGTTCTCTTTTCACAAGCAAGGCAATACCTTCCTCAATCTTCTTATCTTCTTCATTTCTAGATCTACTGCTGCCAGCATAATCTCTACTCACACTGATGCTTCTTGACAAAGTAGGGTGAACACTAAAAGCACCGAATGTTGTCTCCATTCTAGGTAAGTCTCCTGATAATCTCAGGTTCATTTCTACTACTTCCAATCTTCCAAGAAGAGTCTCTCTTGTAAAGTTTGTAGTACAAGGTATAACTTATTCAATCATCTGTGTTGTCTACTTAAATACAAGGGTCAATGTCCTCAAAATTTTCCATATCACTTCATTCTCTGTCTTTGCTCCTCCACAAGATTTTATACCTGTAATAATTTCTGACATTCTACCAATATAGCTTCTAATAGATTCATCTTCCAACATTCTTATATCTTCAAATGCACATATCCAATTATGTAATCTCACTCTTTTTGCATGTTCATCACCTTCAAAAGTAGAGTATAAAGCATTCCAAATTTCATGAGATTTTTTCAAACATTTTACTTGACTGTACTCATTCTCTAGAAGGGCTGTCAAAATTGCTTCTCTTGCAAGTATGTTACACATGAATAGATCTCTCTCATCAGCAGTACATGTTTCAAGATTGTCCTCTTCAATTCAATAGTCTTATCATTCTTTGTAATCAACCAATAACCTGGTCCTAAACATAGTACGTGTGTCTTCATCTTTTCTTTCCAGCTATCAAAATTTACTCCATCAAACTTAGGGTTTTCTTTCTTGAAATTTGCCATGGATCTCCTTAAGCTGTTAAACTTCTTTTTCAAGGACCTACCACTCTGATACCAATTGTTAGAAAGTAAAGTCCACCAAGATAACTAAGAGGGGGGGGGGGGGTGAATCAGTTATCAGATGATTATAACTTTTAGCAACTTCATCAGCATTAAACCATGTAAGCAATATAATTACTAACCATATAAAGATATCCATACACAATGACATAATGACACGAGATATGTTGACTAGGGAACCTCTTGATCAAAGAGTAAACCCCGGTGGGAATGATGCCCACAAAAGATGCACTAATATGAATATTCCTTGTGAAAGGATGGACTCTATTAGGAGTCTTATGAAATACATTCAGTACATATGAATCCCTATTAGGAGATTTTGAATCCCTATTAAAAGATTCTAACCCTGTTAAGAGTTATGGAAGACATAAGGACCCACTGCCCAAATAGCTTTAGGGTAAGATCACTGAACATGCTATCCAAATAATCTTTGTATTAATCAATAGAATAATATGTTACCTCTTCACTGATTGTACCAAACCGCACTCACTGTTACACCAGATCTCAATTTCAGATCTCTATACCTCGCATGTCTTTCTTCACAAATTTGGTTTCATACTTAGCTCTTTTCTTCACTTCATGCATACAACATCACACTCAACCACACTAAAACAAGGAAATACATTCCTTTCTTTATACCACACTCAAATAATTACAAATGAGTCGGCATACAATTACAACATAAAAGTTTCCACACGCTACATCAAAATTACACAAAATTGTCAGCTTCCAACTACAATAATTCTTCACTCGTGTGACCTCAAAGTTTGCACTATCATCCACATCACTATCAATGTGTCTTCAACTTCCCTTTAATTGCACAAAACCAGATTCCATCCCGATTAGGAGATATCATCTGATTCCCACAAATTGCTACTCAGGAACACTACTTGAATACTGCTTCCACAAAAGTGCTCATAACTTCCATGAATAAATGAATTATTGTCTACGCTCTTAACCATAGACATATAACATATCAAGGAGTATATCCTAAACATCGCATAGCTCCAACTATAATAACCCACATGCGCTAATCCAAACTCTGTCTACTTCTCTGCAAGTCTCCTATAAATCACTATGTTGACATCAATGACAATCATAGTCATGAATGCAAAAACAACTGTTACAGAATGGCTGCCAAACATTTAGCATTTATTCCTAACATAACTTTTAGCATGCTCCTTCGAGGATCTACTCGAGACTTGATTGTTTCTATGTTAATAAGAACTTCTTCTCGATTGTTTTGGACGATCAGGATAACTCTATTTTGATCACCCCCACCTCCCTCTCCGATCACCATCCTATTACCTTATGTGTTAGATTCAATGGGTCTCCTATCCCTAGTAAAATCTCCAACCTTAAATTCATCCTCAACACTAGTCTTCTTAAAGATGAAGATATCCTTGCGGCCATTAGTATCATCAGACTCATCAACATAAGTCACTATCCCTCCATCTCTCACGTTGATAGGTGGAATTTGAATATTCTTGCCTAGCAAAACTTATTGAAAACCATAGGTCAAAAGAAGGCTAAAGACTATAGATTCACCAAAAAAAGATTATTTCTAATCTTAACGAGGCCAAAACTAGTATCCAAACCAACCCTATCGATTATATATGTATCCCTCAATTTGCTAGTGCAAAGGAAGCTCTTAGACAACATCAACAACTTAAACTCAGAGGGGCCAAAATTAGATCATGTGCGCATTGGTCCAATTTGGAGATAGGGGGTCTATGTTCTTCTTTAATCTCATCAAGCAAAAACATTCCAATGAAACTATTGACAGGATCTTAGTTGATAATCAAGAAATTACTGACATGGATAGCATAAAAAAGGCCTTTGTTGAATATTACCAAAATATTTTCACTTCGAATGATACGGTGGAGGCTAGTTCCCTCATAAACTGATGCAGAGCTCTTATTCCTAATAGGCACTAATACATTTGGGGTCATTTTGCGACGGCTATGTGTCGCAATTACGACAGCTATGTGTCGCAATAGCAACACCCATAGACGTCGCTATTTTTTAGTCGCAAATTGTGACGTCTATGGGTAGTCGTCGCAATTGCGACACATATCCCGTTGCAATGTGACTAAGATTTTTTAGAGGCATGGCCGTCGCCCCCCCGTCGCATGGCTTCGGAGGGCCGTCGCAATCGCGATGGACCTCCCAAGCAATTGCGACGGGCGCCTGCATCGCATTGCGACCGGTTGCCGTCGCAATTGCGACGCCCGTGGGTGGATTAAAAAAAAAAATTTAATTTAATACATTGCTAATGAACCACATTAATGCTTTTTTCTTTCAACAAATGAGGACAGCCACTGTAAAGACAACATGATAATGTATACTCACTGTAAGGACAGTCACAAATGAGGACATCTCACAGTGACTGTCCCTAGTGTAATTGCCACTTGAATGTATTGCTATTCAGCCACATTAATGCTTTTCTTCTTCAACAAATGAGGATAGTCACTGTAAAGACAACATGATAATGTACACTCACAGTGAGTGTACATTATCATGTTGTCTTTACAGTGACTATCCTCATTTGTTCAAGAAGAAAAGCATTAATGTGGCTGAATAGCAATACATTCAAGTGGCAATTACTCTAGGGACAGTCACTGTGAGATGTCCTCATTTGTGACTGTCCTTACAGTGAGTGTACATTATCATGTTGTCTTTACAGTGAGTGTACATTATCATGTTGTCTTTACAGTGAGTGTACATTATCATGTTGTCTTTACAGTGTCAATATATGCATTATTACTTAAACTGAAGAGTACTCTAAATAATATGTCATTGTGGAGTTCTGATTGCTTCCAATTTGATATACGCTTGTTCTACTTATGTATCCAGCATCATGTAAGAAAAGTTGATGCTTTTAAATAGATTCATTTAGCCATGAAATGCCTGTGCATGTTACATACAAGATTCCAAGGCCCAAAACTAATTACTCATTATAATTCATGTACAGAATGATAATCAACCACAACGAGGCATGCGTAGGCGCTGCTTAGATTTTGAGGCATCAGAAGCTCGTAGAAGAAACTTGACCAATGGCTCATGGAATGCAACAAACTTATTGCCTAAAACAGGAGCATTGGTAACCACAGATGATGGTTTTGAAAAGAACACTTCACCATCAATGTCACGTGAGGGAACTGCAATTTCTGATGGCAAGTAACTTGTAGTATATAAGAGAGATGCAGGTACAGATGCTGGGAATACATTGCTAATGAACCACATTAATGCTTTTTTCCTTCAACAAATGAGGACAGTCACTTTAAAGACAACATGATAATGTACACTCACTGTAAGGATAGTCACAAATGAGGACATCTCACAGTGACTATCCCTTGTGTAATTGCCACTTGAATGTATTGCTATTCAGCCAGATTAATGCTTTTCTTCTTCAACAAATGAGGATAGTCACTCTAAAGACAACATGATAATGTACACGGGCTGTAAGTGTACATTATCGTGTTGTCTTTACAGTGACTGTCCTCCTTCAAGTGGCAATTACACAAGGGACAGTCACTGTAAAGGCAACATGATAATGTAGAGAAACGTTGTCATTTGTATTTTCAACAGTGCCGAGAGAGATTCCCTCCGCGAAATCACAGCTACAATTTCTGAGTACGTTGGGTTTATTTTTCTTTTGTCATTATTATGTAATCTGGTATTCAGCTGTTACAGAGCTAAAATACCCAGAAATGAGGACATATCTGTGTTGAATTTATTGTTAGCGGCTTTGGTTATTTAGAAGTTTAATTTTATTTGTTCATCTTTCAAGCACAAACGTTTTGTGGACCGTAACATCTTCATTGTTTCGGGTATGCAATGAAACAGCCGTAACTTGCAACTACCTTCACGGTACTTGTGTACATTATCATGTTGTCTTTACAGTGACTGTCCTCATTCAAGTGGCAATTACACAAGGGACAGTCACTGTGAGATGTCCTCATTTGTGACAAGGACAGTCACACATGAGGACATCTCACAGTGACTGTCCCTTGTGTAATTGCCACTTGAATGTATTGCTATTCAACCACATTTATGGGCCTTTTTGGACCCCAGCACACAGTAGCATCTACAGAGAAGAATATCCCAGGTGTAACAAGTTGTAAGAATATACCAACAGTTCTAAGAAGTTCCCTAGCACATAGTAGCATCTACAGAGAAGAATATACAACATGAGGGCAGCCACTGTAAAGACAACATGATAATGTACACTCATTGTATGTGTACATTATCATGTTGTCTTTACAGTGACTGTCCTCATTCAAGTGGCAATTACAGAAGGGACAGTCATTGTGAGATGTCCTCATTTGTGACAAGGATAGTCACACATGAGGACATCTCACAGTGATCGATTGTCCCTTGTGTAATTGCCACTTGAATGTATTGCTATTGAACCACATTAATGCTTTTCTTCTTCAACAAATGAGGACAGTCACTCTAAAGACAACATGATAATGTACACTCATTGTAAGGACAGTCACAAATGAGGACATCTCATAGTGACTGTCCCTTGTGTAATTGCCACTTGAATTACACAAGGGACAGTCATTGTGAGATGTCCTCATTTGTGACAAGGATAGTCACACATGAGGACATCTCACAGTGATCGATTGTCCCTTGTGTAATTGCCACTTGAATGTATTGCTATTGAACCACATTAATGCTTTTCTTCTTCAACAAATGAGGACAGTCACTCTAAAGACAACATGATAATGTACACTCACTGTAAGGACAGTCACAAATGAGGACATCTCACAGTGACTGTCCCTTGTGTGATTGCCACTTGAATGTATTGCTATTCAGCCACATTAATGCTTTTCTTCTTCAACAAATGAGGATAGTCACTCTAAAGACAACATGATAATGTACACGGGCTGTAAGTGTACATTATCATGTTGTCTTTACAGTGACTGTCCTCCTTCAAGTGGCAATTACACAAGGGACAGTCACTGTAAAGGCAACATGATAATGTAGAGAAACGTTGTCATTTGTATTTTCAACAGTGCCGAGAGAGATTCCCTCCGCGAAATCACAGCTACAATTTCTGAGTACGTTGGGTTTATTTTTCTTTTGTCATTATTATGTAATCTGGTATTCAGCTGTTACAGAGCTAAAATACCCAGAAATGAGGACATATCTGTGTTGAATTTATTGTTAGCGGCTCTGGTTATTTAGAAGTTTAATTTTATTTGTTCATCTTTCAAGCACAAACGTTTTGTGGACCGTAACATCTTCATTGTTTCAGGTATGCAATGAAACAGCCGTAACTTGCAACTACCTTCACGGTACTTGTGTACATTATCATGTTGTCTTTACAGTGACTGTCCTCATTCAAGTGGCAATTACACAAGGGACAGTCACTGTGAGATGTCCTCATTTGTGACAAGGACAGTCACACATGAGGACATCTCACAGTGACTGTCCCTTGTGTAATTGCCACTTGAATGTATTGCTATTCAACCACATTTATGGGCCCGTTTGGACCCCAGCACACAGTAGCATCTACAGAGAAGAATATCCCAGGTGTAACAAGTTGTAAGAATATACCAACAGTTCTAAGAAGTTCCCTAGCACATAGTAGCATCTACAGAGAAGAATATACAACATGAGGGCAGCCACTGTAAAGACAACATGATAATGTACACTCATTGTATGTGTACATTATCATGTTGTCTTTACAGTGACTGTCCTCATTCAAGTGGAAATTACACAAGGGACAGTCACTGTGAGATGTCCTCATTTGTGACAAGGACAGTCACACATGAGGACATCTCACAGTGACTGTCCCTTGTGTAATTGCCACTTGAATGTATTGCTATTCAACCACATTTATGGGCCCGTTTGGACCGCGGCACATAGTAGCATCTACAGAGAAGAATATCCCAGGTGTAACAAGTTGTAAGAATATACCAACAGTTCTAAGAAGTTCCCTAGCACATAGTAGCATCTACAGAGAAGAATATACAACATGAGGGCAGCCACTGTAAAGACAACATGATAATGTACACTCATTGTATGTGTACATTATCATGTTGTCTTTACAGTGACTGTCCTCATTCAAGTGGAAATTACACAACGGACAGTCACTGTGAGATGTCCTCATTTGTGACAAGGACAGTCACACATGAGGACATCTCACAGTGACTGTCCCTTGTGTAATTGCCACTTGAATGTATTGCTATTCAACCACATTTATTGGCCCGTTTGGACCGCGGCACATAGTAGCATCTACAGAGAAGAATATCCCAGGTGTAACAAGTTGTAAGAATATACCAACAGTTCTAAGAAGTTCCCTAGCACATAGTAGCATCTACAGAGAAGAATATGGGTCAACGAGGTTGACTTCAAAGCCATGCAATCTAATGGTAATAGTAATATCATAATTTGACATACTATCAGAAATACTTCCTAAATAGACTATTCAATCTTATAAGAGATGGATTCATGAGAACTATTATTTATGAAATATGAGTCAATGACTTTAATTAAAAAAATTACACAATCTAATTCTTGTAAAAATATCAAAATTTGACACATTGAAAATACCTTCCAAAAGTATCGTTAATTGATTAATATGAATCACTACTCATGAAATATAATTTTATAAACCTAATCTAAAAACTACACAATAAAAATCTTAATAGCAATATTGTAAGAAACTATTCCCAAAAGCAAGCCTAATAAAATTTGATGAAAATAATTTTTGTTTCACTCAACTTTGACATTCACAACTTCCTCTTTTATTATAATAAGAAAAAAAATGTCTTTTTAGATATACCTCATGAACCATACTCGAATAATCTATCATTTTTCTTCTCAAAAACATATTTGCAGAGCCTGCTTCTTTTACTTGTTTGTACTTTTATCTCTCTGATGGAAAGGGTTCCTTCAGGACACATTTTTCCAAGTTCACTGCTTGAGATATTTGAGGAGGGTTCCCCTGCTTGAGTATCCATCCAACCCATATTCGAGTAGTTCTACAATTGCACAGTCTAAATTAATAATACTGACAATTGAATGACGAATGATGATACATAGAATTGATATAAACTAATCCTAAAAACACTAAAACATTATTAATATATTTATATTTCATAAATAAAATTGATATAAAAGATTTGGAAAGATACATTAAAAAATAGAAAAACAGTAATTTATAATAGAAGGAAACTTAAATTGCTATTTAAAAAAAAAACAAGAGTCTTAAATCTTATCATTTTGTTTCATTATCATCCATAAGTACACACCTCTAGCATAATAATTATATTTTACCACCCATAAAATGAAAAAAAGATTTTCACAAGAGAAATTGAAGCTAGATTATAAAAATGAACCATCTTATTGGAAACTGGAACTGTTATCATACCCAAAAGGACTACAAAATTTCACCTTATCATACCCAGATTGTTGCTTTGCCTGGCGGAGGGAAATTTGATCAGTAAAATTGACACAGAGTATGTTGTCTCCATTGTCATGCTGGATAACAAAACACCAACTTTAATGGGCATGTACTGTCCCTTGTGTAATTGCCACTTGAATGCATTGCTATTTGATGCAGGGGCATCCCTAATGCAAGCCAAAGACACCATGATTGAAGGAAGTTGCCATGAAGCCAAGGAGTCAAATCCTATCAATTGGAACATAAGATTTTCACCTTGGAGCTTTGAAGGATTGACTGGTGAAAGGTCCTTTTGATTGACAAATCAGAGTCTTTTTGAATGACAAATCAGAGTCTTTTTGAATGACAATAAATTAGAATAGGAGTTTTAGATGTTTTCTTGGTTTGTAATAAATATTAAGGATTGATTTTATCTCCTTATAAACATCCACTTGTTGGACACAAGACCCCTTGGTGACTTATAAACCTTGGGCATCTTTTGAGTCCTTGGATGAAATGAGCATAGTAAGTGTTTATTAGGTGTCTTTTAGATGTTGTTAAGAAGTTTGAAGGTCCAAAATAACTTTAATAAGGTTCCTAAAGTTTCACAACACATTTTTAACCTTCTCGCCAAAGTTGTTTGCAAAGTTGTAATGCAACTTTAAAAGTTGCTTAGCAAAGTTGACATTTGTTGGATAAACTGTTCTAACCACCTAGATGGTTGAACCAACGTTTGGAGAGCCTATTTTAGGCTTCAAATGGTCGAAGACAGACAGAGAACCAGTATTGTAATCATTTTGCTTTCATAAAAAATAAAAATAACCCTGTTTTAGTGCATTTCTGGTGAAAAACGAACTCTGTACGGCTGTACGGATGGTGGTTGGATGATAAAATTTGCCTGGAAGTTGTAATAGTGACATCTGATGCTTTGGAAGTTGGTTTGATTGATTCTCTTTGTTTTATATCTAAGTTATTTCAAATTTTCTGTGCATTGTTTACAAACCCTCATTTTCAGGGTTTGACTGATGTAAAGACCTTAACTCACGTTTCAACCATTGGAATTCCTTCTTCCTTGGTGGAATGAGAGTTAAGGATGTATATTTGTATATTCTAAAAGCCCTGACTACTCTGCATCACTATTGAACCACATTAATGCTTTTTTCCTTCAACAAATGAGGACAGTCACTGTAAAGACAACATGATAATGTACACTCACTGTAAGGATAGTCACAAATGAGGAAATCTCAGAGTGATTATCCCTTGTGTAATTGCCGCTTGAATACATTTCTATTGAACCACATTAATGCTTTTTTCCTTCAAGTGGCAATTACACAAGGGACAGTCACTGTGAGATGTCCTCATTTGTGACAAGGACAGTCACACATGAGGACATCTCACAGTGACTGTCCCTTGTGTAATTGCCACTTGAATGTATTGCTATTCAACCACATTTATGGGCCTGTTTGGACCACGGCACACAATAGCATCTACAGAGAAGAATATCCCAGGTGTAACAAGTTGTAAGAATATACCAACAGTTCTAAGAAGTTCCCTAGCACATAGTAGCATCTACAAAGAAGAATATACAACATGAGGGCAGCCACTGTAAAGACAACATGATAATGTACACTCATTGTATGTGTACATTATCATGTTGTCTTTACAAGGATAGTCATTTGTGACAAGGATAGTCACACATGAGGACATCTCACAGTGATCGATTGTCCCTTGTGTAATTGCCACTTGAATGTATTGCTATTGAACCACATTAATGCTTTTCTTCTTCAACAAATGAGGACAGTCACTCTAAAGACAACATGATAATGTACACTCACTGTAAGGACAGTCACAAATGAGGACATCTCACAGTGACTGTCCCTTGTGTGATTGCCACTTGAATGTATTGCTATTCAGCCACATTAATGCTTTTCTTCTTCAACAAATGAGGATAGTCACTCTAAAGACACAATGATAATGTACACGGGCTGTAAGTGTACATTATCATGTTGTCTTTACAGTGACTGTCCTCCTTCAAGTGGCAATTACACAAGGGATTTGTGTTTTCATTTGTGTTTTCAACAGCGTCGTAACCCTCCGCGAAATCACATCGGGATATAAGGGCAAAACAAACAAGAACGTTGTCATTTGTATTTTCAACAGCGCCGAGAGAGATAAACAAACTTAAAACTCAGACTTAAGAAAGATGAAGGCAATGCTTCAAAAGGCCGATGCCCTAAATACGGGAAAACACAATACCACCATTAAACGATGCCCTAGTCACCGTATCAATGCTGCCAGCTCCGTACCAGTATGCTGACTGCTCACTTTCATCCTGTGATAAAGGTAACTTCATTAATCATACTTGAAATGGCAGCATACGAACTAAAGCTGATGAACATTTATAAACTAAAAGTTTAAAACTACAGATTACAAATGTAGTAGTTTCATACGAAAAGAACTTGATGTCTGAAATTTACCATTAGAAGTATCCAAAGGAATACCACAGTACTGTTGAACTTGGAGAATCGGAGATGATCTACACAGCAAGGTTCAACAGCTGTAAGGACTGTTACACCATCTTTAGCATTTGAATACATTTTCTCCTTGGCTTCTGGTGGATCCTCAAAGACCCCCAATGACGTTTTCCCTACAATTATCAATTGTTTGTCAGTATGAGATATTAATAAATAAACATTAATCACAATATTAGGCAAACAATGTTCTTGATGTCTGAATCTAAATCACAGAAAGCTCTAATAAAGCAGTTCTCAGTTTCACATTAAACTAAGTTTCAATTTCAAATGGTTATAATAATTTTTGCAAGTTATAAGTAGCTGGTTACAGTATATGACATAAAAAGAAAAAAAATCATTTCTATTCTTTTCTTCTTTTTCTCTTTCAACGAAGCTTTTGCACCACACAAATGCATACCAAGAATTTCTCAGGAGGTTTCAAGACCATTGCATACCAAACTTCTTCTCTGTAGATGCTACTGTGTGTCGTGGTCCAAACGGGTCCAAATAGACCTAGTGACTCTAGTAGGTCTCCAAAACCTGTTCTGCAGCAATAACTCTTCAATTTGACAAAGGACCTTATGAACTTATATGTTTTTTGAGTACCCTTTTTGATGTTCTAACAATCCTCCAACTCCCAGACCTTGACTCCACTCCAGCATATCAATATCCTTATTGAGTCCGCAGACCTAATGCATGCCTTTGGGTGTGGGTTCCAAAACAAGGCATTGAAAATGGGTGCATGAAACCAAGATCAGAGTTTGAAGATGTCCACCATGCTCTAAAGATCTAGATTCAACAAGGTTTGAGGTCCTTTACTTTCCGCTACCCTCTGATCTTGCATAATCCATCAACTCCTAGTCAAGAACATTGAGATTCTTGACCTAGGGCTTGCTCTTGAAATTCTCTGGCTTAGTAGCCTGTTCCAAAGCTTTTAAAATATGAAAATAAACCCCCTTAACTTGCATTTTACAAAGAACAGAGGATATCCTATGGTTTATTTGCAAGTTAAGGCCATTTGAATGCAATAACCCAAAAAATGAGGGTTTGACAGAACAACAGATAAGAAAAAGGAATAACTTTGATATAAGGTGTCTTGAATCTACCAAATAAACTCTCAAAGCATAAGATATAAATACTCTAACTTCCACACTGGTCTGCCCTCCCTTTCACATCCGTACACTGTACAGTGCTTGAAGGAAATGCACAAAAAAGGCTCTGAAATAGTGGCTCTATCTGACAGAGAGTCCATGCTAGGCTTCATGACTAACCTAGAGCACATTCCTTGTTATGGAGGAAGTTTGAATGGTGAAGAACTTATGGAATGGATAGAGGACCTAGATAACCATTTTGACTACAAGTATCTTATTAATAACCATTTTGACTACAAGTATCTTATGGATAGAGGACCTTGATAACCATTTTGACTCATTTAGTATCTTATTGAGCTTCACTTTGTTTCGAGAATATAGTTTAATATTCTCTACTAAACAGGGCCAACCACGTGAAGGTGGAAGCTCATTTGGCCCCACCCCCCTCCCCCTAACATCACTCTACATTCCCCGTTAACATCTAACATTCATTCATTCTTTCAATTATTAATAAAATGTAACATTCAATCAATATCACATGATAACATTCATTAACACATTAGATTCGTTAACACACAACATTCATCAATATGAAAATAAACACATAATTCATGAACATTCATTAGCACATAATTAAATTCATTGAGACATAAAATTCAGTCATTATCAATTAAGGTATTTAGATGACAATCATTTCTTTTTTCTCTTTCTAATTTTTTTTTCTATGTAAGCTCTAAGAGGAGCATCAGTGTTATCATCAATACCCCCCTCATCAGTTGTTTTGTTCTTTGTTCTTGATGATCTCAAATTCCTATGCTGCTGCAAAGGGGGGTCCTCTACAATAACAAATAAAAGAGTTAAATTTAAAATATTTAATTATAATTGTTACAAGTATTTAATTATTTTAAAGAACATAACTGTGGCGCTCTTTAATTACCTGATCTGGCCACATCATTTTGTCTAGACTCAACCTCAACATGCTCATGAGCACCGACCCCTCGATCCTCTACAGTTGCTATACAAAATGTTACATTAATCCAAACACCAATTGTAATTACATATAAAAATTTTAATAGCAAATGTATACCTCCACCACTAGGATGCACATCATGCGAACCTTCATTATGCATAGATTGTGTAGAAGGATTGTCAGGCTGCATTCCAATATCCTACACATTGTTATCATTGCTTTCTTAAAACAGATATACTCACTTTATATTAGAACTTAACATCAAATAGACTAATTGGTAAAGTATTCAATTTGAAATAAATTTCATTTAGCTTATTTACCTGTGGCTCAGATGCATCATTATTTGAACCTTGCACACTGATTTCAGCTCGTAGCCGTTCAGCCACGGCTCTATAGCCTTGTTGGAAGCCAATTCTCTTGTCCTCTTCTGTGAGGCATCTATTGAACTCTGACCCCTACATTTTTTCTTGGTATAGTGAATTTTACTTGCATTGTTTGATCAAAAAAAATTTCCTTGCAATATATAAAAAAATTGATACAAGTTTTCATTTACTAATACTTACAACTCGTGCTTGAAGTTTGGAAAAACCACCAGAGCCGAGCTTGTGTGTCCCGTGCTTTTCTAATCTTGCCTTTGTTGCCTTTGATGTGTCAGGCAATCTATGAAAAGTTTGAAATATGTTAGAGACCAGTATAGGAAAAATTTAGAGGTTAATTAGTACATAATTACATTCTCAAAAGTATCACATACCTTGCTCTACTCTCTACTGGCGTAATTCCTTTTTTCATGTCGGCTTTATACTTTGTTAGATTAGGTGAAATACTAATCTCCCAAGAACACCTGCATGCATAACCCTGTCACATGGAAGAAGCAAAGAACAGAAGCAAGAAAAATCTATGGAGGCCAAAAAGCCAGAGACATCTTATGGACATGCAAAGAGCAAATTTCTATTATGATCCAATAAGTGAATTGTCTAAAAAAAATGTACAAAGGGTTCAACCATATAGGTGAACAATAAAACCCTAAAGCTATGAAGCAAAAAATAAAGCTAGGTTGCACATTATAATTAATAAATATATTAATTATAATGCACCTAAAAGATAGCTTAAGTAAATAGAGTAATAAATGACTTAATTAATTAAACCAAAGTGATTTAATTAATAAGCATAAAGAATGATTACTCTAACACCCCCCCTTAAGCGTAGCTCAAGAGGGAAGCTAACCTAGCACAGCTATGAAAGCAGAAAATGGGTCCCGGCAACAAGGCCTGATCAGGTACCCAGTACAAGAAAATAAACTAGATGAAGGAAACAAAGCCTCCAATCTAGGGAATGTCCCAAAGAAAGGAACAAGAAAGAGCATGAAGCATCTCCGAAGCATGAAGCTGCAAACACTGTCAGAAGAAACTGCTGGAACCCCCACTGAAGTGCATGACCAGGTAGAGAAGACAAAGTCTGAAGAGCTGATCAATCAAAGAGGTGACCTCCAAAATAGGAATGAATGAGTGTCTATATAGTAGATGAACCATCTCACCGAAATGCATAGGTGCCTAGCCACTGCATCCGCCTAGTACATAGGAACAAAAACTGAATACGTAGATCACTCAACCGAACCAAGGAAGCAATAGAGCCAACAGGTGAACCCCCCCATAATGCTGAACGGGGTGACAGGAACACTGAAATGCAATGCCAGAAACATCTGCAAGAAGAAGAAACAGGAACACCTATGTGCAAAAGAAGGTACAAGCACAGGATAAAGGGCGGTGTCATAGACACAGTCTACATGGGCTAATGTCGTGGAAGGTACGCTCACTTGACAAGAGTGGATGCGCCTATAGTGGCAAATGCATCAGAATCCCCCCATGGCACTTTATAACTGAGTGCGAGTACAAACAAACACAAGGAGTACAAGATCCCAGATATGCAAAAGTAGGCACTTTATCTCAGTGCGTTTACAGAAAAAAGAATGCAACAGAAGAGAAGCATACAATGCTCAAAAGACAGAAAGAAGAGTGAGCTATGAACTCAGAAGAAGAGATCCCCGGACCTGTAGAACCAAGCACTCCACCAGAGGGCATAAACTGCATAACTCAGAGGAGTGAAAACCGGGAGTAGAATCTGGAAAAATAACCTCTGCCACTGAATAGCACACTGAACCAGCTTTCCGAAAATACCAAGTTTGCTGAAAACTGAGCCCGGATGTGAGAGATATAGTGTCCGGAATGCAAAAAGTACCCGTGACTTTGACTGGCAGAAAACCCTTGCAAACAGCAAAATCAAACAACCAAACTGAAAAAAACAGAAAGGTCTCAGAACCAGCTTTCCGTCGATATCTTGTTTGGCAAAAAATGCCATCGTATGCTCAAGTTACGGCAAAAACAGTGACAGGTGCTCTGGCAGGCACCTGAAAAAGAAAACCTCTGAATTCAACAGCCTGGTGCGAAAAATGGAAGAAGAATCTGGAAAAAAGCTCTTCGTATAAAACGACCGTCTCAGAATCATCTTTCCGATGATGTCTCGTTCGCCCACTAACTCCTCCGTATGAGCAAGTTATGCCAAAAAAAGCATCAGGTGCTCCAGGAAGGCAAAAAAGCAGTCCTACCTTCGAAGGCATGGTACGAAAAACGAGGCAAAAAACTTGAAAAGAAACCTCCATAATTGTGTTCGTCTCGGAAAGAGCTTTCCGATGATATAAAAAACTCCCAAATACGCCTCCAGATGAAGAAGATATGGCAAAAAAAGCCCAATTACCCTTAAAACAGAGCCCTAAAAAAACATGCAAATTTTTTTTAAAAAAATTAAAAAGCATGTCTGCTGACGTCATGCTGATGTCAGCAGAGGGCCTGGGGGCTGAATCAGGAAACCCCGGGTCATGTGGGCGACCAGGGGCTGGTGCTGGTGCCGGCGGTGGGCGGGCCGGCGGAGCGGAGGGCGCGGGCGCGGGCGCGGGCGGCGGGGCCGGGAGCGGCGGAGGCTGCAGACTGGCGGAGCGGAGGGGGGCCGCGGCTCTGTGGTGGCCGCTTGGCGGTGCGCTGGTGGCCGCTGGGCGGCCGCCCAAAACTATATTTTTTTTTATTTTTATTTTTTCAAAATCGTCGACTGTACCCGCCTCGGAGTGCGTGCCAGGGTCGTACGGCCTTGGTATGCAAAAAAATTTTGCCTCACATGCCACTGTGTCCAAAATGGACAAGTTTTATATGGATTTAGGGATTCTTGGGCCTTTCGGACACAATGGTGGTGTCCGTTTTGGCCCAAGGTGAGCCAAATTTTGGCTCCCCCCCAGATCCACAAAAAATACTCCTGAAACCTTTGAAAACCGCCTGCTTCTGAAACACTTCAACAAAACACGAACAGCGAGCAGCAAGATGGCTCTGATACCATGTTAGATTAGGTGAAATACTAATCTCCCAAGAACACCTGCATGCATAACCCTGTCACATGGAAGAAGCAAAGAACAGAAGCAAGAAAAATCTATGGAGGCCAAAAAGCCAGAGACATCTTATGGACATGCAAAGAGCAAATTTCTATTATGATCCAATAAGTGAATTGTCTAAAAAGAATGTACAAAGGGTTCAACCATATAGGTGAACAATAAAACCCTAAAGCTATGAAGCAAAAAATAAAGCTAGGTTGCACATTATAATTAATAAATATATTAATTATAATGCACCTAAAAGATAGCTTAAGTAAATAGAGTAATAAATGACTTAATTAATTAAACCAAAGTGATTTAATTAATAAGCATAAAGAATGATTACTCTAACATACTTTCCATCCAAAATCAAACCCTGCCACTCAGCCTCAAGAACACAGGGCGGACGCTCGTGCCTTGGGTTAACCTCTAAATATTTCCTGTACTGGTCCCTAATATACTTCAAACATAAACCAGCTCTTTCAAGGAGCTTGTTTCTCTTGAATGCACGAGGTCCAAAAAGTTGGGTCATACTATGTACAAGATCATCCTTCAACTTTTTATCTTGGTTATTCCACCTTTTAAGTAAAAAAAAATATGTTAGACTCATAAATGAAGAGAAGCTACCTTTAATATAGTTCAAGAAATTGATGAAAAGGAAAACTATTCTAGCAATGATATGAAATCAAAATAGTGGTTTGGGGTTTTAGTTAGGATATGATGTTCCACCATGTACGTATGGTGGGCCCGAATATCCGCAAACACTCGTCACCAAGTTTTCGCCAAAAAATATCATTCCCTACAAAATAATCATGGGATCATTAGTCGATGAAGAGTGATCAAAAACTAAATTACTATTATATCACTATAGAATAATAATAACTTTAAAGTACCTAGAAGTTTGGATACTTTTAAGGGAACGCCTTCATCGTCGCTGATGATCAATATGCAATCCTTCACCGTTCCCGTACTAGGAACACGGGAACATCCAGGAAATGATGTTGCATCGGGACTTGTTGCATCTCCTATTGCAAAAAATGAAAACCATTATCAAATGCCTCCAAGAAATAATACTTCAAGGGAAATAAATTGGTGCAGAGCACCCATGGCACAAACACAATCAAGGGATCTACATCGTAAACACATAACACTTAAACACATAACAAAAGAGAGAAAAAGAGGGATTTGTGTACCAGTAGATGGTGCAACAGTTGGTGCATTTAGGCTGTGTGTTGTTGACATGGCAGTCGGCAAGACATTTGTGGCTGTCCTGGATGGAGGCGGCGTTGTCATATCATCATGGAAAGGAGCTGAAGAATAAAATTGTTAGAGCATGCATAAATATAGAACGCGTGGACTAGCATGGACAAGATTGTTAGAGCATTAAAAAAAAAGATTGTTCGAGCATGTATTGTCAATGATTATGATCATTCCTATATATATTCAGTGGAAAACACAAGTGGGGAATGGAACATGTGATCTACCTGAACCACTTGCAATACCGGCCTCATCATGGGAATGGGGTTCAAAATTATGCAAATAACTCTGTAAAGACAATGCATCCATATTTTAATTAATGTCATAAAAGAGCATAACATAAAAACCATTATTGAACTCTTGTAATAATTAAAAATTTCATTAATACTTACTTTAAAGTTTTCAGAAGTGTGCAACAACTCAGCTGCCCTGTCTTTTATTTCCTAAGTCTGAGGATGTATGGATACCAAACGTAGAAGTTCTTTCCCAATTTTCTTTAGCAGCTTTTTAATGGAACCGATCGGGTCATCGGTCTCTGCTAAATCAATAAAAAAAGGGTCCACAAGGGGGGACTCCTGAGGGACTGCAGGTTTCTTTCCCTCTCTCCGACCACTGGCCCTCTGTGACAACAATAGTATTAGTATTATCAAAATTACTCCAAAACAATGAAGAAAATAACATTAAAAAAAATAACATTTTGCTTCTATCTAGTTTGCACAATTACAATGAGTTTTACCTGCTCATGTGTAGATGAGCTAGGAATATCGTCACCATCACCTTCGGGCGGTTGCTCCATATTGTGCCCCTGTGTCAAAGATCAAGTATAAAAATATTAGCTAAAAATTTAATAACTAAATGGTATGTTGGAGTCATTGATTAGAAGTTGGTTTAATAGTATGTACCACCCCCATGATAGTAGCCTCGTTTGTATCTATGCGGTTCAAATTGTAATCAATAAGCAGCTCTTCCCCTGAACGTATTGATTTTATCGCACAGATGAATACACGATTTCCCTCGCGCGCCTCAAATATGCAATTGGGTTGCTTTATAGTTGACCCAGGTCGTGTACTATTTATAAAACCCGTAATATTCCCTGTTGCTTTTGGCCTTCCATCAATGTATATAGCCACACTTTTACTTTGATTATTGTCTTGCTGTTGTATATAATTTGCCGAGAGTGCATACCTACGCATACTTTTTTTATATTGAACAATATGCATCCAACTTTTGTAATCGTAACATGGTCCAACATACTCCATCAATTCAGAAACTTTGTTGTAAGACACCTTTATGCCATCCATAGAAAATAGGCCCAAACCATGTAATGATGATGGTGCTATGCGATATATCCTCTCATTAACACAAAAATCAGTGTTTATTGGAGGAAGTTCCTTGGGTACCCAATGTTTCTATAGATGTTGGTACCTCAAGGGCACCTCGATGTCGCCTTTCATCTCATCATCATAAGAACATGACCCCCCTTGAGCAAGGAAAAATTTCATGTGTTTATTGAATTTCCTTCTAGTCCTTTGACCTCTAGTTAATCTCCCTATTCTAGATAAACTGCATGTCTCACTTTCCTCTTCTATTCCTATATTTCCCTCACTCGAGGAAGACACTTCTGACAAATACCTATTTGCTGGTACCTGCAAATGGGAGAGATCTTAGAAGACATCAATCTTACTATTGATAAGTGTATTAAATAGACTTTCTATAAGGTGTATTGACTTATACCTGTCGATCCATGAGACTGTGCGGGATGCTCTTGAAAGGGGTTCAATTTCCTGCAAATGTAATTCAATTATCGTGAGCATAATCACATCATAATCATAATCACATCCATCATAAGCATCACATAAAAATTAAAAACATTAAAACGTACACATTATAACACTTATAGCTTTTAAATAGATAATGAATAAACTATGTAACCATTTAAGACAAATATATTTCTATCAAGAAATGAATATTAAATACATTAAGGATTGATGGCATACCTTTAAATTTCATCATCATCATCATCATCCTCATCATCATCATCATCATCATCATCATCATCCTCATCATCGTCGTCATCATCATCGTCCTCGTCCTCGTCGTCGTTGTCGTCATCATCAACATCATCATCATCAACATCAACATCATCTTCATCATCATCATCAGTAGCAACATCATCTTCTTCTTCTTCTTCATGAAAATTTGTCTCAGGAACATCATCCAATAATTGTCGATCGTGATCATCATCTACATCATCTTCTACTTCTTCAGTATCTTCTTCTTCCATCGCATTATACTTTATCGGCCTTCCTCTCGGTTCATGTCTAACAACAAATGACCAACCCGATTTATGTGAAACCTCTGAGTAAAATACCTGCTCACATTGGCTTGGAAGAACATAGGGCTCATCCCCAACTGGCTCAAATGACCTTGTATTAACCATTGTAAATCCATTATCATGTTCAATAACAGTTCTATTAGGATCATTTGGATTAAGTCGTAGCCTGTACCATTTGACAACGAAGAGTACTAATTTGAAGGAACTAAAGTCGCACTCAAGTATATCATCCAAAATGCCATAGTATTGATTTTTAGACTCTTGAGGATCTAAGTCATTTCTAGATGAAATATTAGTCACTTGAAAGACTGCAGTTATTCCAGAATCACAAGTTTTCTTCGTGTCATCCAACACTTTGACGTGAAATTTTTGACCATTACAGAACATACCCTTGTGGTGTTTAACCTGCAATAATATGTGAAACATGTCAAAATTATTATATCGTGAGTTGATAAACATACGGGTGATTAATAATTTTGTACGTACCTGGAAATCTCTTAAACCATATGCTAAATCTATTTCCCTTTGCGTAACATTAGAATCTCCATTACGATGAGCTTCTTTAACCAATGAAGATACACCTTCCCATGTTAATGTGTGACCAGAATGTTGACATCGTTCAATCCATACCATCATCCAATCAAGATTGTTTGCAATATACAAATGTAGTGCATCCCACTCTCGAGCAACTGTACAAAAAAAAAATAGATGACTTACAACCGATTTATTTTGAAGATTAAGAAATAATTTATTAAAATAACATCTTATAATTTATTACCTGTCACTTTCCTCAATCTACCTTTCCCCATCAAGTACTCCCCTTTGAATTTTTTAAAAGGGTCGAGATCCCAAATGCGATCTACATGGATATTTGAAGCAAACTTAGGAAGATATTCAGTAATGTACACCATAGTCTGGTATACCATGTATCCCTCTACCATAGAACCCTCAGGATGTGCTCTTTGTCGAACCAAAGCCTTCAAAGATTTCAAGTGCCTCTCAACCATCCACATTGACCTAGTGTGTGCAGGTCCACACAATTCAATCTCCTCAACTTGGTGTATGAGGTAGTGTTCTTGTGCATTGAAAAAAGTTGGAGGTAGACACTTTTGCATTTCACATAATAAATGAGGAATTCTTCTCTTCCAATAGTTTATATCTTCTTTATGGATTTCTTTAGATGACAACCACCTACATTAAGAGATTCAAGTCACAAAAAATATATAAATACGAGACTTTACAAAATAATATACAATAGATTACATAGCAAGAAAAACAAATCACGAATATAATAAATATATACAACAAATTGAACAGATATTACTGCTTACCTCATGTATTTTCCAAGATCATATATCACTTGTTTGATGTTATTGTTGAAGTGCTCTGGGAGAGATAGAGGTAGCACGTACTGCAGTAATTATAAACCAATCATTTCATTATTTTCTAACATAACATAATGAATAGTACACGTAGTTTATGAATATATTGTAAATACAGAAGAACATAACTTACCTTGATGAAAGTATGCCAATCATGCGTTTTGAGCCCTGGCCCAAATTCACTTTTCTTTGATATGAGATTGCTTATGTTCCCAGCAAATCCTGTGGGAAATCAAATTTTTCGTATGACTTCTTTTATGGCATCACTTTGCTGCTCCGTTAATAACCAAGGAAGGGAACTTATATTAATCTGATCTCTATTGCTATTTGAGTGAATGAAATTCTTCAGTGCATGATTGGATTCATGAATGTCATTACAAATTTTGACAATTTTTTCTTTGTCACGCCTTCCATCCAGTATTTTCCATAATGTCTCTGTTATATTCTTTCCAATATGCATAAGATCAAACAAATGCACAATTTGTAGGTCCTCGTAGTAGGGCAACCTACTAAATTGTCTGGGATAGCTTTTTAGTCCCTTTGGAAGGTTGTCAGTAGTGCCTTGACGACCTTCACGATCATCAATTACATAATTAGTAAACCAAAATCACAATAGAAATATATAAATTACAAACATAAACCATTAAGTGGAACGACATTACCTCGACGATTAATTCTATTATATTCCAACTTCCATAGGCGAGGTGTCATTCTTCATGGCTTTGATGTAGTCTCTTCTTTCCCATTGAAAAGATGTTTTTCCATACTTCGATACTTATGATTCCTATGGAGGAAGTGTCTGTACTCATCAAACACATGCTTTCCTAAACTTTTTGAATGACGAGATTTCATCTTTGGACCACAAACTGGACATGCAAATTTTCCCTTTGTTTGAAGACCTACAAGATAATGATATAATTAGATTATTAAATATGTTGATTTTTATAATTAGAATTATCATGCGCAACTTGAATTCACTATAACATACCACAAAAATGTGTTAGCCCTGGGGCATCATGTATTGTCCATACAAGTATTGCATGGAATTGAAATTGTCTTTGTCCTATTGGTCTAGACACGTCATACATAGTGACACCGTTCCATAACTCCACCAACTCGTCAATAAGAGGCTCAATATATACATTCATATCTTTAACTTGATATTTACCTACTTGAATGAACAGTAACATTACATAATTATTGTGACCATTTTACTGTAAGATTTGTAAGTACATGTAAATTAATAACTATCAAATGATAAAATACCTGGAACAATCATTGCCAACATAATGTGCTCCCTCTTTATTGACATCCACGGAGGAATGTTATTGTTGATAACAAAAACAGGCCACACCGAGCAAACAGATCTCATCTCTCCAAATGGATTGACACCATCCGCTGCCAATGAAAGCTTGAGATTACGAGGTTCTTCTTTGAAGTGTTGCCACTTTTCCTCTATGTGCATAAATGCCGAACCATCCGCAGGGATTCGAATAATGTCATCTCGACTTCTATTGCGTGCATGGTAATCCATAAATTGTGCCAAGCTAGTACACCTGAATAATTGTCGCATCCGTGGAATAATGGGGATGTAACGAAGAACCTTGTGAGGCACCTTTTTTGTTATTCGATCTGTTCGATATCTACTCGTATGACATACAGGGCATTGTGTTGCAAATTCATGTTCTTTATAATATATAATATGATCATTGGGACAAGCATGTATTGCTTGATACTCCATTCCAATATCTTTCATAATAGCAGATAATTCTCGATATGAGCGAGGTAGAATATTTGATGGTGGTAACAAAAACTCGCCTATCAATCTACAGCAAAAAATATAAGTTGTTAATATAAACAATATTAGTGGTACATTATTCACCCTTTGTTAACTATAAAGACATATATGACATACCTTAACATACGTGACATTGTTATGTTGGATAAACCATTCATAACCTTCAAGTTCAACAACAACAATACAGCAGAGAGAAGAGTTGTTTGGGAGTCTTTGTATAGGGGCTCGTATGCCTTCTCAAGTAGAGGTACATCAAGGCTATCATCATCATCATGATCAGATCCGCTTGGACTAAATGTGTCATGGATCAATGTATTTATACCATCATCTTCAATTGTGTTTTCTGGCGCATGATCGTCATCTTCCATGGGATCATTATCTTCACCTTGGATATTCGCACCCCCATGTTCCTCCATATCATGTACTTCCCTGGGGAGATCAACCTATATAAAATTGATTAACATAAATAAACCATGATCTTCAACTCATCATCAAGTGATTTCATATGTATATAAATTGTTAAAATGATATAATGAACAACTTACCAGTGGATGATAGTCATGCCCCCCTTCAATGTGACCATTCTCCCTACAATGTCTCTTAACTGTTTTGATTAGCAATCTTCTACGGTTTAAGCCCTTACAAATTTTGCAGGGACAATAAAATTTTCCATCACCTTTTCTTTTCAAGTTAGACCACAATCTAGCGATTGTCTCCCTATTTTGTTCTTCACTTATATTATCTCACATGATCGTTCTTCGCAGGAAGCAAAAATTGGGCTATGAAAACTTCGGTCTACAACTTTCAGTGACTAAGCAAAATTGTCAAAAGTACACAAATCTTCTTAGACCTATCCTTTAATATTTTAAAAGTCTAGTTAAAATATACATTAGATTAAAAAATATATAATTTTCATGCCTGAGCGCGCGGCTACGACTAGTGCAATGGTCTTCTTGCTTAGCTCTAGAAGCTCTCTAGCAATCAAAACATATAAGCTACAAGGCCTAACAGCAATTTCAAAACATATAAGCTACAAGGCAAGACATATTACATGACATGGCAAAAGGATTAAAATATACATTAGATTAAAAAATATACAATTTTCAAACCTGAGCGCGCGGCTATAACTCGTGCAATGGTCTTCTTGCTTAGCTTTAGAAGCTCTCCAGCAATCAAAACATATAAGCTACAAGGCCTAATAGCAATTTCAAAACAAGGGTCATCAAAAGAACCAAAAACAATGTGTACAAACAATACCTTGTGAAGTGGTATAGACAATTAGAAGATGCTACTATGTGCTAGGGAACTTCTTAGAACTGTTGGTATATTCTTACAACTTGTTACACCTGGGATATTCTTCTCTGTAGATGCTACTGTGTGCCGTGGTCCAAACGGGCCCATAAATGTGGTTGAATAGCAATACATTCAAGTGGCTTACACAAGGGACAGTCACTGTGAGATATCCTCATGTGTGACTGTCCTTGTCACAAATGAGGACATCTCACAGTGACTGTCCCTTGTGTAATTGCCACTTGAATGAGGTCAGTCACTGTAAAGACAACATGATAATGTACACATACAATGAGTGTACATTATCATGTTGTCTTTACAGTGGCTGCCCTCATGTTGTATATTCTTCTCTGTAGATGCTACTACGTGCTAGGGAACTTCTTAGAACTGTTGGTATATTCTTACAACTTGTTACACCTGGGATATTCTTCTCTGTAGATGCTACTGTGTGTCGTGGTCCAAACGGGCCCATAAATGTGGTTGAATAGCAATACATTCAAGTGGCAATTACACAAGGGACAGTCACTGTGAGATGTCCTCATGTGTGACTGTCCTTGTCACAAATGAGGACATCTCACAGTGACTGTCCCTTGTGTAATTAAGTATTGTGGGGAAGCATTCTAAATAACCAAAGCCGCTAACAATAAATTCAACATAGATATGTCCTCATTTCTGGGTATTTTAGCTCTCTAACAGCTGAATACCAGATTAAATAATAATGACAAAAGAAAAATAAACCCAACGTACTCAGAAATTGTAGCTGTGATTTTGCGGAGGGAATCTCTCTCGGCGCTGTTGAAAACACAAATGACAACCCGCTTGATTTCGCGGAGGGAATCTCTCTCGATGCTGTTCAAAACACAAATGACAACCCGCTTTGTTCAAAACACAAATGATAACCCGCTTGATTTCGCAGAGGGAATCTCTCTCGGCGCTGTTGAAAACACAAATGACAACGTTCCTTTTTTTTTTTGCACTTATATCCCGACCAACATAAGGTCCATTTGTAATACAACATGATAATGTACACTTACAGTGAGTGTACATTATCATGTTGTCCTTAGAGTGACTATCCTCATTTGTTGAAGAAGAAAAGCATTAATGTGGCTGAATAGCAATACATTCAAGTGGCAATTACACAAGGGACAGTCACTATGAGATGTCCTCATTTGTGACTGTCCTTACAGTGAGTGTACATTATCATGGTGTCTTTAGAGTGACTGTCCTCATTTGTTGAAGAAGAAAAGCATTAATGTGGTTGAATAGCAATACATTCAAGTGGCAATTACACAAGGGACAATCACTGTGAGATGTCCTCATGTGTGACTGTCCTTGTCACAAATGAGGACATCTCACAATGACTGTCCCTTGTGTAATTCAAGTGGCAATTACACAAGGGACAATCACTGTGAGATGTCCTCATTTGTGACTGTCCTTACAATGAGTGTACATTATCATGTTGTCTTTAGAGTGACTGTCCTCATTTGTTGAAGAAGAAAAGCATTAATGTGGTTCAATAGCAATACATTCAAGTGGCAATTACACAAGGGACAATGTCATGAGCCGTGACATATTGAACTTAGTATAATAATAAAATGATTAGATGATATATAATAATCTATTATTAACGGTATATAACAATAATATATAATTATTATCAAAAGATAATAATAATATATAGTTAGCATAATAAGTAATATGTTAATTAAATAATATTAAAATATTAATAAATAATATAATTATGATTATAATTATAATATAAATTAATAATAAATAATTATTAATAAATTATATATATTATATTATAATAATATATTAAGTAATAATATTAAATCAATTATTGATATAATAATTTTAATATATAAATAATATTAATAAACCTCTCAATATAAAACAATATGTTATCCCTATAATAATATTTATTATAATATTATTAATATTACTAACATCATTAATTATAATATTTAATAATAACAATAACATTAATAATAATAATAATAATAATAATAATAACGTTTAAAGCAATATCGAATATCTGTAATCGATATACATCTACATTAAACATCTGCATTATCTATCACGATGAGGAATGAAGAAGTGATACAACAATCACTAGTCATTACACATCGATACCATGAGAGGATGATTAATGAACCAAATACTATGAAGTCAAGATCAACATGATATGAATAAGGGATAGGTCGCTATGTGTTTCAGAAGATGTATTGATAAGCAAGAAGGATAACCATTCATATATTATAAATAATCATTAATTGCACAAGTTTAGACAATGACATATCTGATAAAGCAATATCAAACATGAAGACCCGCTAGCAAATATGCACCATCACTTCCTATGTTATCATGACAATAACATAAACTAGATTGAATTCTACTATCTATATCAATAGACACCACATAGGAGGATATCGACTAAAGGATTGAAAGATTATCGATTGTCTGAGATAAACCACATCTTGTAGAAACACAAAAGCATCAGTGATTATATCACAAGCTATTGATGAATGAGGCATCAGTCATGGATAATAAGTACAATGTATCCTTAAGTATTAACAGGAATGGAAGTCAATTTGAAGATCAAACTCCATTACCAGCAATCAACCAATAAATGGACAATTATCAGAAAATGATATCGACTTATATCAGAGTAGAAAGATTGGATATCATCATAACAATATGGGATAAGGCAAGAGTTAATATCGATTGACTAAATACTAATGATAGTTAGACCAAACTAATACAAACACAATGGATGTTAACTACTGGTTGCACTACCAATTAGGGAAGATTACCTTCATAAAAAGATTTGATATTGAGTCAATCTGGGAGTTATCTATGATCAGAAAATAATGAAATAATATTATGTGAACTGTCGGATTATGGAAAGGTGTGATTAACAAAGGGACATGGAGGAAGAAACAAGACACGTCTCATTCATAGCATCTCTTCATTTGTTAAAGACAATATAAGAATGCATTCTCGTCAGTCACTCAAGGCATCATTAGAACTTTATTTACTTATCCATATTTGGATATACTCAATAGAGCATCTGCCTTTGGCAGTTTGGTTTCAAGTTTATCATTGCAGATCAGAGACAACACCATGATTGCACAGATAGAAAGGATAGTCAGAAACAGCATCAATATTTGAAGTTGCAAGCATATAATTCAGAATCTGAAATAGCAACATATCACTCATAGCGATATTACACATTTGCATAATTACATCATCATATCAGACACAGCAAATACATTGCTGTAAGCAATACTTATTGATTGTATATCGATATTGTTTATATCAGACATACCATCATTATACTATCACTATAAGTGATAGGAAACATCATATTCATAGCATATTTCATATCATTATATCCGACAGTGCTATTAAACATATTGGTATCAATATCATCTTGCACACATATTGTGATTGAATCTGAAATAGCGGTTGATATCTTAAGTAACCTCCATTACTTAGTTTAATTGTAAGTATCTGATAGAGTAAGTCTGAGAAGTGGAGTAATTGTTCCTGTTTTCCAAGTTAGCCAAAAAGGGGACATTACAGACAATCACTGTGAGATGTCCTCATGTGTGACTGTCCTTGTCACAAATGAGGACATCTCACAATGACTGTCCCTTGTGTAATTCAAGCGGCAATTACACAAGGGACAGTCATTGTGACATGTCCTCATTTGTGACTGTCCTTACAGTGAGTGTACATTATCATGTTGTCTTTAGAGTGACTGTCCTCATTTTTTGAAGAAGAAAAGCATTAATGTGGTTCAATAGCAATACATTCAAGTGACAATTACACAAGGGACAATCACTGTGAGATGTCCTCATGTGTGACTATCCTTGTCACAAATGAGGACATCTCACAATGACTGTCCCTTATGTAATTCAAGCGGAAATTACACAAGGGACAGTCACTGTGAGATGTCCTCATTTGTGACTGTCCTTACAGTGAGTGTACATTATCATGTTGTCTTTAGAGTGACTGTCCTCATTTGTTGAAGAAGAAAAGCATTAATGTGGTTCAATAGCAATACATTCAAGTGGCAATTACACAAGGGACAATCACTGTGAGATGTCCTCATGTGTGATTGTCCTTGTCACAAATGAGGACATCTCACAATGACTGTCCCTTGTGTAATTCAAGCAGCAATTACACAAGGGACAGTCACTGTGAGATGTCCTCATTTGTGACTATCCTTACAGTGAGTGTACATTATCATGTTGTCTTTAGAGTGACTGTCCTCATTTGTTGAAGAAGAAAAGAATTAATGTGGTTCAATAGCAATACATTCAAGCGGCAATTACACAAGGGACAGTCACTGTGAGATGTCCTCATTTGTGATTGTCCTTACAGTGAGTGTACATTATCATGTTGTCTTTAGAGTGACTGTCCTCATTTGTTGAAGAAGAAAAGCATTAATGTGGTTCAATAGCAATACATTCAAGTGGAAATTACACAAGGGACAATCGATCACTGTGAGATGTCCTCATGTGTGACCTTTGTGAAGGCAAGTGCCAATTTGTACCCAAGTTACCAATATTGTGGCAAAAGTGGGAATGAAGCATTTAGGGGTCAAATTGGGCAAAGAAGTGTAGAAGTGGCCTATGTGAGGTCTAAATAGCCTAACTAAGTCATGGTTAGGGTCTTATGGTGTTTGAACAATAATTTTTGAACCAAAATCCCAAAGGTTGTAACAAGTTGTCAATGTTGTCATTCACAACATTGACAACATTTGTGCAAGGGAGCATTTTCGAGTAAGATGGTTATGTAACTATATGAAACCATTGAATTAGGCATCAGATCAACTATAAGAGGCCTCCATCGATCTGTGCAAAAGGTTGGGGGGAAAAACATTTGGAATTAAGAAGATTTGTAGAGTAACACGGTTTTAGTGAATTCTTGAGTTTTTTTGTTTCTTTGTTTTCAGTTGATTAATGGATTAGATAGCTCGCAGTGTCTATTGGAAAAGTTAGTACAAGTTGTTTTTTTATTCTGTGTTGTGTTTTTTTTGAGTTTTGAAGCATTCCAACTAGTTTGTTAATTCTTTTGTTAAGTACCCTATCATTGGTTTGAACCAGGCAGGTTGAACAAATGGAGTCTTAGCTCATCATTCCATTGTCAATTTTGTACGGGCTCTTGGAATGGGTGAGGAGACTCCATGTACTATATGTTTGGAAGGAGGGGCCCTGGGAAGCTCATTTTCTATGTTTGCAATGATGTCCTAGGTGAGTCAGTTGAGCACAGTTAGGGATGACAAATCATTACAAGAAGATTACAACAAGTTGAATGCATTGGTTGCTTCAACTAAAATCTCATGGAGAGGTAGACACACATCTAAAGAAGCCCCAAGTCAAATTAGAAGATTGGGTGAGTTTCTTTGGCTGCTAAGAAAACAAACTCTTAGTCAGACTGTCCAAGTTGTGTCAAAATACTTGTTTTCAGGCATGGCTGTAGCAGTTGGTGTACAAAAAATCTAGGAGGAGAAGACCTTAGATATCTTGGAGTTCTCAATAAAGGGCATCTGAATCCTAAGCCCTTTAGGTGGCTTAATATAAACAAAAAGGCTTGACAAAGGCCTAATTGCTAGCAGCCTATTTTTGGGTGCAATTGGCATGGTTTGATGAACCGGATTGAAGTACTGATGAAAAGTATAGGTGAAGGAGTAATATTGAAACCAATAGAGGTCCTAGTGGCCAGCCTCTCCATGGAGTAAAGTTCTAGTTGAATGTGTTGAAGACAAGACTAGGAGTGTCCTAGTAGCTAGATTGGTATTGAGCAGAGTTCGTTGTATTTCTTGTTGGTGTGCACTAGTTGAAGGAGTGGGATCTTGGGTAGAGATACCTAAAGAGTGTAGGGATAGTTAAGTACCCTATCAAGTCAAAACATTGGCCTAAAGAGACCCTAGTGAAGGATAGGGAGTGAGCAAGACAAAGTGTTACATCAATTAACAAGATCATTTTTTGGTAATTGTGTACATTATCATGTTGTCTTTACAGTGACTGTCCTCATTTGTTGAAGAAGAAAAGCATTAATGTGGTTCAATAGCAATACATTCAAGTGGAAATTACACAAGGGAATATCACTATGAGATGTCCTAAGTGTGACTGTCCTTGTCACAAATGAGGACATCTCACAGTGACTGTCCCTTGTGTAATTGCCACTTGAATGAGGACAGTCACTGTAAAGACAACATGATAATGTACACAAGTACCGTGAAGGTAGTCGCAAGTTAGGGTTGTTTCATTGCATACCCGAAACAATGAAGACATTACAGTCCACAAAACGTTTGTGCTTGAAAGATGAACAAATAAAATTAAACTTCTAAATAACCAAAGCCGCTAACAATAAATTCAACACAGATATGTCCTCATTTCTGGGTATTTTAGCTCTCTAACAGCTGAATACCAGATTACATAATAATGACAAAAGAAAAATAAACCCAACGTACTCAGAAATTGTAGCTGTGATTTCGCGGAGGGAATCTCTCTCGGTGCTGTTGAAAACACAAATGACAACGTTCTTGTTTTTTTTGCCCTTATATCCCGATGTGATTTCGCGGAGGGTTACGATGCTGTTGAAAACACAAATGACAACGTTCCTTCTTTTTTTTGCCCTTATATCCCAACAACATCGCAATTGCAAGTTAGGGTTGTTTCACTGCATACCCGAAACAATGAAGACGTTACGGTCCACAAAATGTTTGTGCTTGAAAGATGAACAAATAAAATTAAACTTCTAAATAACCAAAGCCGCTAACAATAAATTCAACATAGATATGTCCTCATTTCTGGGTATTTTAGCTCTCTAACAGCTGAATACCAGATTACATAATAATGACAAAAGAAAAATAAACCCAACGTACTCAGAAATTGTAGTTGTGATTTCGCGGAGGGTTACGGCGCTGTTGAAAACACAAATGACAACGTTCTTGTTTTTTTTGCCCTTATATCCCGATGTGATTTCGCGGAGGGTTACGGCGCTGTTGAAAACACAAATGACAACGTTCTTATTTTGTTTGCCCTTATATCCTGATGTGATTTCGCGGAGGGTTACGACGCTGTTGAAAACACACATGACAACGTTCCTTTTTAATTTTGCGCTTATATCCCGACAACGTCGCAATTGCGACAGTGACAAATGTATTTTCGTCGCAAATTGCGACGGTGTCGGGCTATATTTGAAAAAAAAAGGGCAAAACCACATGACATTTGCCTGCCGTCGCAAATGGTCGTCGCAATTTCACCCCAAATGTATTAGTGAGGATATCCAACATGGATGTCTCCCTGCTTAGTAAAGATATCTCTGTGGAAGAAATTGAAAAAGCTATAAACTCCCTTAAAGATGACAAAACCCCTGGCCCCGATGGTTTGCCTGTTGAATTTTGCAAAGCTAACATCAAGTGGATATGCAGAGACCTCCATGAGATTTATGCGGAAGATCTTACTTCTGGCTCCTTGGGTAGCTCCATTAACAGAGGTATCATCAAGTTGATTCCTAAGGACGGGGATAAGGCTTTGCTTAAAAACTATAGGCCTATCACTCTATTAAATGTCTCTTATAAAAATTTTGCTAGAATTTTGGCCCTTAGGCTTGAAACCATCTTACCCAAATTTGTGTGCTCTACTCAAACTGATTTCATTAAAGGCATATATATTCTCAAGAATTTAATTACCAGCTGGGAGGCTTTAGATTAGGCTAAATACTCTCACCAAAACTCGGCTATGTTTCTGCTGGATTTTGAGAAAGCTTATGACAGAGTGGAATGGAGTTTTCTCTCCATGATGCTGGAGGCCTTTGGATTTCCTTCCTTTTTTTGTAATTTTGTTAAGATGTTACTTAAAGATGCTCATGCCCAAGTTGATATCAATGGGTCCATTTCTGAGCCCTTCCCCCTTGGTCGATCCATTAGAAAAGGTTGTCCCTTGGCTCCTACCCTCTTTGTCATTGCTTCTGATCCCCTTTTTTTACATCCTCAAAGATAACTCCCTCTCCCCTGTTGTTAAGGGTATCACCCTTCCTGATGAAACTGAGCTTATTAATTATCAATTTGTTGATGATACTGCTATTTTTTATGAAGCCACTGAAGATAACTTTGAATCTTTGCAAAAGAAAATCAATATTTTATGCTCTATTTATGGGGCTCATCTTTCTCAGACCAAATCTATATGTCTCGGATGGGATGAGAAGCCTCCAGATTGGTTTAATAAATATAATTACCAGTGGGGTGGTCCTCACAATATTGTTAGATATCTTGGTATCCCTTTGTCTATTGAGCCCTCTCTTAAAGATATGTGGCTTTGGGTTAAGGAAAAAATCACCAAAAAGTTGAATAAATGGCACAACAGATCTCTATCCCTGGCTAGTAGAGTGTAAGTCTGCTAGAAAATCCTCTCCTCCTACAACATATACTATTCTTTTGCCTGGATGTTCAACAACTACCAAATCTTAGAGATCCAAAAGGCCATCATGAACTATCTTTGGTCTGATGGCAAAGGGAATAAGAAGCTCCATGATGTTAAATGGGATTGGTGTCATATTGACAAGCTCCTTGGGGGTCTGGGATTGAATGACCTCAAAACTGGGGGCTTAGCACTTTCCGCTAAGTGGATCTTTCACTCTTTGGCTGGGATGATCCTTGAAAAGTTCTTGTTAGGAGTAATATTGAAAGGGGTTTCCCTAAGAATGCTAAGTCCTGGAAAAACTTACCCTTTTGTGACTTGATTTGTGGGAATTTTCTGATTGTGGTTCAAGGGTTTGTTGTCTTCAAGTCCATTTGGAAAGCCCAGAACCATGTCAGGAAATATATCACTAACAAAAAATTTCATGATGATAAACAACTCTATGGTGAAAGATTCATTTGGTGGAATTTGCAGTTATCTGGTAAGCCCCTTGCCCTCTCCCAAGGTTGCTCTGCCAAACATTGGTCTTCTCTTGGCATCACTCAGTTTGCTGATATTTTTGAACATGACAGTATCATTGATTGGGATGAGCCTAGAATCAAATTTAACATCCCCTTGTCGCAAAAAAGAACCTATAATTTGATTATTAAGGCCTGCAAGGACATTCCTACTACTTGCCATGTTGATTCCACTAGATTTTTAAATATTAAATGGCCGGATGGAACCATTACAACCAAACTTAAAGCTAAAAACATTTATAGCATGATTGATTATAATGATTCCATCATCGGCCATGTTAATACGGTTTGGTACTCTAATCTCGATGTTTCCTCTTAGAAGAAATACTTTGGAAAGCTATGGAAAAGCTCTATTGATCCTAAGATTAAATGTTTTAAATGGCTTTTGATTCTTGATAGACTCCCCATCAGAAAATACTTTTCTAAGACTCATTACTGTAACATATGTAGGCTTCCTAAATCTAGTAGACATATATTCTTTGATTGTAGTTTTGCAAAAGAAATTTGGCTCATGGTTGGTATCTCTTATCCTACTAAGTTTAATATTTTTGAAATCATAACTGGACATATTGATGGGGTTAAAAATGACACTAATGTTTTTTGGAATATTCTTACTTCTAACATTCTATAGTAGGTCTAGAAATGCAGGAACAAGGAAAGGTTTCAAAACAATCCTAGGATTCTTACTGAGTCTTTCCGAAGTCTCACATATTTTAAAATCTTCTTGCAGGTGCACATCACTATGATGGTGGACAAGGAAAAGTTTAAAAGACTGCTAAAGACTGGCTACGCCACTGGGCTGAAGGATGGGCACATCTGGAAAAGACATATGGACAATTTTCAGATTTTTGAAAAGACTATTAAGCAGCTTAATTTGGAAGTTAGAAGGAAAAATAAGAACACCTCTGATGACATGATCCTCTTGCTCGATGGAGGGAGGGCAACATGAGATGGACCGCATGGGTTGATGCTCATGATGACTTACTTCATTAGTCTCTCTTCTCCTTTAGTTTATGATGTTTTGATACTTGACTCTCTGATACTCTCATTGTGAGGTTGTGCCTCTAATTTTGTACTTCTCATGTAACTCTTGTTTTGATCTCCTTATAATTAATACAAAAATATTGATAAAATTATATAAATATTATGTTAATATTATTAGTTTTTTAATTTTATAGTATTAATGTGAGCTGATTTAATATTAATGTTGTAATAATAATTATAATATTATAGATTATATTTCAAACGTATAGAAAATAATAAAAGATATAAAAATATTAAGATATAATAGTATAATAATAATATAAACATTTATAGAAGATGATATACTAATAAATGATACTAATTATAATATTATGATATGATAATGACAATATAATAAGAATACAAATATAATAATGATGAAAAAATATTTATAAATAATACAAATTTATTTTAATATCATCATTAATTATAATAGTTGACATTAATTTTTATTATTTTATTACAAAACTCAGATTTTTATATTTATTATTAACTTTAAAAATTAGTTTATTTAAGATTTGGTTGTTAATTAATTAAGTTTAATGCTTATTATAATATTTTAAATTCATTTGTTAATATTTAGATTTTAATATATTTTAATTTTGCATTTAGTCTATTCTACTATAATTGTTAATTTATATATACTTTCAATTCAATTTGAATTGTTTATTTATTACTTCAATAAAATATTATTTTTTCCCTCCAAATAAATAGAAATATAAATAATAGTAAATAAATGAAAAATATGTAATAATTTGATTAATGTATTTCATTTTAAATCTCACATTTTATGCTTCCCTTCAGAGTGCACACCAAAGTGCAATTGCTAGTTATAGATGCCAACTATATCTACTCCCACTTATTTCCATAAATTATTTTATTATTTTTTAAAATACTAATCTCATAAAACTAAATAAGGAAACTATAAAAGCGACTCATCATGCATAATACCAAATAATCTGATCTGATTCGGCTTGCATGACAGACATCATGGACAATAAGTCGCCGTCAACTAACAGATAAGACGAGGCACATGTCACTCCCTACCCCCAAACAAAAGTGGGACCCACGTGCCAGAGAACAGTCCGTGCTTGTGTAGGTTTGTCGTTTTCATGTTTGTCCCGCTTTTACAGGCGTATAGACCGCATATAATCCTCCTAACTGATGACACGTAAGCACTAAATCGGATTGCTTTATTTTTAAAGCGGACTGAGAAACTACTTTTAGAGTCAATTGATTTGAAGGAAATGTTTGGATGCTTGCGTGCGGACGTGGGTGGGACTCACGGCTCTTTCCGTACATTAAAAGAGCATAAAAAGTCCCGAGGCAGATTTGACGGTGGAAGTTTTTACACGTGTTGTGATCGGAGTTAAAGGCGGGATACGTTATGGGGTTTCAATATTTCGTGTGGTTTGGATACGTTATGGAGTTTCCAAATTTGCTTTAGTGGGAAATTTCGGTGATTTCTTTGGTGGAAAGCAGGGGGGGCTATATTCTTTGATTCAAAGGAGAACCACATGAGGAGGTTTGAGTGCTATAAATTCGTTCAATCAAATTTCCCACAGCAGATAAAGTTCCGTTGACGGTCAGGTCAGCTTATTCAATTATCCGTAATTTCCGTCATAATCCCCGCCCAACGTGGGACCAGGTGTCGGCGATTGCTTTCCCAAAATTCTCGTTAATACTGTTTGTACCCCAAATTCAAACGTTCGTCACGTAACGTCTGAATTTAAGTGAAGCTGTACATTAGACTTCGTGACCGCTAATTTCTAGTTTAGGACCCACGATAGGAACATGTTTTAGAAGTTTTATTTATTGTTTAACTGCCATTTACCATTTACTAAAGTTATAACAGCCATTTACCAAATTCTGAACAAGAGCAGGAATGTGGCAGGTATCTTTTCCAGCCTGTCCATCAACTGCCATTTGGGAAGACAAGCAAGTGGATAAAATTCATCCCATAGAAATTTTAATTACCTACTGCTCTTGTACTCTCAAGAGGCAGTGATAAATTGGCATTTTCTAATTTAGTTTGGAAGACTTTTTTATGTTAGGGGAAGAGCACCTCATAAATGGTATATTGAATTTAGACAAATTTTTTTAAAAAAAAATTTATGTGACTTAATTATCTATAGATATGATTTTGGTTTTCTGACTTAATTACTTATAGCTATTGTTCTGTATTTTCCATAGTAAAGATAAACATTGTGGACATTTAGAATATTTTCTATATTATTTCAGATTTAGACATTTAAGGTGCACTATTTTTTTCTTGAAGAACAAGATAAAGAAGGATAACGTACTACTATTCTGAGCTTTCCAATTTTAATCAATATGAAATATATTGACAAAAATATCTCTTAATCCAAAGGATAAACTGATGGCGAAGTGTAACATCTTAAAGTGAAGGAAAAATCTAATTTATCAATCAAAATGATAAAATGTTCGTTTATCTTCCTTAGAATCCCCTCCCATCCCATCCCATCCCTAAGTAATGATCCCTAAGTAATGTAGCTTTGCTTCACTCATTAATTTAATAAGGTTATGACAAGGAATAATACTTTTTCCAAAGGGCCACACATTGAAAATCTTACATTGAATGGCAACATCTATTTTCTTAAAAGCTAGGAATGAATAATTTTAGGTTGTTTATAGGAATAGGACCACTTGTGGACAACTTGACAAATCAAAGTGACGGTGATTTGAAAAAGGATTTGAAGTTTTGTCCTTTAATTGTGAGAAGAATTAAAGATTGTACAATGACTTTTGTACAAATTTTGTGCTAGATGTGAATAAGAGGTGGCACCCATGACCAAGCTAATTCTTTGTCTCTTTATAGAAACAAAACACAAAGCATCCTAGAAAGTTATGGCATAATCAGAATATGGATTGAGAAAAGCTTTTTATGAAGATTAATCCTTATGTCACGCAACCCTCAAATTTCATATCAACCAAGCATGGGACAGCTCATATGAATAAAGCTCCTAATATATATAGGGTTGGTAGGATATGGCATGTGAAGCTATAAGAAATATTATTTATAGAATATCATCTAATTAGATTAGTGGGATGAGGGGATTAAATAATCTTTATAGAATATCATCTAATTAGATTAGTGGGATGAGGGGATTAAATAATCTATGTTTCGTAAGAGACAAAAGTATATATAATTTTTTATTTGTTTTAAATATTTTAGATGTTGAGAGGATTAAGTATTTATAATTAAGAAACAATGGAGTCATCATAGTAGAAGCATCTACTCTACTTTAAGTTAAATTGTGATAATAAGATAATCTAACAATCTTTTTGTATAATAGAGCTCAATATCTTCACTAATAAACAAGAGGTAATAGATGACTTCAATTGTATTTATGGCTATAACATTTTCAAATGAAAATAAGTATAAGTGATCAAATAAATTATATACAATTTTTTTTATTGATATAAGTTATAATCTTCTAATAATTAAACAAGTCCAAAAAGTATCAAATTAACAATATCCCTTTCTTAACTTATGCTTAATAATAAGAAAGGTAGTGCCTAATAGTATTTTAGTAAAAACAATACTATCATAATATTAGTAGTAGGTGAATTAATATAATAATTAACAAGTGCCACGTATAGCCAGTACTTGCCTTTAATTTTGTAATTAATTATAATTATAATTTATCTTTAAAAGAAATTTTTAAAATAAAATAATAATAATAATTTGTTTTTATATATTGAATAATTAAAAATGTAATATATATGATGTACAATATTAAGATCTTATAATAGTTATATTTATATAATAATATTATTAATAAGTATAATATTGTATATTAAATAATTTGTAATAGAATTAGTATTCTAGTGTAATTTATTTTTAAAATTTTTATTATGTTTTTAATTCAACAATTGAAATCTTACTTTAAAAATAGTTTTAAAATTTTTATTATATACATTAAATTAATTAAATATATCTTAAAGGAATTTTATTTTATTTTCTTATTAAATTAATAAAAAAAATTATCACATGGGTAGGGTTGTTAAAAATAAAAATAAAGAAACTATTCAAAATAATTTTAAATGAGAATAAAAATAATAATGTGAGATCCATTGAACATCGTAACTCTTGAGCAACAAAATTGAATTCCACAAATTTCGTGTATAACAAATGATTTAGCCCATCAAATTTTTAGGAAATCCAAAACTTTCCTAATAATAATAAAATATTAATATAATAATATTAATTAAATAATTTCTTCCCTAAAATATCTTTCTAGTCTTTTATATAACCTTTTTTCAAAATATAGGTATGTTAGTTGATAATAAGATAGGAAATATCATGTTATTTTGTACATTAAAATTGGAAATGCCTCACATATATGTGTTAACCATATGCTTCAAAAGTGGATTGTAAATAAATATAAATTTGAGAAAATAAAATTATAAAATACTCTTAAATAAATAAAATGTCGAGTGCATTTAAAATATTTGTGCTAGGATAAATTTTTGAAATAGATTAGATAAATGTTTGAAGATATATATATATACTTTAAATATATTTATTTAAAAATATTATAAAATATAATTATCACTTTAATTTATAATAAAATATGAAATAAGTTAGTTTCCTCAAGATATGATTATTTCAAATATATTTATTAAAAAATACTAAAAAAATATTAATAAAATATTTGTAATTAAAATGAAATATGGAGGAAGCCTCCAAAAGGGGTCCTATAACACCAAACAAATTCAACCAATCATATTTGAGATAAGTAATTTCTATAATACATGAAATTAATGAATAAATATCGTAACTTTTGAAATATTCCAATCACAGAAAAATAGTTACTTATGATTGGTGTAAAATAATTCACTAATTAGCTAATTGTGCACAAGTGAATGCAATAGTCTAGCCTATGACAAGTACAATAAATTGATTTAACCATCAAAAATCATTTTAAGTTTTGTTGAGATACTTACATTCATATTCAAACTAGTGGATAATCATTATTCATGAGATAAAATAAAACTAGCACTTCACCTAACAAAGGTACAATGGTTACACCAATAGTAAGATATATCTTCTTCCTAGTCGTCTTCCTCTTCGTCTTCATCTTTGTCTTATCTTCATCTTCTTCTTACTCTTCCTCTTTGTCTCCTTCCTCTTCGTCCTCTTCCTCTTCTTCTTCTTTAATGAAAGGTTGTGTTAATTTATATTCATTCCCAATAAGAATAATTTTTATCTTTTTATTTAGGCTCCTAATTTTTGGAAAGTAATTGATTTCTTCTATGAAGCCTTGATCGATAAAAGGAAAAAAACCTTCAAGTTGTATTTTACCAAATTGGGGAATTTTAAATATTCCTCTCTCTCTCTCTCTCTCTCTCTCTCTCTCTCTCTCTCTCCTAAATCATCACAACTATGATTACATCCATTTACCAAATTCTGAACAAGAGTAGGAATGTGGTAGATATCTTTTCCAGTCTATCCATCAACTGCCATTTGGGAAGACAGAAGAAGAAAGTAAATTTTTTTTTATCTCATATAAGTTTTAATTACTACTCTTGTATTCTTAAGAGGCAGTGACAAATTGCCATTTTCTAATTTAGTTTAGAAGACTTTTTATGTTAGGGGAAGAGCACTTCATAAATGTTATATTGAATTTGGAGGATTTATTTTTTGGGTTATTTTTCTGTGTGATTTAATTGTCTATAGGTATTGTTCTAGTTTCCTGACTTAATTGTTTATAGCTATTGTTCTTGGTTCTCTATAGTAAATGCAAACATTGTGGGATCCATTATGTGCGCAAGAGCCAAAAAGTGGTAATTTCAAAGTGTGGTCCTAACGATTTTCCCCATTACCTTTTGCTTTAACAACCAAAAAAATCACATAATTCTTCCAATACTTAATTTAAAAGATTTTCTATGCTATTTCAGATTTAGACATTTAAGGTGAACTATTTTTCCCTTAAGAACAAGGATAAACAAAGATAAGGTACCACTATTGTGAACTCTCTAATTTTGGTCAATATAAAATGTACCAAACATCTCTTAATCCAAAGGATAAGTTGATGGTGAAGTGTAACTGAAGGAAAAATGACACCTTGAAATCCCCTCCACATCTCTAAGTAATGTAGAAATGTACCAAACATCTCTTAATCCAAAGGATAAGCAGACGATGAAGTGTAACTGAAGGAAAAATGATACCTTGAAATCCCCTTCACATCTCTAAGTAATGTAGAAATGTACCAAACATCTCTTAATCCAAAGGATAAGCTGATGGTGAAGTGTAACTGAAGGAAAAATGATACCTTGAAATCCCCTCCACATCTCTAAGTAATGTAGCTTTGCTTCACTCATTAATTTAGTAAGATTATGACAAGGAAAAATACTTTTTCAAAAGGGCCAAACATTGAAAATCTTCCATTGTCATGGCAACATCTATTATCTTTAAAGCTAGGAATGAATAATTTTAGGTTTTGTATAGGAAAAGGACCACTTGTGGACAACTTGACAAATCAAAGTGATGATGATTTGAAAAAGGACTTGAAGCTTTGTCCTTTAATTGTGGGAAGAATTAAAGATTTTAGAATGACTTTTTTGTAGAAATTTTCTATAAGAGGTGGTGCAAGTGCACATCACCAAGCTAATTCTTTGTCTCTTTACACAAGCAAACACAAAGCATCCTAGAAGGTTATGGCATATTCAAATTATGGATTAAGGAAAGCTTTTTATGAAGATTAATGCTTGTGTCACACAACCCTCAAATTTTATATCAACCAAGCATGGGACAACTCATATGAATAAAGCTCCATATATATATAAGGTTGGTATGATATGGCATGTGAAGCTATAAGAAAATATTATTTATAGAATATCCTCTAATTAGATTAGTGGGATGAGGGGATTAAGTAATCTTTTATGCATCGTTCTAATTTTATGGATGTTTCTTAACAAACAAAAGTATACATTTTTCAATTAAATATATATATATATAATATTTGTAAAAGAAAAGATTAAATTTTATTTATTTGTTTTAAATATTTTAGATGGTGAGAGGATTAAGTATTTATAATTAAGAAACAATGGAGTCATCATAGTAGAAGCATCTACTCTACTTTAAGTTAAACTGTGATAATAAGATAATCTAACAATCATTTTGTATAGTAGAGTTCAGTATCTTCACTAATAAACAAGAGGCAATAGATGACTTTAATTGTATTTATGGCTATAACATTTTCAATTAAAAACAAGTATAAGTGATCAAATAAATTATATATAATTTTTTTATTGATATAAGTAATAATCCTCTAATAATTAAACAAGTCCAAGAGGTATCAAATTAACAATATCACTTTCTCAACTTATGCTTAATAATAAAACGCGTATCAGGTAGTGCCCAGTACTTTAGTAAAAATATTTTCTATCAAGTTAAATAATTCGACAAAAATACTATCATAATATTAGTTGTAGGTGAATTAATATAATAATTAATAACAATTAAATATTAATATAACCTTTTTTTAAAATATAGGTATATTAGTTGATAATAAGGTAGGAATTATCATGTTATTTTGTACATTAAAATTGGAAATGCTTCACATGTATGTGTTAACCATATGCTTCAAAAGTAGATTGTAAATAAATATAAATTTGAGAAAATAAAATTATAAAATGTTCTTAAATAAATAAAATGTCTCATGTATTTAAAATATTTGTGCCAGTATAAATTTCTAAAGTAGATTAGATAAATGTTTAAAGATATATATACTTTAAATATATTTAATTAAATATATTATAAAATATAATTATCAGTTTAATTTATAATAAAAATGTGAAATAAGTTAGTTTCCTCAAGATATAATTATTTCAAATATATTTATTAAAAAATACTAAAAAATTATTAATAAAATATTTTTAAATAAAATTCACAGATTAAATCATATAGTTATGACAAATCAAAATAATATAATTTATAAAATATAAACATAATCAACATTATCTATGTCATGTTTGTACCCCAAAAATCTTGTTGAAAAAATGAAATATGGAGGAAGTCTCCAAAAGGGGTCATATAACACCAAACCAATTCAACCAATCATATTTGAGATAAGTAATTTTTATAATATATAAAATTAATAAATAAATATCGTAACTTTAGAAATATTCCAATCACAGAAAAATAGTTACTTATGATTGATGCAAAACTAATTAGTTAATTGTGCACAAGTGAATGCAATAGTCTAGCCTATGACAAGTACAATAAATTGATTTAACCATCAACAATCATTTTAAGTTTTGTTGAGATACTTATATTCATATTCAAACTAGTGGATAATCTTTATTCATGAGATAAAATAAAATAATACCTTTTCGCAATTATCTATTTTGATGTCCAAAATTAAATGCAACAGAATATAGAGTTTGTATATTCAACCAAAGTTTGATATATATTTTCTTGATGAAAAAAACTATAAAACTAAGAGAGTGATTATTAGTGATTGGTAAAATTTAACAAAGCTAATAGTAATTATTATATTAAGTAGGGTTGGGGGCATGGCTCCATTAGCGAAAGGTATTAATATGATTTAGAACAACAGAGAGGGGGGGGTGAATCAGTTGTTCTCAGGTCCAAATGTATCAATTGAACTTTTAAACACTTCAACAATCTCAGATCTAATCACCAACACTACTCGGTCATTAAAGAATGTATGCCAGAAACATATAACAATGCAGTCCACTATCCAACAATATTTAACTTGCAAAACATAGAAATGTTCACACCAAAACATTCACACAAGTATGACACCAGGATTTATAATGGAAACCCAATTTGGGAAAAACCACTTTGTAACATGTTACTGATATTTTCACTCTTCTGAAGTGAGCTCTATGAAAAGCCAACCCTATCAAAGGTTTACAAACACAATGCTAGGTGTGACCTTGTTAAAGGATTTCAACTACCCTGTTAGGAGTGACCCTTGTTAGAGGACTTAAGTACATTCCATCAGAATGAAACCTTGATTAAAGGATTTAAACAATGACTGTTAGGTCAACCTTGATTAAAGGATTTATACCAATACAATGGTTAGAAAGTAGCAGTAGTATCTGCTTTGAAAAACATACAACTCACTTTGCAAATAACAAATCCAATTCACACATATATGCTAGCTTATTGACTGAGCTCCATTTCCATCTCCATCACTGATCTACTCAAAAATCCCTTCAAGCAATCACAACTCTCATTAACTCCTTCACCTTCGGTCTTTCTGCTTAGACTTATCAATCAATAACAACAACTCCAGCATCCTTCTTTAACCTTACACTTAGGTTTTCCTTTATACCTCTTTAATAGGTAGATCCATCTTTTTTCGCTTAATCTCCTTCGTAGATCTTAGGTTTAGGTCAGATTCATCAAATCTTTCCAACATTCATGTTCTTCATCCATCCTTCTAGAAACATCTTCAATCTCTTTATTGAAATCACAATAGAATGGTTTACCGTGCATTAAATTCTCCATACTCTCAATTAATAAAGTCAACACGATTTACATAATCCAAGAATTCAACTAAGTCGGCTAGGAATATGAATTCTTCCTCAAATGTAAATTACTGACGCTCGATCAATACTGTGTTCAACTCCTCGGTCATCACTGCGTAGCTCGGTCATCTCTTCAAACTGTCTCCCTCAGCTAATGCTGTCACTCAGCAATAAACTGATGTTCGATCAACACTAAATTTACTCGGCATATACTAGCTTTAGGTCGACACTAACATCACTCGTCTTAAACTATATTTCTTCACTTCTGCTCGGTTAAGCCTACTTGTTCAGTCTTGCTTCTTACTTACATAAACAATACATTATCTTATCATTGTGCCACATAATTATGTACTCATTGAAGTATCAAATAACTCAACCTTTCTCTAGGTTCTATTGTTATCACCCTTGCCCTAATCCTTCTCATCAATCAATAGATATAGTACTTTCTTAGATAGCAATTGTCTTACTAGTTAAGGTTTGACATCAATGACAATACAACAATTGCTTCAATTGCAGTTTCTGACAAAAGCTTCCTAGTAAAGCATAAGGTCACGAGATCCACTCTCCCCCAGTCCATGTGGTATCAAAGGACATGTCATAGTTCATAAGGAGTGTCATACTTGATTCTTGTAGTCTAGATGTATGTTTAATTGGGGCGCTTCTTATGAAGTAAATAAACATGTATTGTGTATCAAAGATCTTACTAAATATCAATACAATTTATATTAAAACTAATTTATTTCTTAATTTTTTAGAAAAATTGCATTCTTTAATATGATTATAAATAAAATATATTATGATTATATCATTTAAAAAATTAAAAAATTAATAAGTGATATTGGCACAATATGATGATTTATATGGCTTGTTGATGTCCTTGTCATCTAGTTTCAAATCGCATTAGAGTATTATTGTTTATTGGTATGTCAAGGAAGAGGTTTCCCATTTGTGACCTCATCAATTCAAGGCTCAAGATGAAAAATATTTATCCTTAACAAAATAATAAATACATAAATTGATATAAAAATTGAGATTGATAATGTAAAAAATATGATAGTAATATAAGAATTAAAAAATAGAAAGGTGTTTATTTTTAATGGCGGTGAAGAAATGGTTGGCACATATATTATAAATCAATTGATTCACAACTTCAAGATTATATCTAGAGATCTAATCTTCATGTACATGAAGGTGAACTTGATGTATGAATCAATTTTTTTCTTTAAACAAATTGATAAAATTTAATGATTAAAAAAGGTTCACCTCCATCTATTATGAGAAAATGGTGTTAGATATTGTTTGGGAACTTGCTACATGGTGATTCATCCTCCTTTAGTGAAGCTTTTAAGAAAGTCAATTCAACATTGATAAATAAGGATTAAAGGTAGCAAGCATTTCTACAATGAGCTTCTAAGATGTTGGTGTAATGGTAATATAACAAGATTTTGGTAGACGGGCTCTATATTTTTCAACATTCATTAATGAATGTTGGATGATTCAAATAAATTAAAATTGGTCTCTAAATACACCACCCTAACATGCAAGTCGAAATATCATGTTTTAGTTAGTTCACAATAGCTCTCATAAAAGAGGGAAACATGTACACAATTTGAGAAATTAATATAAAAGTTTATGGTTTTGATACGCAAGCAAAAGTGACTTGGGTAAATTCCATATGCATGGATTCGAGCCAAAGGGTCCAACAGTATATTTACCAAGTGATTTTTATGATGTTCAAAGATATAACAAGCCTAAGATAAAATTATTTGCCAACTTTCACATAAAATACACTAATATGCTAACTAATCAATACATAAAAATAACTCAATCACCATGTATCCAAAATATCAAGTGAACTTTTAAAAAAATGCTATTTTTACAATTACACATGTATGACTTACTAGTCATAACAAAAACCATTCTAATAATAAAAAATGTCAAACCTAAATAATATGTACTTCAAAATATTTAAAATAATCTAAAGTACAAATGAGTTAGTATACTTCTAGAAAGTAATAAGATAAATTTATTAGCATCTAGATAAAACCAAGAAAAATGATGAATTACTTAATGTGATTCAAAATATTGATGTAAAATTTCACTATTGTTTTAAACATATACAAAATCATTTGTATAAATCATGAAAAAAATTATATCTTACCCTTAAAATCTAAGTATTATTTCTCTAAAAAACTCACATTGATTTTATTGTAAACCTTATTATAATTAAGCTAGCAAAGTGCCACTTGACTTGGTCCATTAGTAGGAGCTCTTGGACCAATGAGAAACACTCTCTACATAACTATTAGAGTTCTACCTCCTTCCTCTACCCATCCTTGAAGACATTGGCAAGTTTGTAATCAATCTTTCACATATGATTGTGGTTCCTAGTCCAATAGTTCTCAGCCCTCAAGATATACATAATGTTGTTTGTACTTGGTCCCAACACTCACAACCATTTTCTATCTACTCTCATGAGTGGAGTGAATTTAGGTAGCCTAATTCCTCTCATGGACATGTTCCTAGTTGGCCTCTACCAAGTTCCCTTAACTGGAGTTTGCCATTTCTTTGTTGCATGCTAAAAAACCCTCAAAGGACACTCCTTGGGAGGAGGGTATACTCATTAGTTTAGAATTAGTTGATGATAATGATGTATCTATTGATGTATGCGAGAATCATGATGATAAAGACCTCTCTCTTACTAGAATTTCTATAAATCTTTAATTCTTTATACATTATTATGTTCAAACTTAACCTCAAAACTTGACATCATTTAGATTTGTTCCCTCTTCATTCTACAAATATACTTTTCTACCGCCCCACTTTGTAGAAATGTTATACTAGCAGTTGCGCGATTATATGTGGGCAACAATGAGCCGATAGGGCTATATTATTGAATTGAATGGTAAAACAACATTTTAATATGAAATTCAACAAGGATGTCTGTGCAATACAGTAGAAGAACAATGTGTGTAAATAAGAAAAGGATTGATGAGTCAGTATTATGCAAATTTGCAAACTCTTTTCACAATGCAAATTTCCTCACTACTTTTGTTTCCATCGAAATAAGATTTTGTAATAAGCACAACCAAGTCTTCATGATTTCCATCAAATGGCATAATAAATTGGTGGTTCTCTGAGCTATTTCACACATCTTTAGGTAAAATTGAATATATCCAAACACTTCTTCATACTACTGGGCTGCTTATCATCCACCAGATTAGCAGTTTGTGGTGTCACAAAGTCAGGCATTTTCATGCAATCATTTCTTCCAAGATTGGTATTGTCACCATTTTTGTTGTCATCTACAAATTGGCCATAGAAATCCTAACATCTAGTGTCGTATATATACATCACCGAGTCAGTTTGGAAAGCTATGACTGTCATTCAAAAGGCACAACTGTAAAGGAACCGCGTTGAGTGAAGGAGAGAGGTACTGTGGAGAAGGCAGAAAGTGGAAGAGAGACTTGGCGGAGATGTGTCAACCGAATTAGAGTTCGAACATGTGGATGACTACGCACGAAGAGATGCCTTCAACCATCAGTCGCTGATGACAGCTGTAGCAAAGAGTGACAGCTCTATGAAGAGGTAACCACCAAATTTTCGTGTCAGTTGTCAGAGGAAGCTGCTATGCAAGCACACAAGATGACACATTTCCAACTAAAAACAAGGGTTCTAGAAGCAAAAGCTCCCACAATAAAACATATAGACTTAATTATTCTCTTTTAAATTAAATAGATCTATTCATAACTAATCTATTTAATTCCACCCTTTTCACAATATAATTTCAAACATTCACACCAAAAACTCCCATACAATTTTTAAACCGTGAAACATTCAAATTCAGATTTCAGATCGAACTTACATGTAATCTAGATCTCCACCGACAATGAATGATGGGAACATTATTAACAGTGGTCTTGTTATTTAATGGTAGGATGAAAGTACCATGAAATTTCGCTTTGGACAAACCCTGGCTGACATAATGCTATAACTAAAGTTGTATTACCAAAGAGAGATTGAGTTTTAAGAGAATTTTCCGTAGTGGAAAGTAGACAAAGTTCTGGAGAGATTAAAAATTTCAACTGTTTATATCCTTGAATTGTATGGTTTAAAATAAATATATCCATTGACGTGTACGCCTTTGGTTGATATTAAGGGAGATACTCTCCAAAATTGCCATGGGTTTGTTTATAATTTCGGAAAAGAGAAAGTTCCATGGGATTTGGAGGTTGTTGGCCGTTGTGATAATTGTATTTTGATGGGGTACTCACACTGAAAAAGTGTTCTCAGTGCTTGTGAGCACCACGTTAAGCTTTTCGAATAAAGCTCTGAATTGGGACGTATGATATAGGTTGTCAGTTTTAAAGGAGTATGATAGACTAGAGTACAAAATTATCTATGATATATTCATGTATCTCATTGAAATATCATTTATGTGGTCGGTGAGAGAGACTTGTTAAATGAAAGGATTGTAAATAGTTTAGATGAAGATTGAATGAGAAATGGAGATGTAGGCTTTATGGAAAGATTTGGAAGAGATTGAGTAACCAAAATATAGAGGTCTCGAGCTTCTGCTAATGTACACATATAAGCTTGGAAGATCTTACATTTAAAACTATCTGTTAGAGACAAGTTGAAATGTATGATAGTTAAACCAATCAAATGTCTATTTTGTCAATATAATGAGAGTCTATAACATACTTTTTAAGGATTGTTTGTTTGCTAAAATGAAATGGAAAGCTATTATCAATTACTTCCTAACTATCTTTGAACATGGTTTGGGCTAGAAATCTATTGTTTTGAGCCTTGGCATACAAAATAATGTGGTGGCAAATACTATAAGACACATTATTTTATTTAACAATTGAAAATGCAAGTGTTTGACTATTTTCGATAATTAATTGCTTCACCAAGAGATGAAAATGCTTAAGTTTTATTGTGACATCTTATTTCAAGTTCTCTCACTTTATTTTCAAATGTAGGGGGCCTCCAAGGAGCAGTCTAAGACCAAAATGTTATCGGACAAATGTAAATTTCAAATTCTCGAGCTACACAAATAAGACTACTTCTATTATACCCAGTTACAAAGCTATTTTAAATTTCGATTGTAAGCTTCTCATTTATTAAGATCTTGTTTGTGTTAGAGGTCCTTTTATCAGTTGTTATCTTGTATTGAGTGATTGTTAATCATCTTTGTTGCATATTGTGTTTGTAGTTATGTTCAGTGTCTTTTCCTTATTGTTGTTTAGTTCTTCTTGTTGTTGTGTTGATGGACAATTATTACTATTATTGAGGGAAGTCTCTTTACTGCCCTCCTTTGTATGATTCTTTTAATATTGCATTATATCATTGAAAAAGAAAACCAAAATCCCTAATTAAGGAAGGAAATCCCAATTATAATAATTGTTAAATATTTGATAGAAGAGCATCTACTCACTTATTGGTTCATGAGGTTGAGGGTAGACATAAGCTTATGTCAATCAAGTAATTTCTCATAGGTTTTGGAGAGTGGCACCCTTGTAACAAACAATGAGTGCTTTCACAATGATCAATTATTCATTTTGTGAATTTAATGACAATAGTTTATCAATTAAATGAGGCCAACTTTATAATTTACATGAATATGTTTTAGTTTTATGAGAATACAAACTCACTTTCTTCATGAATGGATTAGACATTGTAACTTGAAAATTTTGAATTAATATAGATTCGACTTCTTAAATGTGATATGTGCATATTGACTAATTGCATTTATCTAATTTAACATTTTGTTTGAATTAAATGGTAATTTTTTCTCTTTATTTTCTCTCTTGTAAAAGTATATTTTGGTTTTTTAGGTGATCCTAGGAGCCGAATTATTGAGTGGCTCTAATAATGAAACCCTTGCAACTTTTGGATTTTACCCATTTCCCCCCTTAGTAATATATGACATTTAAATATTCCCTTGATGAATCGTACTTTATTGAAGTTCGCCCCATGAGCTTTGATTTCCCCATCCATGTCTTGCATGGCATCATAGGTGGTAGTCACTTGTATTTGAAGCTCAATTTGTTCCATATGCTCTTTTGATTTATCCGTTAGATTGGGTCATTGTAAGAAAAAAATAATATAATGTTAATATTTGTGATGGTAAGTTGGAGAGTATCAATTTATTTTTATCCAACTAGGTAGGGTTTTCCACCCACTATTTTCATTCCTCGTTTATTCTTGCCTTTGTTATCTCAAATATAATATTATTGTCAAGCATTGTGGCTTGATTGTTCATCTCCTTGACGTTTCTCATCTACCAACTATTAAATTATTACCCAAGGTACACCTCTACAATGACAAGACCTTGCATTGAATATTACTTATCATGCCTTATGTTTTCTTCGTATTCCCCACATGTTTTTTAAGATATCCTCTCTTTTTATTTCATTGATAATATTTCCAATTTGAAAATTTTGGATGGGTGATATGATTGAGAGATCTACCTATGATCCAACCATTTGAAACTAGAATAATTGCATATGTGTACAATGGATTTAATTTTCTTTTATTTCTATGCAAAATACTTCACAAATTTTGTGGGTGATGTTGGGGAGGATGATGGCTCATTATGGTGATGTTGTACATATAGTGGTCCTTGTCCCTCTAGTTGAATTTTTTTATTGCTACATGCTTCTAAATGATGTTTATTGTACTTGATGGACCTTCATTTATTCTTCTCTTACTAATTCATATACTATTTTAGTAACCTCCATTGTTTCCTCCTAAATTTGTTTGATAATTTATCAACTCTTTACTTAGATTGGAGCGAGCCTTGACTTGTATATAACCTGTGTGAAGGGGAATATTCTTTCTAAGGAATTGATTCTAATGTTAAAACTAGCTCAAAAACATAAATCAAAGTAGCAATTGAATTTAGGTGTGAAAATATCTCAAATCAACGAAATAGCTAATGAAGACCAAGTATGATGCTCTTCTCGACGAGTAGATTTCCCCACAATGATAGATTAATGTGTGATCATGATTTTGGTAGCATAGCAGTGCTCAGACATGCTCAAGGATGGAAATTTCTCTAAGTTGCATTAGAGTTTGAACATAGGTTGTGTGTTGAATGAATTATAGTCATTGGAAATGCCTAAGTGTTCTAGATGAATTGGAAACAAAATGGAATGAATGGTCAAGATGCAAGGAGTAAAGATAGGAGGGTGGAGAATGGTTTGGTTTTGAACTCTCATGGAATGTTGACAAGTATGTAATATTCATGAGAGAGTGTGATCTAACAAGGTTTCTAGGAAGGAAGGGACTTTGGAGTGTGGACAATATTTTACATAAAGGCATCTCTTGTCTCCATACTTCAAAGTACACGGGAGAAAGGGAATAACAATTTTTAAGGGTATGTGTAGGATCATGAGGGGCCAAAATATGGCAATATAAAAAAATGTGTTGACTTTTTGGATGTCTTAGTTTTCACTACATGGAGCCATGGAAAAAGCCAAAGCATAGCAAATATCAAAAAATTTTGGGAATCTGAACATAACAAATTTTCACAAATATTTCATATGTTTTAAAATATTGGATATCAACTATGGATTCATATTTATATTAATATATATGTTGGAAACTACAATTGAAGCAATTGTTGTATTGTCATTGATGTCAAACCTTAATTGGTAAGACTATTGCTATCTAAGAAAGTACCATATCTATTTGATTGTTGAGAAGGATTAGGGCAGAGGTGATAACAATAGCACCTAAGGAAAGGTTGAGTTATCTTGATACTTCAATGGGTACTTTATTATGTGGCACAATGATAAGATAATGTATTGCTTATCTAAGTAAGAAGCAAGACTAAACAAGTGGGCTTAATCGAGCAAAAGTGAAGAAATCTAGTTTAAGCCGAGTGATGTTAGTGTCGACCGAGCCAGTATATGCCAAGTAAATTCAATGTTGACCGAACATCATTTTATTGCCAAGGAAGACAGTATTAGCTGAGGAAACAGTTTCAGTGGTGACTGGGCTACCCAGTGATGATCGAGGAGTTGAACATAGTATTGACTGAGTGTCAGTAATTTACATTTAGGAAGAATTCAAATTCCTGGCTGACATAGTTGAATTCTTGGATTATGTAAATCATGTTGACTTTATTTATTGAATACATGAAAGCATTTAATGCACTGTAAACTATTTTATTGTAATTCCATAAAGAGATTAGAGAATTTTCTAGAAGGATGGATGAAGAACATAATGTTGGAAGGATTCGATGAATCTAACCTAACCCTAAGATGTACAGAGGAGATTAAGTGGAAAAAGTTAGATCGACCTATCAAAGAGGTATTAAGGAAACCTAAGTGTGAGGTTGAAGAAGGGGATGCTAGAGTTGTTGTTATTGACTAAATAAGAAGAAAAGGTTGAAGGAGGAGTTGTGATTTCTTGAAGGGATTTCTAAGCATATCAGTGACGAAGATGGAAATGGATAACAGTCAGTAAGCCATCATATATATGTAAGAATTGGATCTGTTATTTGCAAAGTGAGTTGTATGTTTTCATATCAAACACTGTTGTGTTAATTTCTAACCCTTGTATCAGTTTAAATCCTTTAATCAAGGTTGACCTAACAGTCATTGTATAAATCCTTTGAACAAGGTTTCATTCTAATGGAATGTACTTAAGTCCTTTAACAAGGTACACTCCTAACAGGGTGGTTGAAATCCTTTAACCGGGTCAAACCTAGCATTGTGTTTGTAAACCTTTGATAGGGTTGGCTTTTCACAAAGCTCACTTCAGAAAAGTGAAAATATCAATAGCATGTTACAAAGTGTTTTTTCCCAAATTGGGTTTCCACTATAAATCCTAGTGTTAATGCTTGTGTGAATGTTTTGGTTTGAACATTTCTGTGTTTTGCAAGTTAAATACTATTGGATAGTGGACTGCACTATTATATGTTTCTGATATGCATTCTATAATGACCAAGTAGCTATTGGTTGTTAGATCTGAGTTGTTGAAGAGTTTTGAAAGTTTATTTTATACATCTGGACCTGAGAATAACTGATTCACCCCCCTCTCTTTTGTTCTAAATCATACTAACAATATAATTGTATTAATATTTAATATTATATTTATGTATTATATTATATAATATATTTATGTATAATATAATATTAATATTTAGAGAAGTGCACGAAGATGGTGTGCAAAAAGGGGGTATATGTGGCTAGTATTTTTATGAAACTAGATAAACCTAAATTTGGAAGAGACATTTGAGAGTGATGCACTCAAAATTAGAAGATGTGAAAATAAAAAGAATCATAGTACTCTGAATCTAGTTTCTGAAGAACTATTTTTAAAAAAATGAATAAGATTAAGAGGATCAAATCCTTTGTGCATGAAAAAACTATTCCTGATTTTTTTAGAAAAAACATAACATGGTGTTTGGCGTGTGCATTAAAAAAGTCATAGTTGGATTTATTATTTTGACAAATCCTTTGGTAGAAAGATAGTTAAGAGTGAGAGATATAAGTTGTCTATTTTTTTGTAATTTTTTATTGAGTGTGTTTTTTATATTTTTTGAAGTGGACACATCTTGAAAATCAGGTTCCTATTCATGCACGAAACATAACTTGCATTAAAATCATAGAAAATGCAAAAAAATTGAAGTGTAAAGAATCAAGTAAATGAAAATAATATATAATTTATTCTAAATTTGGTCTAGTGCATCAAAAGTTATTAAACAATTGTAGATGTATGTCACTAAGAACTATGGAGACATTGATTTAAAAAATTAAACTTTAATATGTTAATGTTATCCAAGAATAGAAATTTTTTATATGGTTAGAAAGCTCAGAAGACATGTGAAATTATGGTGGTAATTCTACAATTACCTAATTGATGACATGTAAACTTGATGATGAGGAAGTTGAGAAACTAGTTTGGAAGAACAAAAGACATGAAAAAGGAGGGAAATGAAGCTTCCAAGCCTTGACCTTATTATCCAAGCCTATTACCTAAGCATAAGGCGATTTGGTTTTTAAACATAAAAAGCCTGACCGTATTTTTAAATATTAAAAATATTTTTTAAATATTAAAAACTTGATTAAACATTAAAAACATAAAGTCGTCATACATATTAAGTATTACACATAAATATATATAATATTTACTAGAAACTTAATATTATGTACACATATTACATATTACATATTATACATATTTAATGTGTAATACATATGTAAATTTAATATGTGTATACATATGCTTATATATATGTATATAATATGTGTATGTATGTATGTATGCATGCATGTGTGTGTGTGTGTGTGTGTTTATGTATGTGTGTATGTATCTAGATCTATATGTATATTGTCTCATCCTAAAAAGTAAGCATATATAATTATACGCTCATTTTAGCCCTATTTTAGTATGTATGGGTTCCCATATTGATTTCATGCTCTTCTAATGCTCATTGGACCTTCAATTTAATATTATAAGTCTTGTGCTAATTCAATTTCTTCAAAAATCAAGGTAAGCCCTTATTTCTAAGTGTGCTCCTTTGTTATATCTCTTCTTCAATCATTTATTAGCCTACATGGGCCCTATTTTACCATTTTTGGCCTTTGTAACCATTCCCAACCTTGAAATCAATTGTTTCTTTTCCGACATCTACCCTATCATCCCACCACCTAGTTCAAATTTGGGTTGATTTTTTTAGGTACAAAACATTAATAACTGTTAGAGTAAAGTATTAATTGTGTTAATTAATATTTAGTCCCTTCTTAAGATGTCAACTCTTTTTCTTTAGTTGTTTATATTTAAACACACATGCACGAGTTGTTTTAAAATCATGCACTAGTTGTTTTAAATATAAACTTGCATGCATTAGTCATGTAATAGTTAAACTAATTATTACATGCACTAGGGTTTGTCTTTCAAGGCTTTTGATCTCCTTTATAAGGATGATCCATTGTACATTTAATTTATTCATTAATTGAGGATATTTTTTTCTTCATATTTTTGAGTCAAACCCTTGCCCTCTTCTTGTCTCTACTTCATTGTAATAGGTTTTTGTATGCAGGTGATCTTCGGGTTTTGTAGATTTGTATTTCTCACATCCTACATGGTATCAGAGCCTAATCTGCTACAACTTGTTTGCGTTTGAAGGATTCAGATTAGGGCCTTTTTTTTTGTTTTTTATTGAAATTATGGGGTCTCTAAATTTTGGTGCACTTTGAGCTCAAACAGACCTCACCGTTGAGCTTGCAACGCCCAAAAACCCCTATTTTGATATAAGGCGCATCCAATTTGGACAACTTTGCATTTTGAGCCTTTTTTTAGTACCATAAGCTTGACACACTTCATGAGGCAGAATTTGTACAGACTAACATGCTTCCTGAGGTAAAATTCTCAAGTTTTGGCATGCAAATCGATGCAAAAATTTTATTGTCTGGCATGCAAATTAGGATTAAAAAATTTGGCGTGCAAATCGAGGCAAAAATCCAAAAATTGTTGGCATAGATCCCGAGGCGTACATGTGATTTTGCAAAATTTATTATTTTTTTTCCATTTTAGGAAGTGACGGCCATTTGGCCGTCAAATTTAAGCCCGTCATTTGACGACGTCAGCATGCATCATCACCATTTGCACCATTTTTGAGCCCTCTCGTGCACCAATTGGTATTTTGCTAATATCTTGAGAATACGGTGTCGAAATCTGGAAAATGAGATATCGTCGAAAAGCTGGTTCCGAGCTCTATCTAGATCTAGAGGTTTGAATTTCTAATTTTGATTTTTTGATGATGCTTTTTTACTATTAAAGCCAGATGTTCATTTTTGCAGTCTAGAAGCTCTACCTTGCACATCCAGACTCTATTTTGGGAAAGCGAGATATCGTTGGAAAGCTTGTTCCGAGAGCTTTCTAGTTCTATGAGTCATTTTTCTAGATTCTACTCTAGGTATATTTTATTTAGTTTTTTTCACTTTTGCACTCTGGTGGATATCTTGGATGTTACTAGTCCTGGGATCTCTTCCCTTTAAGGGATGTCTCTTCTTTTGTTTCAGCGGCCTTATCTCTTATTTGAGTAGTGTATACTTCACTTTTTTAGCATTCTTTTATGCATATGCACTGAGATAAAGTGTCATTTTCTTGCATGCTTGGAATCTTGAACATGTTTGTGCTATTTGTACTCGCACTCCATTATAAAGTGCCATGGGGGGGTTTGATGTTTTCCTTTGTTTTCCATCTACCTTTTTCAAGTGAGTGTTCCTGTTATACACTAAGTTTGCACCCTTGTTTCAAGCTCTCTTGGTCTTGATAACCTAGTATAACATGGGAATCATCTCCAGGTTGTGGGACCTATGCTAACTAAGATGAGACCTCCAGGTTCTAGGCTGGTTCCTCTTGGATAATCACCTTAATTTGCTTCTAGATAGGAAAGTAAACTTTGAGGGAAAAGGGATGAAAGGAATGCTTGAAAGGGAAATGACTGAAAGCAAACTACCTACTAGGTGATACACCAAACTAAAATGAGCACAATATATTGACCAAATTAGCATGAAGGCTCTTAGATCTAATAGAACACAATCTTCCTAAACAGGCTTGCATAAGTGTTTCATAGAGAGGCCTGAACAAAAGACAGATTATGACCTGCAAGAAAATGTTCTCTTCAGCAAAAGGGCACAAGGATGAGATAGAATGACAGGGGGTTGAAGTATACCCACAAACTCACTCAAATCAAATCAGACTCAATAGTACACAAATAAGCTGAAAGAAAGAAGGGATCTAGAACTCCAAGATTTCTCTAATAAAGCCAGTATATTATACTCAATAAGAGAAATACAGACAAGGGAAAGACCAAAGGGTAGAACAAATGCCATGGATAGCTTCTATTGAATCTAAGATTTCAATGAAAGGTTACAGACTGTAAAAGCCAGAGGGTAGAAAAAATGCCACAGATAGCTCCTAAGAAAGAGAAACTCTTTTTACAATTGTAAACTCTAAGCTCTAAAAGCTCCAAAAAACTATTATATGCATCTCCTTATTACACATAGGTAGGAGCAAAAAATCTAATTAGGGTTACATAGATTTTCATAGAATAATAGCAAACCCTAATTCTGTCACTTCTGATCATAAATGCATCCTTGAAAATATCATGGCCGATCAGATATCTATTTGCATGTCCATTTCATCACCATATCTACCTGCAGACGAGCCACCTTGATCCATCACCTCTCTACAACTCAGGCTCACCATAATTGTTCAAATCTGGTACTTCTCAGATATTTGAATTTAAAAATATAAACGGTCACAGGTGGAGCCAAGCCTTTATCTTTATCAACGGCTGATATTTGAAGTTGATCTCATTTTAAAACATGGTCATAGATCTTTTCATTTTACACAGGTACCATATCTTATCTTACCCCTAACTCTGCCTTCACCTCAGGTTCTCCTTTCCCTTTAGTCACTAGATTGCACAATCTTTTCACTAACTCTGGCTTGGTCTAGCGATCACATGACAAGCGTTGATCTTACTTTGATCTGATGGTAGTCGCTTAGTCTCCTGATGTCTTTGGCATATTCCTTCTTGTCAGGAGATCACCCGACTGAAGGCAATCTCGCAGTCGCCAGATAGAAAGAATATTCTCTTTTTCATTGGGCGATAACCTGACTGAGCTACAAACCTGGGCCCACTAGAGACATGTGGCACATTATCATTGCATGTTGTATATCATCTTACCTTGCTGTCTGAACTAGCTATGCACTAACCTTGAGTTACCTTTTCTCTTAAATCTCCAAGTTGTTGGATGAAATCTTTGACCCTGGGTTTGTTATGAGACCACGCGACTGAACCACAAGTCTCCAAGTCACCAGATGAATTAAATTAACTCATTACCTTCATGAGACCTCGTGATTAAAGAAAAACTTGAAGTCTCATGAACTTTTGACTAACCACGGTTAGCTCTTGCGACTTCCCAACTAAAGGAAAATATTAACCCGGCATTGATACAAGTCATAACTGCAGTAAGGAAAGTCACTTAGTCACCAGATCTCCGTAAGAATTGTTGACCTTGGGTTTCATTGAAAGATTGCCCGACTAAAGAGAAATCGTTGAGTCACTGAATGGAAATGGAATATTCCATACGATTAGGAGATTAAGAGATAAAAGGTAGTCACAGGATCGGGAGACAGAAAGGCATATTCTTTTTAGCTTAAGAGATCTCACAACTAGCCGATTATGAAAAAGTGCACATGTAAAATGAAGACTTAAGTGGCCGAAAAAAGGTAATGGCAAAATAGAACAGGCCATAGGGTTTTTAGGGTTTTTCTTCTCTACGGTCACATTTTCAAATTTAATGGCTATTAGATTGGAGAGTTAAAAATTTGCAAAGACCAGAGGAAAAGTCACAGACCCATGAAATTTTCAAGGTGTTCAACAGGATTTTACAAAAATGCTGGATAGAGCCCAGCCTGTGGCCAAAATTGTATGGAACGGGAAATTTTGGGTAACAGTTCCTTCCATGACATTAGCCTTAGGGTATCTTTATTTTTGCTTGTGCTTTCTATGCACCTTCGATGTTCCTGGATCTTCACGATGTAGTTCTTATTGGCACTCTTTTCAGTGTACCATCCACCTCTCTCTTGTTAGCATTATGGGGAGTTTCCATTGATCATTCTTTTGCTTCCTTGGTTCGATAGTGTGAGCTATGTATTCAGTATTTGTTCCTATGTACTAGGTAGATGCAGTGGCTGGGTACCTATGCATTTTAGTGAGATGGATCATTTACCATATAGACACTCTTTCTTTCCTATTTTTGGATGCACTCTTCCAGCTTTGATTGATCAGCTCTTCAGGATTTTGGTGTTTATGCCATCTGTATCTTCGAGTTCAGGTGTTTGCGTCCTGATTTGAGTAGTGTCATTTGAGGGCATTGATGCAGATTACAGTCTTCTCTACCTAGTCATATTTCTATGGAGGATCTTTAGATCAGCAGTTACTTTTTGACAGAGTTTGCATCCTTTTACTTCGGTGATGTTCTACATGTTCATTCTTGTTCCTATTTTTTGGAACATTCCTAATTTTGGAGGCTTCTTTAGTCCTTCAGATTAGTCTTTGTCTCTTTTTGGAGTAGATTTTTTCCCATGTGGTTTTCTCTATTTCCCTGCTTTATAGAGACTCTCCTTTGTACATGGGTACCTCATCAGGCCATGTTGTCGGGACCCATTTTTATGCTTTCAGCACTATAGTTTCCTTTGCTTTCTTCCTGCATTGTTTGTAGTTGCATTGTTGCTCATCTTAAGGGGGGTGTTAGAGTAAAGTATTAATTATGTTAATTAATATTTACTCCCTTCTTAAGATGTCAACTCTTTTTCTTTAGTTGTTTATATTTAAACACACATGCACGAGTTGTTTTAAACTCATGCACTAGTTGTTTTAAATATAAACTTGCATGCATTAGTTATGTAATAGTTAAACTAATTATTGTTGGCATAATGGTCAGCACTCCCCTTGGGATTTGTGACATGGCTTAACCGCCTCCTGTGTCTTTTATAAGTCTAGTGGTTGTATCGAGCATTAACAGGTTGATCTTTTGGTGCAACAACAACCACTACTTGTAACAAGTGGTATCAGAGCTTGGTCACAGGTTCGAATCCCCTCGGGTAACGCTGAGGGGGAGATTGTTGGCATAATGGTTAGCGCTCCCCTTGAGATTCGTGACATGGCTTAACCGCCTCATGTATCTTCTATAAGTCTAGTGATTGTATCGAGCATTAATAGGTTGATCTTTTGGTGCAACGACAACCACTACTTGTAACAATTATTACATGCACTAGGGTTTGCCTTTCAAGGCTTTTGATCTCCTTTATAAGGATGATCCATTGTACATTTAATTTATTCATTAATTGAGGATATTTTCTTCTTCATATTTTTGAGTCAAACCCTTGCCCTCTTCTTGTCTCTACTTCATTGTAACAGGTTTTTGTATGCAGGTGATCTTCGGGTTTTGTGGATTTGTATTGCTCAAATCCTACAATAACATTATGTACCCATGTACATAATGTTTTAGACATTATGTAAGCACCTAAAATGGCTCAAATTTGGTCATGAGCCCCGTGCTGATGTTTTTGTGGGAGATTAGGTTATGTCGTTGGTTTGGCTTAATTTTGAATCCTAAAATGTAGTGAGAGGTATATAAATGGCCTATCTCTCCTCATTTTTACATAAAGCTATCAAGGATTATCAAGACAAGCAATTAGATTTCAAGAGCATTCTCAAGGTCTTCAAGGATCCAAATATTCAATTCTTCAAAGCATTCTTCTTCTTCTTCTCCTTCAAGTATTATGAAAAACTACAACATCCATTACACGATGCTTATCTTTCATGATTTCCTTTTGGGTTTTTATTGAGTTAAAGCTACTACATTAAGATTTGTGATCATGTGCAAAGAGGCATTTCACTATCAAGGTATAAGGTGATTTACTATTCAAATATGGCTTCTATTTCATCTTTCCTTTATGCGCAATTTTGCTATATTTTCAAGGTTGATGCCTAAAAAAGGGTTTGACCATGGAAAACACCTTTCCACAAGCTTCTTACCTATTTTTTGTGTGTGCAATAATAGGCTACACATCTATTGAAACATTTTTGGGAAGATCAAGACCTAATGGAGCAGCCCTACAAATTTTAGTCAAAAGTACTAGGTACGAAATGTGTAAAATGTTATGTACCTAGGTAACATTATTGACAGTCCACAATCAATGTGAATTCATATCATGGTGAGGTATCAACTAGGAGATCTCAAATTAGTAAGTATACATATCTACAATGTCCTAACTATAAAAAATTCAGATTTGTAGCAACATACTTCCTATTTCATTTCAAGGTACACACAAATCCTCTTATATCTCCATCTTTATCTGGTGTATAGCCGAGCTAAGAGTTCATAATTAGTCATTTTTCATAGTTTCTTTATCTCTCTTTCCTTTATTATAAATAGGAAAATGAACCAAAATCCTGAGAGTGTAGATATTGTATTGGCATCTCTTCCATCAAGGTGTTTCCAATCATGTACTTGTCTTGAGGATTTTTCATATTCCTAATGTTCAATAGGATATTGGATTGATCTCCCTTGATCACCATTTCTTATTACATACATTTTTGTGAACTCGACTCATGTCATTTCCAATTTTAATTTGGTGTCTAGGTCTAATTTGTATGCAAACATTATTTCATTTTAGGCATTTAGTTTTGATTTTATCAAATTTAGACCTATTTCATTATTGAATCTCCTTTTTATTATTGCATGTTTCAAAATAATAAAAAATACAAAGATATTTCATTCCATGCATTATTGTATGTATTTTCATTTGCATTCTATGAATGGAGTTGTTATCTTCATTTGCTATTTCAATTTCAAGCTTCTTTTAAGAGTTTCGGAATGTTTCCTTACATGCATATGATGATAGCTGAGTTCTTCATTTCATCCATAGTCATAATATTCCCTCTCCTAAAATTAATACTACTGATGACAAAATTTTGGCACAAGAAGAGCTTATTAACACTTCTACACAAAATCTTCCTCCTAGGGATGAGACTTTGAAGGATGATGTTGATCTTTCTCTTAAAATGTATCTCCCTCATGAAGATATTCTGGTTCAAGAGAAGGATACTTTACCTTACTTTCACTCCAATCACTTCCCCTTTGGGATGAATCTTTATTTAGTCATGATTATTACTCTCTTAAAATGTGCTTTATTCATAGAGATGTTCCTACCCTTGATAATTCCCCTATTTGGGATGAGCCATTGTAAAATGATGTTAATTATTCTCTCCCTCATGAAGAAACCTTTATAAAATAAGATGATATTTTGGTTGATAATTCTTCTACTCCCTCTAGTGATGACACATTCATGTGTGATGTTGATCCTTCTCTTAAGATGGACCCCCTTTATGAGGATATTTTGGAGCAAGAGGAGGACATTATAAATACCTTTCTTAATATAACCTTATCTTTATTTGACATCCCTTTTAGAGATAAAACATTGATGAAAATCCCTAATACCTATAATAAATGTTTTCCTACTCATGAGGACACCTTGGATGAAGAGGATAATATCATTACCACTTTCCTCAATTCTGTCCTTTCTAGTGATAAAACCACGAATAATCAAAAGCTTTATCAACTCAATGTTGCCAATATTTTTGGTAGTGAAGATCCTAAGGTTGTCCATTTTTGTCAAGATACCACACAAAATCAAAATAAACTGGTCATTGTGGTAAAAGGTGCTCAACACCCTGACTATCATGTGGTTGCTCATATACATAACATAAGAAATAATAGACAACCAACAAATTCAGCTATTCCTCCTCTTCCCACTTCTCAACAAATGCTTCCTTATGCTCCCCAACTTCCAAAAAATATTGGAAAGGAATACGATTTAGTAGAATAACTTTGTGCTACTCCTACCAAGATATCCCTTTGGGAGCTCCTTCAAACTTCATCTACATACCATGAAGCATTGTAGAAAGCATGGAGAAACATGATTGTCCATCCTCCTATGCAAATTAATATAACTTCCATATATGAATGCATGATTGAAACCAATAATAAAGCTCAAATTGTGTTTTCTCAAGATGATTCACCTCCTAAGGAGATTAAAGATCAATATGATTCCCTTATGGTTGTCATCTTTATCAATTTTAATCTTATTTTTCTAACGTTAATTGATAATGGCTCAGGACTTAATGTTTGTAGCATTGACTTGTTACATAAGATAAATGCAAATACTTCTTCAATCAAACATGATTCTATTCATGTCCATTTCTTTGACAATGTTTCTAAACAAACTATGGGTATTATTAATTTATCTGTTAAAGTAGGTCATGTCACTTTACCTACTCATATTCATGTCATGTCTAATTCTCTTGATTATAATATTCTCTTAGGATGACCATGGTTACATGTCATGCAAGTTTTTCCTTCAACACTTCATCGAAAAGTGAAGTTAATTTATAACAATATCCAATATACGCTTGTCACTGATGATAAATAAAGTTGCTTACAAACTAAATCTGGTTCTCCATCCATTATTACTTCATTTAAATAAAAATATATTCTCCTCCTAAATATACTTCTTCATCTATAAGTTCCCTTTTAGAAGATGATTGGGGGTCATTATACTTTACGGGCCATCTTGTGTGGGTGAATACAAAGTTCCTAATTTTTACGCAGGATACTTTAAAGGGCCTAGTGTGTCATTTGTTCAACCCGATTATTCTAAAAATTCAACTCATAATCTAAAACTAATTTTGGTATGTGTGCAACAAATCTTTGAGACCTATTTGAAACTTGTCAAAGGGATTAGTATCAAACCTCCTTCTTTGTCAACATCGCCTCCTTTGTCATCTAATATTTCTTCTATGTCTTGCTTTAATCAAGAAATCATTTTGTCTAACCTTCTTCATGTTAAGTTGATTACTCAACCTAAATGAAAGAAGAAGTATAGTCAAAAACTTTTGAATCTTCCTTTTTGCACATGTACCATCTATATAATGACCACTTTACTAATGAATATCAAGATTTGTGTTACAAAATTTAGAAACTCATATATTATGACATCATTTACATAACAGTCATAATGAGTTAATTTTAAATTATGATACTTTAAATAACATTTAAGCTCCAATTATATTGCTCCACACTAAGTGACATTGTTAGCCTCCCCATTGGGGGCTCATTGTCATTCATGGTGGTACAATTTTAGGTGCAATCATACTTTATGAGTAACATAATATTCCTCTTTCTCTTTATCTTTGTCTCCACACTTGAGGGGCAAGGGTAGTATGTCAATATCTTATCTTTTCTAAGGATCCATTTTCCCTTGATTAAGTGAACTTTTTTATCATCTGATGTCCAATATTACATAGAATTATTTGTTTACATTGAAGATTCCTTCTTAAATACAAGAGGTATGTATCCTTGATCATAACCTCTTCTTTGTTTGCAATTGGGTGTCCATGGTATAAAAAATTCCCTTACTTGGGGGCTAAAAGTGTGTCATCCTTCCTTAATAATCTCTCTACCTAGCAATAAATAAGGTGTGAATTCTTCCCTTCTATGTATCAATGATTATTTTCATGATTTCTTTATCCTCTTTTCAACATCCTTCAATAAGATCCTTTACACTCATTTCTTGGTATCTCTTTGCATTCATTCCTATCTTGACCTCATAGGAGTTGTGACCTCTTTGGCTTGGACTGGGTGTTTCTTAAGGGATACATCTTTGGTGTTAAAGGTACCTTATCCTTATTCCTCTTTTCCTTAAGATGTCAAAATAGTCCTTTTTGGTCATCTTAAGGGGAGACATATATGGACTTCTTATTGCAAATATTTTGTTTACTTTAAGCATTCCGGGTAGAGTACACTAGCGTAATACAATTTACAAGGGATAGATCACTCACTTTTGTACATTTTTGGTGGATTTCATTGGATACAATGCTTTCATTGGTTATCCTTAGAATTGGATGAACTAGCATAACACAACTAGCTAGCACATTTGACCTCTCATGTGCATACATTTTCAAAATTGGTTGACTAGCATAATACAATTTGATAAATCATTTGACCTATCATTTTCATGGGCTGAGTAGCATAACACAACTTTCTAGAGAATTCAAGCTCTCATTTGCATAGTTTTTTATGAGTTGACTACAATGCAATAGACCATCAACTCCCTCTTTACATTTTTTGATGGGTGAAACTAGCATAGCACAATTTTCTAGACCATTTCCCCATCTCCTCTCTCTCCTTTCTCTCTCATGGACCACCTTGCACAACACAAATGGCTAGCCTGTAGCATCTATGGTTGTCTTCTTCTCCCGTCCATGATTCTATAGCATAATACACTTTTCTATTTGATTGGATTGTGGAGTGTTATCTTATATGTTGATGTGCACTCTACCTCTTTTTTAATGTGACCTCTTGTACTTTTTCAATAGCTTTCTGAGCATGATGCTAGTGGTTGAGACATTTTCTTTGTTGAGGTCTCTTAATCTAGTTAACATGGAATCTTAGTAAGATTTAGGCTATTATTTTTGTTTTATGTGTCCTTTCACATGGATGTACATGTTAACATCCTTAGTTTGGGGCTTGTGTTCGTAGACTTAGCAACATCTTATCTCTTTGTAATTTTCCCATAATCTTCATCTTTATCTTTATCTATCTTTTTTATACATTACCTTGAGCATGAGATTATTTCATACTCTTGCTAAAGTGGGAGCTAAATGTACCATCCTAAAAAATATAAATATATACTCATTTTAGCCCCATTTTAGTATGTATGGGTTCCACATTGATTTCACACTCTCCTAATGCTCATCGGATCTTCAATTTAATATCGTAAGTCTTGTGCTAATTCAATTTCTTTGAAACTCGATCTGAGCCCTTATTTCTAAGTGTGCTCCTTTATTACTTATCTTCTTCAATCATTTATTAGCCTACATGGGCCTTGTGTTACATTTATGGCCTTTGTAACCCTTCCAAACCTTGAAATTACTTGTACCTTCTTTTCTGGCATCTACCCATTCATCCTAGCACCCAGTTCAAATTTGGGTTGATTTTTATAGGTATATATGTTACTAACATTATGTACCCAAGTACATAACATTTTATTCATTACATAGCCACCTAAAATGGCTCAAATTTGGTTCAGATCCATGTGTTAGTGTTTTGGTGGGAGTTTAGGTCCTGTAGTTGACCTAGCTTAATCTTGAATCCCAAAATGTAGTGAGAGGTAATAAGCGACTTATCTCTCCTCATTTTGACATCAACCTATTAAGGTTTATCAAGAAACCATTATCGATCAAGCAATCAAGCAATTGGCTATCAAGAGCATTCTCAAGGTCTTCAAGCATCCAAGTTTTCAAGGCATTCTTCTTCTTCTTTTTCTTCAAGTATTGTGGAAAAATACAACGTCCATTGCAAAAGACTTATCTTTCACAATTTCCTTTTGGGATTTTATGGAGTTCAAGATATTGCATTAATATTTGTCATCACATCTAAAGAGACATTGAACTATCAAGGCATATGACAATTTACTATTCAGATCTAGCTTTTATTTCATCTTTCATTTATGCAATTTCATTATATTTTCAAGCTTAATGCCTAAAAAGTATTGTCCAAGACAAACCCATTTCCACAACCTTCTTCCCGATTTTTTAGTATGCAAGAACATGCTACATAGCTTTCAAAACTTTTCCAGGAAGATCAAGATCTAACGGAGAAACCCTACAAATTTTAGGCAAAAGTACTAGGTATAGAATGCCTAAAACATTTTTTACTTAGGTAATGTTCTGTACACCTCACAATCAATTCAAATTCATATCACAGACAAGTATCAGTTGGGAGATCTCAAATTAGTAAGTACATGTCTCTGCAGGGTCCCGATTGTCAGAAATTTAAATTTGTAGTAGCATACTTCCTATTTTGTTTTCAGGCGCACACAAATCCTCTTCTATCTCCATATTTATCTCATTTATAGCCTCAACAAGTTCATAATTAGATATTTTTCATAGTCACTTTATCTCTCTTTCCTTCATTCCAACTAGCAAAAGGAACCAAAACCTCGAGAGTATAAATATTGTATTAGCATCTCTTCCATCAAGGTGTTGTCAATCATATTTGACTTGAGAAGGTTTTTTATTCCTAATATTCAATAGGAGATTTAATTGATCTCCCTTAATTACCATTTTTTACTGTACATTTTGGTGAACCCGACTCATAACATCTCCAATTCTAATTTGGTGTCTAGATCTAATTTGTATGCGTTACATTGTTGCATTTTAGGCATTTAGTTTTGATTTTATCAAATTTAGAGCTGTTTCATTCTTGCATTTCCTTTTCATTCTTGAATGTTTTAAACCGATAAAAATACAAAGATATTTCATTCCATGCATTGTTGTATCTATTTGCATCTACGTTCTATGAATGACATTGTTATCTTCATTTGCTAGTTAAATTTCAAGTTTCTTTCAAGAATTTCATGATGTTTCATTTCATGCATATGATGATAGCTTAGTTCTTTACTTCATCCATAGTCATAATATCCCATCTTCCAAAATCAATTCCACTCATAAGAATATTTTGGCACAAGAAGAGCTTATTAACACTTCTTCACAAAATCTTCCTCCTCCAGATGAGACTTTAAAGAATGATGTTGACCTTTCTCCTAAAATTCACATCTCCCTTGTTAAGATATTTTGATGCAAGAGAATGATATTTTACCTTACTTTCATTGCAATCCCTTCCCCTTCAGGGATGAAGCTTTAGTTAGTCATGATTATTAATCTCCTAAAGTGTTCTTTATTCATAGAGATGTTCCTACCCTTGATGACTCCCCTATTTGGGATGAACCATTGGATAATGACATTGATTATTCTCTCCCTCATGAATCAATCTTGATAAAAGAATATTATATTATGGTACACAATTCTTCTACTCCCTCTAGTGATGACACATTCATGCATGATGTTGATCCTTCTCCTACGATGCACCCCCTTTATGAGGATATTTTGGAGCAAGAGGAGGATATTATAAATATCTTTCTTAATACAACCTTACCTTCATTTGACATCCCTTTTAGAGATAAAGTATTGATGAAAATCTCTAATCCATATTGTAAAAATTGTCTTACTCACGAGGACACCTTGGACGAAGAGGATAATATTATTACTACTTTCCTCGATGCTCTCCCTTCTAGTGATAAACCATGAATAATTAGGCTCTAGGAATTAGACCATAGTATAAGTTTGATATATGATTTTTTATTTAATTATGCAAAGGGGATTTTAAGGGTTACTCTGCATAATGATGCTGAGTAAAGAGGCGATTTGATCAAAAGGGGGCTCAAGTTCTACTAGACCAATTTTAGGTGATTACAATAATATTCCCTCCCAAAATCAATTTCACCCATAAGAACATTTTGGCACAAGAAGAGCTTATTAACACTTCAAGTCACATAATCTTCCTCCTCATGATGAGACTTTAAAGGATGATGTTGACCTTTCTCCTAAAATGTACATCTCCCTCGTTAAGATATTTTGGTGCAAGAGAAGGTTATTTTCCCTTATCGTCATTCCAATCCCTTTGCCTTTAGGGATGAAGCTTTAGCTAGTCATGATTATTACTCTCTTGAAGTGTGCTATATTTGTAGAGATGTTCTCACCCTTGATGATTCCCCTATTTGGGATGAACCACTAGACGATGACATTGATTATTCTCTTCCTCATGAAGCAATCTTGATAAAAGAATATGATATTGTGGTTGACAATTCTTCTACTCCCTCTAGTGATGACACATTCATGCCTAATGTTGATCCTTCTCCTAAGATGCACCCCCTTTATGAGGATATTTTGGAGCAAGAGGAGGACATTATAAATATTTTTCTTAATATAACCTTACGTTCATTTGACATCCCTTTTAGAGATAAAGTATTGATGGAAATCCCTAATCCATATTGTAAAGATTGTCCTACTCAAGAGGACACCTTGGACGAAGAGGATAATATTATTATCACTTTCCTTGATGTTCTCCCTTCTAGTGATAAAACCGTGAATAATCAAAAGCTTGATCTAGTCAAAGTTGTCAATCTTTTGGGTAGTGAAAATCTTAAGGTTGTTGTCCATATTTGTCAAGATACCTCTCAACCTCAAAATAAACCAATCATTGTGGTAAAAGGTGCTCAACACCCTAACTATCATGTAGTTGCTCATACATATAACACAAGAAATAATAGACAACCTACAAATTTGGATTTTCATGTCCAAGCCAAATGATTGTAGCTCAATTGCATGAGCACAATAGGTGAGGATGGTTGTATTTGATATAGAAGTCATTAGCCAAGGTTCAAATTCTTATAGGTCAATTTCAATCTCTTTATGAATTTGATGAGACTCCTTAACATAAACATATTGTAGTTTATATGTATGTTAAACTCAAATTGTTGTAATTATAGATGTCAAGTGTGTATCCTCCTATTTGTTTCTACAATTTATTTTAATATTTGTTAAAATAGTAAAATCGTAAAATATGATATGAAATAAATGATTACCTATAAAAGGGACTCATCATGCATATTTTCTCAAATGTCGTCTACCAAATAATCTGATCTGATTCTATGTACTTGAATGACACACATCATGGACAATAAGTCGCCGTCAACTAACAGATCAGACGAGGCACATGTCCCTCACTACCCCAAAACAAAAGTGGGACCCACTTGTCGTCATCCCGTTTGTCCCGCTTTTACAGGCGACTAGAGCGCCTTAAAATACTCCAAAATGATGACACGTAAGCAGTAAATCTGATTTCTTTATTTTTAACGCGTAGTGAGGAAATACTTTTTGACTTCATTGACTACAACGAATATTTTGGATGCTTCCGTGCGGACGTGGGTGGGACCCACGGGTCTTTCCGTACACTCGAAAGGGTCAAAAAGTCCCGAGGCAGATTGGACGGTGGAGGATTTTACACGTGTTTCTATATGCGTTAAATGCGGGTTACGTAACAGGAATATTTCTTTTTCCTCGGCTACAAAATTTGCTTTAGGTAGTGGAAAAATTCGGTGACTTATGGAATATAAAGCAGGGGCTAAATTCTTTGATTTAAGGGAGAACCACATAGTGTATATTTAGGGGCTTTAAATTTTATTAAAATAAGGGGAGAATTTGGTGCTTTAAATAGTGTATGGTTAGGAGCTTCAAAATGTTTACGATAATATATATTTGGGTGCTTTAAATAGGGTGCATTTAGATGTTTTAAGTTGTTTATAAATATGGTGAGAATTGGGTGCTTTAAATAGGGTGCATTTAAGTGTTTTAAGTTGTTTATAAATATGGTGAGAATTAGGTGTTTTAAATTGTATATAAATATGGTGAAGTTTTAGGTGTTTTATGTGTGTGTGAAAATTGTATTTGATTTGTAAACACAACACTTCAGTAAAATATTAGAAGGTAGCAAAAATAAAATTGTGCAATGAATTGAAAGTTAAACTAACCAGGTGATTTACTGTCTTCTAATATGTGCGAGTATGATGTTCTCAGATTGTTATCAAGATCAGTGACCTTGACGACACCTAAATGAAAGATTTGAATGCAAAACTGATATAAAATATGAATGCAATTAATCTATTTTTTTAATTTATTTTAGATGCAATAAGAATGATAAAAACTTGATATGAATCTATGCTAATATGGAAATTGATATGCTAAAATGATCTAACAATAAAATGAAAACAAAAGTGATCTCACAAAACATGGTTGATTCTCAAAGAAGCTCCGATTCTCCAGATAGCAATTCACCAGCATAAGTTCACAAATTATGAGATGATTTGGGATGAGCTGAAGCCTTAATTTATAGAAATCCAAGGCTTTGGAGGTCCATGAAAGAAAGCCATAAATCACTCAAATAACTCAGCTTGATTTTTGAGTTATTTTTAAATAAAGATAATTAACTCACAAAAACATGCAAAATCAAAGTTTAACTCAAATTAGAAGTTTAGATCAACTTTAAAACTCAAAAATGATGTTGAGTTCCAAAAAGTCAATAACTTGCATTGATTTTCCGATTTGGAGTTTAACTGCTTTTTGATTGTGCACATGGATAATTATGAATTAATAAATAAATAAAGTGATTTATTCTCAACTTAATTGATTTTGAAAAATAAAACAATTGATTTATGGGTTAATCAATTATTTTTCAAACTTTTATTCAAAATTACAATATTATTAAAAATTGACAACTTGCTTTAATTAATTAAATAAGAATTTAATCAATTATTCATAGGATTTTAGATTTATTGTCAAAATTAAATAATACGATTTAGGAATAAATAGAATTAACTTCAATTAAATAATTAAGTGGCAGAATTAAATTTAATTAATTAAATATTTAGAATATTCAATTAATCAAACTTTAGGATAAATAAGATTTATCGTCAAATAATCATTAAATTAAAGATAATTATGATGATTAGAAATATTACTAGGAATATTCCCCGATGCAGAATTTAAGATAATCAATTAAGATTCGATGATGTGCAAATGTGTCTTTGGTTAGGATTTTGATGTCGATTTCGTTCGATATGTTGATATAGAGGTTAATGAACTTATAGCCCATTTTTGGGGTATTACATTTTGCCCCTCTTTGAATTACTGTGCGAAGCGCAGTGGTTCAAAGATAGTCTGTGTATGATATTGAAACTGATGTTTGAAATTGATATGAAGATAATAGCTGATTAAAAGATTTAATATGAAGATAACAGGTCCTGAATGACCAAAGATAATGGAAACTATAAAAGTAAATGAACCAATGATTGCAAAGAAGTGTCAAAACGCCTGATTTCAAACCTTATGATTGCGAAGAAGTGAGTGACCGATTCCAGACTCGATTGTCCTTAGAAGAATCACGTAGGTATCACATCTGAACCCTTCAGTTACCGAAGAATTAAGGAAATAACACAATTGAACTGATAGTTGCAAAAATTGATACAATTTACAAGATTAGGAGAGTACCAGATTGATATAGATCTCGATGAATCTGATATGCCCCGAGTGATGATAGATTTGCCCCGGGCAATGAGGACTTTTGATGAATCAGCAATTAGACATGGTTGTTGTCTTGATTACTGAGGAAAGATATGATATCAATAAAGATATGATTTCAAATTAGATTACAAACTTTGAATGATATGCAATACCATGCCCCCTTCGGGATTAAAATTGAAATCTGACAAGAAAAGTCAGCGTTGATAGTTTAGAAGCATGTCAATTGATTTGAGAAGTGGTTAAACACGTCCGGAAACACATTCTGCGTTGTTTAGAGGTCCAGACGACCAAATTTGACTAGGTTTGACCATGAGTTGACCATGGTTGAAATTTTGATAGTTTGATGGAAGATAATCAGTTACTTTAAAAAATGGATTTCTACTATGATTGAAAGTTGATTATGCAAGTAGTTAATAATATAAACAATCTTAGATTTTGATTTTGATCCCGAAAAATGATTCTACTTGTTGTTTCGTTGGAGGAACCTTCGTGTGAGATTCGACTCTTGTTAGATTTGAAGATGCGATTTGAAGAATCGTTTAAGCATTGAAGTTCATTTAATCATTGTGAGATCATGCAAAGATGAAAAATGAAATGCAACCTAAGACCTAGGACCTACTCACTGATCATATGTCGATTTGTTATCATCATTGAACTTTTAGGTAACTCGATAAATCAATACAATGTCCACTAGCTATGAAACCATAGACATATGAATATCGATTTGTATGCACAAGAATCAATACAACACCCACTGGCTAGGCAACCATGGACATATGAATATTGATTTTATTTTTAAAATGTTGGATTAGATATAAGCCCCAAGGCACAAACGCCAGGATGACCTGAATATCATATCCATTTTGATATAGCAATTTGTATAAGCATCAAAACATAAACGTCATGATGACCTGAATACACCTTGCATTCAAACACATCAAACAATCAAGAGACCATTCTAAATCCAGTGTGAATTACCCGTAGTGACCTTTTATCGTTCACATCCTTAGGTAAGATCGCGTTTCACAGGAGGAGAAAGAACTCACTTAAAAAGATAATAGTTAGATCAAAACTTCCTTGAATCTTCCAGGTATCAATGGTCGAGGTACGCATGGCCATCCAATTTGAGATAGAGGCTCTTACAGTCGGACACCATTTCAATCCAGAATTTTCAAAGTTGTTAGATTTTCACATACAAGCAAAAAACAAAGAAAAGATTATGCCCCCAGTCATCACTCTCTAAATCCTGTAAAGGACATCATCGAAGAGCTCGAAAGGACATAATATGCAAAAATCTCAATGCGAATCAGTAAGCATACAAGGAGATAAAAGCATGTAAAAAAATATAGATTGTTTTCAGTTTGATGTTTGATTGCGTTGTTTGTAGATGCAAAATTTTTTCTGGAGACAAGACAGATTAACTGACTCGGATGAAACTTCAAAGGACTCTGACTAGATATGATATGTCTAAGATACATTGGAGGCCATAGAATATGACATTGATTGCCCCCAAGTTTGAACATTGATAGGATACAGATGCTTGAGCTAATTGGTGTACAAACTGACTTATTGAAAATAAACTGGGAGATATGTACAAACTAAAGCAAGACTGAAACCTAGGAAAGACCAAGATTACGCTGATAGATAGAGCATTTTGAAACAAGTGGCACCCATTTGCCGAGTTTTCACCATCTTGGCAGAGATTCTTTTTTTGCTACCAAGACACCTGTTTCTAAGTTTTCACCAAGGCACTTTATTCTTTTTCTCATTTTTTTGTATTTTTCATTTTTTTCAAATTTTTTGATATTTTTGATATTTTTTGCTTTTTTTGTGAATCATCAAGGTGCCTATTGCTAGGTTTTCACCAAGATGTTCATTTTTTTAAGACTTTTTCCAATTTTAAAGATTTTTTCAAGATATTTTACCATAGACTGAATGCCTTAGGCATAGAATTTCTTTAAATGGAGAATGTTGATTGGTTCTCGGAGCTGTTCTCCTTCAGTCGTTGAGAGTTGATAGGCACCAGAGCCAAAAGTAGCAGTGATAACAAAGGGACCCAGCTAGTTGGGTTCAAACTTCCCCTTGTGTTCTCGATGTGATTGATTTTTAGGATTTTCTCTCAAGACTAGATCACCAACCTGAAATTCTCTATGTCTGACTTTCTTGTTGTAGCCTCTAGACATTCTCTTCTGATATACTCTGAGATGATCATACGATGTTTGTCTGTGCTCATCTAGTAGTTCAAGTTCTTGTAACCTAGACACTCTGTAGTCATCATCGGTTACTAGACCATGCATTCTGATTCTTAGTGATGGAATTTTGACCTCAATAGGCAGTACCGCTTTGGACCCATAAACTAAAGAAAAAGGTGTAGCCCCAGTGGGAGTTCTGATACTTGATCTGATACTTGTTCTGATACTTATTCTGATATTTATTCTGATATTGGTTTTGATACTTATTCTGATACTTGTTCTGATACTAGTTTTGATACTAGTTCTGATACTTGTTCTGATACTAGTTTTGATACTTATTCTGATACTTGGTATACTTGATAGCATTTTTTTCCATTGCAAACTCCCAAGCAAGATCATATCGAGCAATCGCAATGTCTAGCAAGGTGGAGAACAAGAGGGATTAGCAAGTTGGTGGATGAGATGGAAGACAAGAGAATGAAGGAGAATGAAGGGAAGAAATCCTCAAAGGAAAACTCCTCAAGAATACCCAAGTTAAGAAAAAAATTTCATGTAAAGCGAATTTGGACAAGCAATGAAAGACCAGCATAGGATAAGTCACAAAAATGTAATGCCAAAGAAAGACAGGATGTAGTCCAAAGAAGTAGACATGTCAAGAGGCTTCATAGCACCATGTTTTACTCTTTCTTTCTTTTTTTATTAGATCAAGACCAAAGGGGAAATGATAGCGAAAGACTAGAATGAATGGAGGAAAATAAATATGAAGGCTAAACAAGAAGGGAATGAAAGCAAGATCATCATAAGATAGTTCACAAAATAGCCAAATGTTTGTGTATAGATCAACATTGTCAAGATCAAAGAGAGAAGATGGAATGGATGACATATGTAGAAGAACTACGCATGATGCCTGATTGCCAAGTTTTCATCACAGTACTTATCCAAGGCACCACAAGGGAGTGGTTTTCACCATAAGATGAATTTATTTCTCTTTACTTTTTCTACCAAGGCGCCTGTTTCCAGGTTTTCACCAAGGCACATTTTTAATTTTTTAATTTTTTAATTTTTTTTTGGAAAGAAGGCAAACTTTTTAGATAATGCTCATTGAAAGGATAAACCATGATATGCCAAAGATTCAAAATGATATGCTCAAAGATGTTGATAGGGATAGAGAGATGGAAGAGAAAATGGAGGATAAGATTTTATGTAAAGTGAGTGAGGTTGGAAGATAGGAAGAATAGGCAAATGAGGAAAAAAGATAGAAGGTAGAAGGATAATGAATGGAAAGATTGTGAAAGGGTAGATGGAAAGGAAGGCAAGATCAACATCAACACACACCTTGAAGAGTGGCGAGAGGATGGAATAAATGTGAATGAAGGAATACGTGAAGGAATATGGTGAATGGATAGCAGAGGTTGCGGTTTAGGTGCATGGAATGGAAGAATGTTTTTGGAAGAAGATGAAATGGAAGTCTTTGGAAGCTTGAATGTCAACTTCACTTGTTGCTCAACACCAGACTCTTTCAAGAGATATTTTGGAATCCATATAGTTGTAGGCTTTTCATTTGTTTTTGATGATCTAGAGAGAATATCTTTAATGATGGATTTTAGAACCCATACTTGTCTTGTAATTTTTTTCTTAGCTATCTCTTTTGACTTTATGTTTCCATGTCTATTAGAGGAGACATGGTGATCTTCTTTTTTTGATGGATTCTTATATTGCTTCTTTTTCTTGTATTGAACATTCAAGTTACTTCGAAAAGACTTGGGACTTGTGGAAGGAAAATGAGGATATGACTGGTTTAGATGGGTGAGTGGATGAAAAGGATTCAAGGGTATGCATCTATGTTGATCTTGAGGAAAGATGAGAGATGGAGGGATGTAAGGACCCAAGATGGATGGTGAATTAGGAGAGTTAGGAGAGGAAAGTGAAGGGACATAAGGACCCAAGATGGAAGACAAACGTGAAGCTCTTAGTAGTGGTGGAAGAGATCCAAGGATGGAAGTGGAAGACACAAAAGGATAATCAACAAGTTCATCAGCATCTATATGACAAGCAAGGATATCAGCATCTTTAGAGTGAGCATTAGAATTTTCAATAGAATCATGGACATCTTGAATATGAGCACCTTCTTTGATAGGATTGTTCAAAGCTTGCAAAGACTTAGGAAGAGTAGAAAGTGGAAGCGAACATGGAGTGGTAGAACAAGAAGATGGAAGACTTTGATCTTGACAAGGATCTTTGGATAGCACAAGCGCATAATTTTTCTTTTGATTTTCAATAGGCTTAACATTGGAAGTAAGAACACCATTTTTAACAACCTTAATGGAAGTATCATGTTTGGAAAGCGCAAGTGTAGTAAGGTTATTTTGATTGTCAATAAGCTCAATGGTGTAAGTAGTAACTTGATCTTGCTTAGGAGAAGACTTAAGACATGGTGGAATGCATGAAAAAAGATGTGCAGGATCAAAAGAACCCTGAAGCGGATAAGAGACATCATAAAAAGGATTGGATGACATGGAGGGTTCTTGATCTTAATCTTTCTTTATATTTTTTTCTTCATCATTTTTATAGTCCTCTTGACATGGAGCCACTTCGAAGGATACAAAAGCATGTTGGGATTGTATGGAAGACTATTGCAGAGATGGTGAAGGACCAGCTGAAGTAGGCATTGTAGCGTATGAAGGCTTAGGCTCTTTAGGTTTAGCATTATTGAAAGTATTAGCAGCCAAGTGAAGGTTAGCTTGAATTTTTTGAAGAGGTAGCCCTAGAGGATAACTATAGGGAACCGTATGAAAAGTATCAAGGCTTGTGTTGGATGATGGTTCTGTGAAAGATTTGAAAGACTCGAAAACTTTAGGAAATGTACGGGTATTGGAGGAAGTAGGGGATGGAAGGGAACCATCACAAGACAAAGGTCAAACATTAACATGATCTTGCTTGAGAAGAAAATCTTTATTTTCAGCAGGAGAGTCCTTAGGAAAAGGATTCTTATAATATTGATGCTTCAAGCTAGCACGATGCATTTTATAGTCCTCAGCAGTAGTAGATGGATCATAATCAAGGTATTGTTCACAAAAATCATCAAAGTATTTTTCAAAATCAAAATCATATGGATCACCATCACGATCTATCCAATGTGACATCCCATTTTTAGTAAGCAGGAACACACGACGAGGAGGACTCTTAGGAACAGAGGTGTCATAGGTATCATTATATTGTCCATCATCATAGTCATCATAGTCTCCAAAGATGGATGTGTCACTCTTCGTGGAAGAGGTATCATAAGGATTGTCACACTGCTCACATTCTGTCTGGGGGCATGGTGACATGTACAAGTCTTTATCAAATGGAAAAGGGCACAGAGCTTCCATGGAGAACTCTTTAGGTTCCTTTTTTTTTTCGAGTTTGTTAAGCTTGACTTGCATAACGTGTATCTATTTCATCATAGTGGTGATTAGAATTTATTCCTTATGTGTACTAATTCTTTGAGACATGTTAGGAGTTTTAGAACTCCCTGGAATAGATTGATGTAGAGTTTGTTGATTGACTCCTTGAGTTGATGAAGGAGGAATGTAACCAGTTTTTAATCGAAAGTTGCCAAGATCGTTGTCTTTGTAAAGAACATAATTGTAGAGTTGCTCAAGAGTTGGATCTATGTGAGTAGGCAAATTTTCAGTGTTAAGTGCTTCTCTTGATTTCTTGTGAGAGGAAGCTCTAGTCTCCACCATTAACCTTGGGTGAAACAAAAGAACAAGATGAAGACAACTGAAGAATGAATTGAATCAAGATGATGAGATGACACAACCTTGTCAAGGTTTGATTGATTGAAGATTCGATTAGACGTGGGTGAAGGATACTGTGCCCTGGATGTATGGGTAGATTGCCCAAAAGATAGCGGACACGAGTTCACAACACTTAGTGTATTTTTGAAGATTTGATAGAAGATTGATAGTTATGACAAGGTTTTGACACAAGATGATAAAGACTCAAATTGATTAAACAGAAGGCTGAATCGGATTCAAAAGACCACTTTTAGAAAATGATAGGATTCTCAATAGCTATTGCTCTGTTCCTGACACAGTGATTTATTCGACAGATTCTGGAAATAGGCTGAAAAAGCTAAATATCTGGCAATTCTGACAATTTTTTGACAACTTTCAAAAATTTCCCAAATGACACTCTGCAGACTCATATGACAGTGGGTATACTATGAAACGACAATTGAAAAACTCGTACGACAGTTGAAAAACTTGCACGACAATGGGTATGCTGTGAAATGACAATTGAAAAACTCGTACGACAGTTGAAAAACTCACATGACAGTGGGTATGCTATGAAATGACAGTTGATAGAAACTCGTATGACTTTCTAACCTCCTGAGATGACTTTTGACTCCAGAAAATAATTTTACTTCAGATTTTGCAAATTTTGAGTTTTCAGATTCGGATTGTTTGCAAATTGTACTATCCAAATTTGAGGATTGTAACAGATTTGTTCATTTTCAGTAACCAAATAGATAAACAAGCATGCAAAACAACAAGTAAGTGATTTCAAGCATGTCTGAAAACAATGAACAAGGGCAAAAGCAACCTTGTGCATGAACAATCAAGTGACTTATTCGTTCTAATCCTCAGAAGTGCTAATTGTGTATGTTCCAAAATGTTTTGCAATGACGCACATATACCCTAGAAAATAAAAATTTGGCCTTGCTAGGGTTTTTAGTAATGGCTTGACTCTGCAACTTTTATGATCCAAAGGGGTGAACTCCAATCCCGGCGCACCAGGGTTTTGACATAGTCTGAGAATTTAATCAATCAGGAGCTGCTAGGGAGATCTAACAACCCAACAATGAGCCACACTTGTGAAGATTTCTTCCACAAAGATATTTATATAGCGGTTGTTACTACCACGTCTAAAATGGCTATTACCGCTTGAGGTTCTGTCAACGCAGTTTGCCCTGTGAAGGGATCATCTGCTACGGTTAACCCTCTCTAAAGGTGACTCACAATATGATACCACAAGGGGACTTGGCTCCAGATCCAAGATTTTGATGCCTCTTCACTTTTAACCCAAATAAAGCAAGCAGATTAATCTGACACGCTAAGACAAAGTTTGTTTCACCAAGGCCTGTGATGTCAACCCCATGTGATCTATCAACCTCTCCGGAGAGAGAATGTATCGATCAATAAGAGAAGACACACTAACCAAGTAGAACGTGAAACACACTAAGTATCCTCCCCACCTACAAGAATTTCATCGTCAAGAAGGATTTCACTAGGAATTCAACCTCTCAAGAATCACAAATAGTGTTCATAGGGCCTAATTACTATGTGAGCACAGATATATTTCAGAAAGTAAATATACCGAAAGTACCCAAAAGTAGAAAGAGGAACACTTAACGCTTAAAGTGAATATGAGGTGAGTCCACAAGGTGGAACAATTAACCCCTCACACAAGCTAAAAATGAGTCCACAACTTAGAAAACAAGTGAGTTCTAAAAAGCACAAAAGAGTTGCCTGGTGGAACAATTAATGCTTCTATCCTCTAAACCCCTCCCCTTTATGGTGCTGAGATTGAAACCACGAGGTGGAACGAGGGGCCGACGGATTAGCGAGTCCAATAACCCAAGATAGAAATCTAGATCAATCACAAGTATCTAAGACTACTTAAATGAATACCTAAGGTGTCACAACCTAGTATCAATTATGCAAGTGTGTAAAACAAAAGCATGAAAAGAAGCACTCAAGCTAGACACACAAGAAATTTATTTTAAGTCCAAATCAAAATATTATCAGAACAAGTAGAATACTTGAGATCCTCATGACATGCTTAGTAGATATTTACTTGATTTTTATCTTTGTTAAACAATCCCGCGCAAGCAACAAACTCTTCGATAAGAAAACAAGCAAACAAGCAAACAAGATATGCAACGTATCTTCAACTTATGAAAACCCTAGGGTTAGCTCTAAAAATAAATTATTATCAGCAATAATAACTAGAAATTAACCCAAATGACAACTCATATCATTAATTGAACCATGTAAAAAAAATAAGTGCATATCCATCACAAAATTTTATTTTTTTTGCTGCATTTGACGTAGTCAACAAGATCTAATTTTTTTGATATGATTTTGGCCACAAAAATAGAAATTTAGAACAAAGACCCCTCCTAAAAAATAAAGAGCTTTCCAAAAATGTAAAAATTTTAGAAAAATCTCTTCATTTGTGCTCTAGAGACCTATTTTACCAAAATAGACTAATTTTTGTAACTTGAGTATTTGAGCTATTATATTGCATCCAAATTTAAAACACAAAGAATGGACCCCCTATAGAATTTGAAGAGATTTTTGAAAATGTAAAAATTTTCAAAAAATATGATGATTTGCACCTAAAATGAATTATTTATGAAAAATTGAAAAAAAATTATTAAAAATTCAAAACATTTTGAAAAATTCTAAATTTTTTATCATAGCTTCCCTAATATGTCTCCAACCTAAAAAAAAAATTTCAGATAAAAAATCCAAGCCATTTGGGAGATAAAATTAAATCTTTAAACATTTAGGGTTTTAGTCTCCAAGTAAATCTGCACAAGGGAGTTAGCTCCAAAAAATAACCAAAACCAGCATATAAAGGTGGGTTGCCCCACGGTGGGTGCCAGAAATAGGTGTGTGAATATTGTACCTAATCTGTAGACACAACACTTCAGTAAAATATTAGACGTTAGCAAAAATGAAATCATGCAATGAATTGAAAGCTAAACTAACTAGGCGATTTACTGCCTTCTAATAGGTGCGAGTATGATGTTCTTAGATTGTTATCAAGATTAGTGACCTTGAAGACACTTAAATGAAGGATTTGAATGCAAAACTGATATAAAATATGAATGCAATTAATCTATTTTTTTAATTTATTTTAGATGCAATAAGAATGATAAAAACTTGATATGAATCTATGCTAATATGAAAATTGATATGCTAAAATGATCTAACAATAAAATGAAAATAAAAGTGATCTCACAAAACGTGGTTGATTCGCAAAGAAGCTCCGATTCTCCAGATAGCAATTCACCAGCATAAGTTCACAAATTATGAGATGATTTGGGATGAACTAAAGCCTTAATTTATAGAAATCTAAGGCTCTGGAGGTGCATGAAAGAAAGCCATAAATCACTCAAATAACTCAACTTGATTTTTGAGTTATTTTTAAATAAAGATAATTAACTCACAAAAATATGCAAAATCAAAGTTTAACTCAAATTAGAAGTTTAGATCAACTTTAAAACTCAAAAATGATGTTAAGTTCCAAAAAGTCAATAACTTGCATTAATTTTCGAATTTGGAGTTTAACTGCTTTTTGATTGTGCACATGGATAATTATGAATTAATAAATAAATAAAGTGATTTATTCTCAACTTAACTATTTTGAAAAATAAAACAATTGATTTATGGGTTAATCAATTATTTTTCAAACTTTTATTCAAAATTACAATATTATTAAAAATTGACAACTTGCTTTAATTAATTAAATAAGAATTTAATCAATTATTCATAAGATTTTAGATTTATTGTCAAAATTAAATAATACGATTTAGGAATAAATAGAATTAACTTCAATTAAATAATTAAGTGGCAGAATTAAATCTAATTAATTAACTATTTAGAATATTCAATTAATCAAACTTTAGGATAAATAAGATTTATCGCCAAACAATCATTAAATTAAAGATAATTATGATGATTAGGAATATTACTAGAAATATTCCCCGATGCAGAATTTAAAATAATCAATTAGGATTCGATGATGTGCAGATGTGCCTTTGGTTAGGACTTTGATGTCGATTTCGTTCGATATGTTGATATAGAGGTTAGTGAACCTATAGCCCATTTTTGGGGTATTACACTTTAAATAGTATACAAAGTTGATATGGTCATGTAAAGATATAGTCTATTATAATAGTATATATGTTATGTAAAGAGATAGACATAGTCTATTATAATAGTATACATTTTTATTCTCATGTATAATATGATGTATTTGATTATACACATCTACATATTTATATATGTAAGCTTTTATTTTATTTTTGATTGAGCAAAGAATTGAGGGGTCTTCATTCTACTAAAGTTTCTACACCATGATCCTAACCTTATCTCATGTAAGGTCAAGGCATTCCATTCAACAAGATTTGACTCTTTGCGATCTTATTTAGAACCACTCAACTTCACCAACATACCAAGGGCTCATCAACTTTTACTTATTCATGTATTTTACTTTTTAAAAAATATATTTTATTTTTGAAAAACTTAAGAATAATATGAATACATAATTAAAATATTAATTTAATTTTAAAATAAAAATTTTAAAAATAACTAGCTTATTCTAAAGTTCAAAACTATTTTAAGAAAACTATTAGATACTAAATTTTAAATTGTAAAGTAAAAATCATAAAAATATTGTATTTAAAGAATTCAAAATCCATACTTCTATATAAATTAGTATTTGTTTTCTCTTCCTTTAAATCAATTGGTATCTATTCATCTTTTTCAAGTATTTATCATAATACTTTTTTCTATAATATTTGTGGAAGCGATAGTTGCCATTTTTTTGCAATAGTAGCTCATTCATATATTGTGAAGTTCATCATGAAACAAATTTTGTCAAAGGTTTGTGTTATTTGTTTTGAAGCTTTGAAATTCATGTCATTCCTCTTTGCTTAGTATAGAATAATGAAGTGCTTGTGACAAGGTTGTACATGCATTGAACAAAATCGGGAAAACAACCTATTATAAATACACAATTTATATCATCAATAGAGAATAGGACATGAAAATTTTAACAAATGTTTACTTAATTTTGACAAAAATGAATACTTGATGTTTTTTATAGAAACAATAGCAAGAGGGTGTTGGACCATGGTACAAACTCAGTTACACTAGAAGCACATTTACAACACATTAACTACAACTAGAGAAACTCCAAGAAAGATAAACAACATCCATCTTCTACCTCTATCAAAAACATAAGGCCAAATAAACCTCAGGGAAACTACAGAAAAGCTAATAGTATCAGAAGTCTTAAAGTTTAAAAGCATACAATGCCACACAAGGCCAAACCACCAACAATTTAACAAAAATTTAAGCAAACTATTAAAAACATAGCCCCCAAGGCTCGAACTTAAGTCAAAAAACCTTCAAACCATCAGAAAAAACTAATTTTTTCCTCCCATGCACCCTCTTGGAGAGCAGGATGTTCGCGCATTCCTCATCAAGAACATGTCACTAATATCTTGTTCCGCCATCAGCTTCTTCCCATAGACTTTTTCCTACATAGAACACAAAGTAACACTAAGGCATGCATCACTTTTAGGGGAAACTTGTTGGTATCATGCAAACAGTTGTTGATGCTAACCACCTCCCTTTTCAGGTTGTTGACCATAGAATCCATCTCCACAATTTTCTATTTGAATTTACTAACAACACCCTCTAAGAAAATGTTGGTAGAGGCAACCACCGAAGGATGGATTTCCTTATTGATCACATTCTCATGAGTATCTTTTGAGGGGGAAAGGGGAGGGGTAGGGTTAGGGTTAGGGTTGTTCTCAGTAGCGTATGAAAATTGACATCTTCTATTCAAAATAAAATTATTTTTATTTTTATTTTTATTATTTTACTCTATTGTAGATTACATCTTAAGAAGCAAAGAAGAATCTTAAGAAGAAAGGAAGAAGAATTTACAAAAAAAAAATATGACTTGATAAATAGGAGAGATTTGAAGAATATGGAAGTGATTTATTTTTTTTAAGAATAGAAGAGTTGGTTGTGATTTTGGATCTCATGAAATTTACAAATGGAGGGCTCTATTTAAGTTTTTTCAGTTAAACTCATTTAAGAAATTTTGACAGTCAAATAGTTTCATAGGCTTTATTTCAATTTTTAGTTCAAAGTTTTTATAAAGTTAATAGTTTCTAGGCATCAAACTTTTATAACTTATTTGAACTTTAATTGTAACCTTTTGTTATTATCATGTTTTATGAATTGTAGAAGCTCTGAGATATCCTAGTTTTTAGAAATGTAACTACTCAATATTTAACATGCATTATGAAATTAACATCATTTTTTTCTAGGACATCCACTCTAGGTGGTAGCTAAATTAAAATTCTTACATCCACATGCGATAGGGTGATTTTAGTTTCTTACACTTGGAGCAAGAAGTTGGGGCAAAAAGGCCCATGACTGAATGGGTGTGTATTTTAACATAAGTCGTCTAGAAAAGGAAACAACTAGAATCTCTTCACTCAGAACATCAGGAGACCATGTCACCACTCTAAAAATAGAGCTTCTCAAGTTCCAAAGTTTTTTGGATAGAGGATGTTCTTGTATAGAATGGATTTTAAAAAATAGAATGAACAACCACTTTTGTATCATGTGGAAGAAGGAAATATGTAACCCTATTTTTTTCCCACACCCTATCAAACCACTCATATAGAAATCTCCTTGTAGGAATTATATTGTTACCTAGTGCAATGAATAAAATAGTAATATTCCTAAGTCTATGTTCTTCCTTATTTAACACATCAATAATATCACCATCCAAAACCACTAACAAGGTAATCATGCTAGAAGATGTATTTTTACCTTCCCCTATTCTGGAAACTCCACCAATATAGGGCCTTGGACATTACCATGAAGATTGAGCCTTACTAGAGTATGAATATTTTCTTGCAGGCATCACATCTCTAAATTATTGCTAATACTATAAGGTCCAAGATTACTAAGATGGGGGGTGAATCAATAATATATCATATCTAAAACTTTTCCCAATTCTTTCAACAACATCAACCACATTCATTAACTTTAAACTTTATGCATGCAATAAAAAAAGTAACCATATAATCATCAAAACATGCAACAAAGTGACACCAGTATTTTATCATGGAAATCCTAATTAAGGGTGAAAACCGCGGTGGGAATTAGCATCCACTAGTAATCTGTACTCTTCTTAAATGCACCTTATTAAAGGCCTAGCCCTCGTAGGAGCTTTACAATGGTGCCTGGTTAGGAGAAGACCATGTTAGGAGTCACCCAAATGAGGGATTTAACTCTATCCCTATTAGAAGCTTTACCTTGAACTAGCAGTAACCTTGTTAAAGGATTTAAAACACTAGTTAAAGAGTCACCCTATTAAAGGATTTACAAATCAGACTTGTTAAAGTCTACCTGGTTAAGGAATTTTCTTTTAGAAACTATTAAGACTCAAAAAGTACAATGATCTGGGTATAGCACTTCTGCTTTTCTTGTTTAGATCCAATTAAGCTCAACGCTTCTTCCTATTGTAGATAATCTTTTCTCTTTACTCAACTGCACCTTGGCATCCATGATCTATAGCTTCATAATTCACCAATTTACATATAAATATATCTTCACTAACTAGATCGGCCACCGCCTTAAACATGACCTAATACATTTAAATTTCATCATTACAATTCATTCCCGCTCGATTCTTGAACCCTAAAACGTGTTACCAATTATTGATTACAATTTCAAGTCCATGTTGGCCTTAAGATCCATCGCACATTCATTTTAAGTCAAGAACAAATAAACCTTTTGAATTCTTTGACACGCTTCCAATACTTGATTAAATCCAATCACCTCAAACAATGTAACACCAACTCAGCATTATAAATCTGCTATGCCATGTCACCTTGACACCTGGATCATGAAAACATCCACTAAAATTGATCGTATCATCACTGCTCACCGATCTAACATCAACTATCCAAACCCGTTCAAACATTTTATTATCTTGCACAAAATGATCTTTTGTCAACCAAAAATATGCCTTGCGGTACTCCAATCCACTTGCGATCATAACATCAATAACATATTCTAGTCAAGATAAACATACGATGACCACAACACTTGGATGCACACTAATTTGATAGAACAATCAAATCCTTCATCGGGTGAACCCACAATAGTGGGTTACACCGTCTCGCCTGAACGAACACTGAACTCTACTTTTTGAAAAAAAAAAAAAAAGATTCAGATGCATATTATCGTTGAACTGTTTGAAATTGTAGGATGAAGTAAATTAGAGTCTTTTAGGATTTTCTTTCTAGATTATATATATCTATATCTATATCTATATCTATATATATATATATTTGAATTGATTTGAATAGTTTTTTCTTTCTCCCACGAAAAATGTTATGTTGTTGAAAATGTCATTTTCAAAGAGTTACATTATTTTCATAGAGCATAATTTTATTTTTTCTAAAATAGACATGAATGTGTTTCTTTTGTATTTAGTTTCGTAAAATCCATACGGAGGACATACAATTGGTTTGACAAAATTATCACGATTATTTCATATTTTATTAATGTTTGAAGTTGACTAAACCATAATTTTGACATGTACCTTAACTACATACCTTATAACTTGTTGTGTATTTAAATCTATTTTCAAATTTTTTTTTATAGAAAGTAGACTCGAAGACAAAGGGCACTATTATTTTTCAAAAAAAAAAATTGCTTTTCTACTATTTTTCATTGAACGTCAAACTCAAAGGTTTATATTTGATTAAAAACCTACATTTGATTAACGTCACAAAACATATACATAATAAATTAAAAAATTGTCAAATCTATAATCGTTAGAAAGCTCGTTCCATGTACTTGTGCTATGCAAAAGGATGTCTCCTTATTGTTCCATTTGACCCCTGCGATTGAGCCCTAAAGCCATGAAAATTTTAGAATTTCTTCAAACTTTGCAAATTGTCCCTAATCAAGGACTTTCGATAGAAAGTACTTTCTATCGAAAGTACTTTTATGATTTAGGGTCAATTTAACCCTTAACGAAGTCACTTTCAATAGAAACTAGTGACTTTCAATAGAAAGTTAAAGTTGACTTTCGATAGAAACTCATGTCGGCCTATTTGGTGTCGTTTCGGGTTATTAATGATTACATATAAATAAATATATGTTTTTCTCATCTCATTAATTCAAAAACTACAAAATAATTCACATTTTTGAGAAGGAAGACTTTTGAAATTGTTTTTTTTATAAATTTTTTCAAAATTTGGTTGAACAATTTTGCAAAGTGATGGCCAAATTGATAAGTTAATTCAGTATTTCCTTTGGACTACCAACACGACGGGTGAAAAGAAGCTTCCTCTTATATCTTTATTTGAAATGTCTTCCTCCCCTTCTATTGGTGGTGTTGGTCTTCACAATTCGTTTGCTCGTAATTTGGCTTTTGGTGGCAAACTTGTTTGGAAACCTCTTTTCTCAACCTAATGCTAAGTGGTGTTGGTTGATGCAAGAAAAATATCTAGATAATCAAGACCCTGCTAGAATTTTGATAGGTCTGGATCCTCCAAAAGGTTCAGCCATTTGGAACTTTATTGTTAAATCTCATCATCTTATTACCTCCTCTATTTCTTGGGAAGTCCACAATGGTGAATTGGTCAATTTTTGGTTGGATTCATGGAATGGTTTACCTCCTCTTAACACCATTCAACCCTTCCTTGATATTTGGGAAGTGGCACAATCACATTGGGGTCAAAGCTTGTTAATTATGTCTCTGCGATTTCTATCCATTCTGAACTAGTTCTTTGACTTGACTTCTCCCTTCTTCCTATTGACCCCCAGTATGCGTCTTCTGCTAACCTCTTTCTTTCTAAGCAATCTATCTTCTTTCCTCGATCTTCTGATTGTCTTTTTTGGTGTCCCTCCCTAGATGGTAAGTACTTTGTTAAGTTGGGATATGAATTGATTCATACAAATCAAAATAACAAAGGGCATTTTGTTTCTGCTGGCACAAGTCTATTCTTCCTAAGGCAGGATGTTTTTCTTAGCTGGTTTTAAGAAATCGTGTTCTTACAAGTGATAGGTTGTCTAGACTCAACATTGCTAATGATTTTTCATGTGTGTTATGTAATCAGGCTCTTGAATCAATTGACCACCTTTTTCTTAATTGTCCATTTGCCTGTGATTGTTGGCTCTTGGTCCTGGGAAAGCTTCACTTCTTGATGCCTCTTCCTTTGACTGTTTGGGATCTCTTTCAAGCTTGGCCTATTTTGTATCACAAATCCATGTTTTCATGTATTTGGATTTTCTCACCATCTTTGGTTTTATGGGATATTTGGTGGGAAAGGAATAAACATATTTTTTGAAACTCTCATTCTTCCCTACACATTGTGCTTAATAAACTTCATCACTCCATTTTTGAAGTTACAAATGCTTACACATGTAAATTCATGGGGGAGCGAAGATTTTCCTCTTGGGATAATATTATCTCTAAAAACTAGGTGGGATTGAAGTTTCCTTCTCTCCCTTTCCCCCTCTGCCCTAAGGATAGACTTCAGTCTCGGGCCTTTGTTAAATGGTCCCCCCCTCAAGCTGGTTTTATCAAACTTAATTTTGATGGCTCCTCTAAAGGCAACCTGGGTAAATCTGGGATCGGTTTTGTTCTTCGTGATTATCATGGTATTGTTATTTATTTTGAAGCCTTCCCTATTGCTCCTGGTACTAACAATTTTGTTGAAGCTTTTGCCATGTTACAAGGTCTTTCTGCTGCTAAGAGATTATGTGTTCAAAATATCCATGTGGAAGGGGATTCCTCTGTAATTATTAATGCATGCATTCAAAGATCTTCCTTTGCAAGACATATTCACTATGTGCTTGAACAAATATGGTCCCTTCTTGACTCATTTGTGAGGTTTTTCTAACCCACACACTTCGTGAGGGTAATTCTTTAGCAGACTTGCTTGCTAATTATGGGGCAGATGATTATTGCATTATCTACCCATCCACTAATGTGACTCTGGCTTCCCACTCACCGATCTTCCACTTGATTCAATCTGAATCTATTTGAACTTTCTGACATCTTGTGGTTGTTTCATTATTCTACTTTTTATTCCATCTTATGCTATCTTTGTACTAATTGATGATTCCAAGTTGCTATTGATCTTATCATATATGTACTTCCTTTTTTACACATATTTGCATTTATTTCTGATGTTTGTTTCATGAGTATGCAGGTGGTTCATCAGTCTGGCTTGTTCCCGCACGATTGTATATCAAAATATCTTTGTCCTTTGCTTGATTTGTTGTACTTCAAGTAAATTTCCTACAATTATGATTTTGAATGGGATATTATTGCTTCCTCCCTCCTTTCTATATAGTGTGCTTCAAATGATTCTTTTGGCTTATTCTCCTCTTTTGTTCATGTTGCGTATTGGACATGGCATTTCATAACTGGTTATATTATTTTCTATGATCTTTTGTTTTGTATTGACTAACTTGCAGGATTTTGGTCGGCTCCTCTCCTTAATTGGTATCATTGTTGCTCTTTGCAGCCTGCTACTTTCTACTATTATATACCTACTCCTCCTGTTAGTCTGATTCGAATTTGTTGGCTGCAATTTTCTCGGATGTCTTCATGCAGCTTCTTGTTTCTTTCCATGATGATTTCTCTCTATTGATCTATGGATGCCATGGCATATTGTATATATGTACTTCTATTGTAATTGGGTTATGGGTGTTCTTAATTTTGTAATGTTTGGGGTTATCTCTGCCACTTTTGTATGGCTCACATTATACTGGCAATTTTGTTCTCTGCCATTTTGTAAATTGGTTCCTTGGCTTCTCTTTGGCCAGGATTTTTGGGTAGTTTAGGTTTGAAGCAACTAAACTATATCATTTTTTGTAATGGGTTATGAACGGAGTTTTCTTTCATGGTTCTTTCTCTGGGAGCCCTTTTGAACTAGATGATTATTAATATAAATATAAAGTTTTACCAAAAAAAAAAAAAAAATTTGCAAAGTGATGGGAAATAAAAAGTGAAGGCTAAACAAGGGTACATGACATTATTCAGAAGAGACTGAACAAAGACTACGCGAAGAAGCACGATAAAAATATTATCATAGGAAACAAGGTATGTCTCTCTCTCTCTCTCTCTCTGGATATTTGATAAAGAGTGCACCCTTGAATACCACAAACACATCACATATATAGAGAAACAACAACAATTTGCAAGAACAAAAAATGGGCTTCTTATTATCTCCACAAGTGTGGAATTACAAATTTTTAGAAATACAATATGCAAAGCCACATGTGCATTTTCCTTACAATATTCTATAGGACAAAGCTTTGAATAACTACCCAAAACTGTCCTAGAAAATACTACGGGCCTTCCTTATATAGACAATTTTCCACCACTCGGGAAGGTTCCTAAAATTTAGCCATTAAGGCCGACTGCCCTTAGAATTAATTTTTTTTCATTTTTATTACATTAAGGTTGGTTCAAAATAATTACAAATTATAGTTTTAGGTAGCCCAACTTTTGGAGGCCATAACTTTTTAACCATAACTCTTTTTGGCTATTATAACTACTTTTCACAAATGGTAGTTCATGATCTATAATGCTTGAATTGTACAAGCTACAATGAGCCAAGGTTTGACCTCGATCTGGAGCCTCTAAGGCCTTCAAAATTGATCTCAAAGATTTTGTACCCAAAAACCTCAATAACTTCACCAATACAGATGATATGACAATGAAACTCTACTGGTAGACTGATATGACTAAGATGAACCTCCACCTGTGAAATCGGAACATTATGAGCTCGTATGACCAATTTACTAAAAATAGTAAGTTTCCATAAATAGAAGCTCTACACAAGATAACCCTTATTGAAAAGAAACCAGAAATATTTTTGGGTGATGCAAGATTTCCCTTACACCCAGGATGCTCCTGCATCAGACACTTAGGATAATTTGAGAAGTGACCCTATCACATCTCAAGTGTGCAGAGGGAAACCAAGATGGTTAACCTCCTCCCTTGTCAGCCACATTGAATCTTCTATAGGTCATCCTTTCCATTTGACCAGATATTCTTCATATGTCTTGTTCCTTGTGCTTCTGCCAACACAACTATCTAGTATATCTTAAATCTTCTTAGTAGCTGAAGTAGTTGTTGGAATACTCCATGGTCCTTCTGTGACCCCATCTTCAACACCTCCTTCATGATACTCCATCAAATCTGAAATGTTAAATAATGGTGAAATATTCATCTTACTAGGCAACTCTACTTCATAGGCATTTCCTGAATCATGCTTCTTTAGTATCTTACATGACCCAAACTTCTTCATTTTCAACTTGTTATATGTACCTACTAGAAATTGCTCCTTCCGCAAATGAACCATGACTTTATCACCAACCTGAAATTCCTTATGCCTTTGTTTCTCATCTTCCTTAGCCTTATACTTCATATTCATCTTGGTAATGTGCTTCCTCTCCTCTGCTAGGAATAACAGTCCACAATACAACTGAGAGGGGGGGTGAATCAGTTGTATGATAGGTTATTAAACTTTAAGCACCACAATATCAGATCCAATGAACACAATGAATGCCAACACAATAACACAATATTTTTGTCTCGGGGAAACTCTGTTAAAGGTAAAACCCCTGGTGGGAATTAGCACCCACAAATGATGTACTGAGAGTATAGTTATCCTTGTTAGAAGATATAGCCCTGTTAAGAGCTTATTGAAACATTATAGTACATGGTCCTTGTTAGAGGATAGACCCTGTTAGGAGTCAAGAACAAAAGGGAGGGCTCACTGCCCAAAGAAGGTTAAGTCCACCTTCAAAACTCACTGTTCGCAACACAAGTGTATATGAAGAGATACACAATCTTTTTGAACTGTTCAGCAACAACTGTCTTTGCTTGATCAATTCCAATGAAGTCTTCCAATAAACCTCTACCCTACATACATCAGACACAAGCTTGTAGCTTTCACAACCTCTCTATATTGTAGTTTTTCCACATCTTTTCCCAAAGAAAAGATCTTTCATTTATACCTTATTACAATTCCTATAAATAGGTCGGCCCATAGGGCTTTCCTAATCACAAAAAATTATATAAACCCTTGCTAAGATACACACGGTATCTAGGACAAGTCTACAATGATTACATTACAACAATTTAGGACCGACATCCTAAATTCAAGTTCGCCATCCATCATACATGCTACATCTCTGTAGTCAGCTTCCAAATAGATCACCTTCCAGAGTGCATGCCACATCTGACGTCATCCTACATACACAAATGACAAAAGTATGAATGCCCATTTAGTAACGTAGTGATTAAACATATTAAATGTCTCAATCACCAACCATGCATTTGCAATATCCAACAATCTCCTCCTTTGGCATTGATGTCAACATATGGGAAAATCCATTGTCCCAAAGTCCTATCAATCCAAAGTTCTGCAACCAAGTAATACTACATACGTTCTCCCATACAGTAGGGATTTTCTCATAGAAAAACTCACCCTTTAACAACAATGGAAAAGGGTGCCATGAGGCTTTGGCTGCCTTCACAGATAAAATTTCTTCCACGATCACTCCCCCTGAGGAGTAGATCTCTACATCTAGTCCAAATAATTATAAGGCTCCAAATACCTCTAGATTGATGCATCTTTGCATCTGATGCATGAGCATTTTGGGTTTCTGAAGATCTTTCTTAGTCTTGGAGGAATTTCTTGTCAGAGGGATACAATACTTTATTTTGAGAATCTTTTTGAGTTTCTATGTTGCAATGATCTATGGAGATCTCTAGCATGTGTGATGAAAGAGGTTTGTTCATTTATGTTTGTGGAGGCTATGTATAAGAATGCATCTCTTGAGGTGGCATGGTTTGGGAGATCTTGGATTATCTTCTTTGACTGGTTCTGTGCATTTCATGCCTGGGCCATTTGGAAGATTGGTTATTTGATCGATGACCATTGGAGTTAGCTTGTGTGGTCTTGGCTCATGGTTTTTGTGCCTTGGACCTATTTTGGAACCTTCTCCTATGAGCACATAAGAATTGGATGGACCGTTTCAAAGTTAGAGTTGTTTTACTTGTCATAGGAGCTGTAATTTCCTGCTTTCTAAGTGTTGATTGTGCATCATGTAGCCATTGATCCTTAATGAATCAGCCTTTGCGGTCCTAGGGCCTTAAAGAGGACCTAAAATAATATCTTTTCCCAAGACTGCAAATCCTAAGTCATTATGAGTTGAAAGTTATGACCATTTTTCTCGGGTTGAAAGTTATGAAAGTTATGACCATGCAAATGTGGAGGTTTTCATCTTGCGTGGTTCTGTGTGATGATAAGATGGGATCTTGCTAAGTTAGAGACATGTTCTTGGGTCATGTGTGGACCTAAATGTAAAGGTGCATCATGTTTTTTTATTTCTATATTTAGTTTTGGTATCTCTTCTAGGCTGGACCTATAATGTAATTAATTGCCCGACTAGCTTACTTGTGGCTTTGTTGGCTATATATTGAGAGCTTGGGTTGATGTAGAGTATCAAGAAAGATGTAGAGGAGTAGTGATATGATGGATTAGAAGCATATTTTTGAATCTAGAAGTTTTATCAGAACTAGTGTCTTGAGGGCTTAGGACAACAAGAGGTTGCTTGGTGGATTGCGAGCACAAGTTTAGATCCTATCTTGGTTGTTCCTATCAGAGGCTACCTATTGCAGATCTGAACTAGTTGGTGGTTACTTGGATCTTAAGAGATCTTACTGATACTTTTTAATTTCATTATATAAGGCTGAAACTCGGAAGGCCTCACAGCCGGGCATGTTGAATGAAATTTTGTTTTGAAGCATTATATTGTTGTATTTCATTGTGCTTGTTGTTGTTATAAGTGCTGGTGTAGGTTTGGACTATCCATTATTGGATCCTCCATCCCTGCCCTATGTCAGCATCATTTAGTTTTGACTAGGAGGGGCCTGAACCCCTAGCATACCTCTGAGATATTCAAAGGTATCTTTCGGTAGTGGCTTTGTGAAGATATCTGCAATTTTTTCTTTTGTACTGATGTATTCTAATTTGATTCCCTTTTCTGCCACCTTGTCTCTCAAGAAGTGATAATTGATAGAGATATGTTTAGTTTTGGAGTGCATCACCAAATTCTTTGACATATTCACTGTATTGGTGTTATCACAATGGATAACCACAGGTTCATCAAAGTTATTCCAATGTCTGTCAGCATTTGTTTCATCCAAACAATATGAGTGTAGTTTATAGCATCAACAACATACTTTGATTCAATAGTAGATCGTGCTATACAATCTTGTTTCTTACTTAGCCAAGAAACCAACTTTTTCCCAAGGAAAAATGCACCACCACTAGTACTTTTTCTTTCATCAATATTTCTTGTCCAATTAGCATCAATATAAGCATGAAGTTCAAAGTTATCATTTCTGTCATACCATAAGCCATAGTCTATGGTTCCTCTTAGATACCTTAGTATCCTTTTCACAGTAGCTAGATGTGTTTCTTTGGGTTCTACCTTATATCTAGCCACAATTCCAATGACATTAGCAATATCTAGTCTGGTGTGGGTCATATATTGTAGTCCTCCAACCATTGATCTATACAAAGTCTGAAAAACACACTTTGATTCATCATCAATTTTTAGCTTCTTACTAGTCACCATAGGTGTTCCTACTAGTTTACAATCTTCCATTCCAAATTTCATAAGTAATTCTTTGAGATACTTGGTCTGAGAAATAAAAATACCATTCTCATTCTGAGTTATTTTCAATCCAAGAAAAAATTTCATTTCACCTATCATGGACATCTCAAATTCACTTTCCATTTTCTTAGCAAATTTCTTACATAGGTCATCATTACCTCCAAAGATAATATCATCCACGAAGACTTCTATTATCAGGATTCCATCTTCACTGGATCTTAAATACAAATTATTGTCTGCATTACCTTTTCTGAATCCAACCCCAAGTAGATACTTGTCTAACCTTGCATACCAAGCCCTAGGAGCTTGCTTCATCCCATACAGAGCTTTCTTCAATTTTTACACCATGTCTTTATCTTCACATAGAGGAAATCCATCTGATTATTCTATATAGACTTCTTTTTCAAAATCTCCATTTAGAAATGCAGATTTTACATCCATCTGATACACTTCGAAGTTTTTATGTGTAGCATAAGATAAGAAAAATCTTACTGCCTCTATTCTAGCAACATGAGAAAATGTTTCTTCAAAGTCTATGCCTTCGTGCTGTGAGTATCCTTTACATACTAGTCTAGCTTTGTTCCTTACAACAGTTCCTTCTTCATCCATTTTGTTTCTAAAAACCCATTTCATTCCTATTACATTTTTATTTTTTGGTCTAAGAACCAGTTCCCAAGTATTCTTCTTCTTTATCTGATCCAATTCTTCTTTCATAGCATTTATCCAAGATTCATCTTTAAATGCTTCATCTGTAGTTTTTGGCCCAACTTGAGAAATCAAACAAATTTCTTCTCTAACTGTTGATCTAGTTAGCACTCCCTGAATGGTATTGCCAATAATTTGATTTTTAGGATGGTTATTGTTTACATACCTCAGTGTTTTAGGAGTCTCAATAGCCTTACTTGTGCTAGCATCACAAGCCTCTTTTTCACTTTCTTCCTCAACAAGTTCTTCTCCTTATGTAGCAGTAGTAGTTTCTTTTATCTCTAAAATTTGATTACTGTCATACATTCTTTCTTGTATCTGAAACTTCTCATCTATTCTTACATTGTTACTTTCAATCATCTTCCTTAATCTCAGATTGAGACATTTTTAGGCCTTGATTTTAACAGAGTAACCAAGGAAAATTCCTTCATCACTTCTAGCATCAAACTTCCCTATCTCATCATCTCTCTTGATATAACACTTACTACCAAATATTCTAAAATATTTTACAGTAGGAGTATGATCAAACCATAATTCATAGGGAGTCTTACTTGTACCTTCTTTGATTTGAATTATGTTCAATGTATACACTATTGTTCCAATAGCCTCTCTCCAATGTACATGAGATACATTTCCTTCAATCAACATTGTCCTAGCAGCATCAAGTATAGTCTCATTCCTTCTCTTTGCTATCCCATTCTATTGTGGAGTCTTAGGGGTGCATGTTTGTCTCTTTATCCCATGCTCTTCGTAGTATGAATTGAATAAGTCTGAAGTAAATTCCACCTCTGTCTGACCTTAAGCACTTGATCTTTAAACTTGATTCATTCTCTAGTTTTTCTTTGAACAACTTGAATTTATCAAATGCTTCTGCTTTCTCTCTTAAATAAGTAACCCACATCATTCTAGAAAAGTCATCAACAAAGAGTATAAAATACCTTTCACCATATTATGACTTTGTTCTTGTAGGTCCACACAGATCTATATGTACCAAATCCAACTTTCCTTTTGATGTATATTCTTTGCTTTTGTAACTGCTTCTAGTATGCTTTCCCATAACACATTCTATACATACAATGTTAGATGGTTTCAAAATCTTCGACAGATCTCTTACTACATTAGCCATACTTGCCTTCACAATGTTATCAAAATTAACATGTCAAAATCTTCTATGCCATACCAACTGTCATCTACCTTCACAACAAAACAAGAGGCTCCAAATGTGTTTAGTTCAAATACATTACCTCTAGATTTTGAACCGGTAGCAATCAATTTTCCTTCCTTACTTCTGATAAAATATTTACCATTAACAAAACTTAACTGAAATTCTTTATCCATTAATTGACCAAATCTCAATAGATTATGCTTCAGTCCTTCAACAAGCAGTACATTGTCTGTGTTAGTCTTTCCATCCAAAGTACTGGATCCTACTCCTATGATAGATTTAGGGAGATTTTCCCCAAACCTCACAACACCTCCATCATATTTTACTAATTTAACAAACTTGTTCTTATCACCAGTCATATGATGAGAAAAACCATTGTCAATTATCCATTCAGTTTTATTGTCAACATGAGATACTAAATCTTTTTCCTCATGTATTGGTTCATCTCTAATAGCAACAGATCCAATCTCTTCATAATCTAAATCATCATCATTAGAGATTCCTCCACTAGCATAATAACATTCTTTGTCCCTTTTAATCTTTTCATAATTTGGTTTGTACTTAGAAACTCTTGTAGGACATCTAGATGCAAAATGACCTACCTTATTGCATGAAAAACATTTTAAGGGTAACTTGCCTTCAAACTTGCCCTTACCTCTTTTTTCTCTTCTAGAAATCAATGCAACAAGTTCATCCATCTTTCTTTCTTCAGTCATTATATGTTCCCATTCCTCAGCATACTCATCGAGCTCTTCTTTTAGGTCTTCTTTGCTGGTGCTCGGAAGTGCAGAAATTTTTTTTTGTGTGGATGCCTTAAATGCAGATTCAAATTTAGGTACAACTTCTCCTAATTCCATAGCTTCAAAAGTAGTTAGCTTTGCAATCAACATCTCTCTGATAAAGTTTGGAGTCAGAGGTATAGTTTCTTGAATAGACATAGCCTTGAAATTGTAAGCAAGTGTTAGTGATCTAAGGATCTTCGCAATAACTTCTTCTTCATAATAAGTGCCTCCACAATTTATGATTCCAAGTATAGCTTCCATAACCCTTTGAGCATAGGCCCTAATGCTTTCATCCTCATTCATTTGCAGCTTCTCCATCTTTGTCTTCTAGTTTTGTAACTTCGCTTGTTTGGTATACTTGTCTCCTTCATATAGTGCATCTAATCTTTCCCAAATTTAGAAAGCCAAATCCAAGTCTTTAACTTCAGTAAACTATCCTTCAAAGAGTGCGTTGATCAGTGCTTCTCTTGTGATCATGTTCAGTGAGAATATCTTCTTTTCATCCTCAGTAGTAGTTGTCAATTCATCTTCAGTGTTTATAGCTATCTTGTTCCTTGTAATCAACCAATAGTCAATCCCTAAAAAAAATAGGTGAGTTCGCATCTTGTTCTTCCAACTGTCAAAGTTTTCAGGATCAAACTTCACACTATCCTTCCTATAGAATGCCATCTCCAAGATCACCTCAAGTTGTTAAGCTTTCTCTTTGAGGACCACAAGCTCTGATACCAATTGTTAGGAATAACAGTCCACAATACAATTGAGAGGGGGGGTGAATTAGTTGTGTGACAGATTATTAAAATTTAAACTTTTAGCACCACAATATCAGATCCAATGAACACAATGAATGCCAACACAATAACACAATATTTTGGTCTCGGGGAAACCTTGTTAAAGGTAAAACCCCAGTGAGAATTAGCACCCATAAATGATATACTGAGAGTATAGTTATCCTTTTGAGAAGATATAGCCCTATTAGGAGCTTATTGAAACATTACAGTACACAGTCCTTGTTAGAGGATAGACCCTGTTAGGAGTCAAGAACAAAAGGGAGGGCTCACTACCCAAGGCACATTTCTCAAAGAAGGTTAAGTCCACCTTCAAAACTCACTGTTTGCAACACAAGTGTATATGAAGAGATACACAATCTTTTTTAACTGTTCAACAAAAACTATCTTTGCTTGATTAGTTCCAATGAAGTCTGCCAATAAACCTCTACCCTAAATACAAAAGACACAAGCTCGCAGCTTTCACAACCTCTCTATATCATCTTTTTTCCACATCTTTTCCCAAAGAAAAGATCTTTCATTTATACCTTATTACAATTCCTATAAATAGGTCGGCCCATAGGGCTTTCCTAATTATAAGAAATTATATAAACCCTTGGTAAGATACACACAGTATCTAGGACAAGTCTACAATAATTACATTACAAAAATTTAAGACCGACATCCTAAATTCAAGATTTCCATCCATCATACATGCTACATCCCTGTAATCAGCTTCCAAATAGATCACCTTCCAAAGTGCACCCCACATCTGATGTCATCTTGCATTCTGTACCTTGCACAGTTTATAGAACACTCCTTAATACTCTATCTTGCATCCTTGAAGTTCACATGCACTAATTCCCCATCACTAGAAAGCTATACACAAAACTCAAAGACTAACTCTGTCATTTCTCACTATCACAGTCAGTGACCGATTTTCACCAAAACATCTATAACTTATCCAATATGAAACATTTCATGATGCAATCTTGGATATAAGATCACCACATCCTTCTGAACTCTCATCTATCTTCGCAACATCTGAAACATCAGTACAGTGTCTATACACTGTGAATACCAGACTAATTCCCTCACAAAGACATATGTTGACTTTAACGACAAAACACAAATGACAACAGTATGAATGCCCATTCAATAATGTAGTGATTAAACATATTAAATATCTCAATCACCACCCATGGATTAGAAATATCCAACATCCTTCTCATGGATGTTCTTCAAATGTTTTGCAAAATCCTCAGCTTTACCACTACTTATCTCTCCTTTGTCTATCTTCCTTAACTCTAAAGTATTTCTGGGACTAATTCCATATACAATCTGGAATGGTGAGAGAATTATTATATGCAAATTCTACCTAGGGTAAAATCAGATCACATCATGTTGGCTTATCTCCAACTAAACATCTCAACTAAATCCCCAAACTCCTATTCATCACCCTTGTCTATCCATCAATCTGTGGATGATGTGATGAGATGAACTTCAAATATTTCTTTAACTTCTTCCACAATGTGCACCAGAAATATCCAAAAAACTTAGTGTCTCAATCTGAAACTATTCTCTTTGGCATACCATGTAGTCTCACCACTTCTTTGAAAAACAATTCCGCCACATGAATAGCATCATTAGTCTTCTTGCAGGGAATGAAATGTGTCATCTTTGAAAACCTATCAACCACCCTGTATTCTATTTTTCTCCTTTTGTCATTTGACATGCTCTACAACTTTGTACAAACTTCTTGAAATCTTGTTGCAACTGTGGCCAGTATTAATTCTCACTAACCAAATCAAGGGTTTTATCTCAACCAAAATGTCTATCCAGTACTCCACTATGCTTCTCCTTGATGAGATTCTCCCTCATAGAGATTCATGGAATGCACAAGTGACTCCCTTTGAATAGCATACCATCCTGGATAATGAAATCCAACCACTTCATTATGTCTAGAGTAATAGGTTATGTACAAACTTTTCAAGCTTCACCAAAATCAAGATCCCTTGGATACAAACTCTTGAGTTCCTTGAACCCAACCACCTCAATCTGCATCTTTGTCATAAAAAATTGTCTCCTGCTAAGAGCATCTGCAACCCTGTTAGACTTTCCACTCCCGTGTTTCAAAATAAATGTGTCACTTTGCAAAAACTCAACCCATTTCAAATGTCTTTGTTTCAACTTTCCTTGACTATTCAAATATTGCAAAGCTTGATGATCAGTATACAAAAAAAAACTCCTTAGGAAGCAGATAGTGTCTCCACTTCTTCAATGCCTGAACTATAGCATAAAATTCTTGATCATAAACATAATATTTCCTCTTGGCATCATTTAGCTTCTCACTAAAATAAGCAACAGGTTTACCATCTTGGCTCAAAAAAATTCCTATTGTAGAACCACTAGCATCATAGTCTACTTGAAACACCTTATTAAAATATGGAAGTGCTAAAACAGGTTGTTCTGTAACTTTTTATTTCAAAAATTTAAAACTCTTATCTTCCCATGTAGTCCACTTAAACTCTTTCCTATCTCCTCTCATTGTTTTAGTCAAGGGTCCACAAATCCTGCTAAAACTCCTGATAAAATTTCTGTAAAAGGTAGCCAAATTAAGAAAAGATCTTACCTTAGTAGCACTCCTTGGAGTAGGCCATTCTAGGATAGCCTTCACTTTCTCTGGATTCATTTTTAGACCTTCTACTGAAACTACAAATCCCAAATACACTAAATCCTTCTTCACAAAATTGTACTTCTTCAAACTAATCAACAATTTCTCTTCCATTAACTTCTCCAACACCCTACAAACATGCATTATATGCTCCTCTAATCTCTTACTAAAGATCAAAATGTCATCTAGGTAAACAATGACAAACTACCTCATAAATTCTTTCAAACCCTCATTCATGAGCCGCATGAAAGTGCTTGGTGCATTGGTTAGCCCAAAGGGCATGAATAACCACTCATATAATCATTCATTTGTTTTGAAGGTAGTCTTCCATCCATCTCATTCTCTTATCTGAATTTGATGATATCCACTCTTTAAATCTATGTTTGAGAAATACACAGCTCCACTCAAATAGTCCATAATATCATCCATCCGAGGCAATAAAAACCTATACTTGATTGTGATCTTGCTGATAGCCCTAGAATATATACACATCCTCCATTCTCCATTCTTCTTTGGTGCTAATACTACTGGTACAACACATAGACTCAGGCTCTCATGAATCAACCCCTTCTGTAACAACTCTTGTACTTGTTTGTTCAACTCTTCATTTTTTTTTGGTTTCATTCTGTGTGCTACCTTATTTGGAAAACTAGCTCCTGGAATCAAGTCCATCTGATGATTGATCTTCTTTACTAGTGGTAATCCATCAGGTACATTATCGGATATAATATCCTGAAACTCATTCAACAAAAATACAATTTATGTAGGTACATCTTCTATTTCCTCTTTACTAGCTTTCAGAATTAAAGAAAAACACATATGATCATGCCTCATACCCTTTAGGAATTTTCTTCCATCAACAAAACTTATTCTTGTATTACTAGATACCTTTTATTTTGTGTCCTTCAATGGTTTTAGCTTATGCCGCACTCCATCCTTTGTTAGGGAATAGGTATTCGCACGACCATCACGTACTGCACACCTATCAAACTGCCATGGCCTACCCAACAACATATGGCATGCATCCATAGGTATGATATCATATAGTACCTCATCATGGTATCCTCCAATCTTGAACTTCACTAGGCACTGTTCATAGAACATGACCTTATGGTCATCCTACACCCAAGCAATTCGGTATGGATGTGGGTGTTTCTGCCTCTTGAGATTTAACTTTGTGACCATCTCTTCTGACACCAAATTGTCAGTTCTTCCACTATCTATAATCACATCACAACACTTATCCTCACACTTGCACCTAGTGTGAAACAAGCTCCTCCTTTTCTCAGGTTCATTCTCACCACTCAGAAAGACTCTTCTATTAATTAGGGCTTCTCCTCTTGCAACATTTTCAGAATGTGAGGATTTGGCATCTTCATTCACATGTACAACTCTAGTCTAGCCTTTAGTTCTCATGTTTGTCCTTCCTTGGCATTGTGGACATTCATATGCCCTATGACCCTCTTCTCCACAATGAGAACATGTTCCACAGAAGCCTCCTCTTCCTGATCCTTGTCCTTGTCCTCTTCCTCTCTGATCTCTATTATTCTAATTGAAATTATGTCCCCTTTGATTTTGACTACTATTGGCCTCATCCTTCTTTTTCTGATATTCATTTTAGCCTCCATAAGATTGTCCACTAGATCTTCCACCATGACCTCTTCCGCTTTGCCTGCTTTCAAACTTCTTGTTCAAATTTTCCTCTACTTTTAGAGAAAATTGGTAGGCCTCTTCAATATTGTTCATTCAAACCAAATTTAAATCCTCTTGAATGCTCAGCCACAACCCATTAAGGTAATAGATAAATTTCTCCTTGGCAGCTTCTGAATGGCCAGTTCTGATGAGGATTAGATAGAACTCCTCTGTATACTCCTAAACAAATATCCCTGCTTGCTTCAAACATTGTATTTTCTTTAGTAGATCAAGCTCATAATCAACAGGAATGAACCGTCTCTTCAATTTATCCACCATCTGATCCCATCTTGTGATTTTCTCCTTTCCTCTTCTATTTCTCTCCAACTGAATCTCTTGCCACTAGATCTTTGCATGACCCTTCAGATAGGCCTTCACAAACTTGACCCTATCAGGATCCTCAATATCTTCATACTCAAAATATTCTTCTAATTAATTGATCAAGTCAATCAATTCCTCTGGTTTAAGATTTCCTGAAAATGCAGGAACCTAAATCTTAGGTCTTTTCCCAACCTTGGAAATAGCCCAAAAAAACCTTTCTTCCTCTTGGTTCATAATTTTACCTTCCCCTTCCTGATCAAAATTTCCTTCTTCTTCAGCTTCATCCTCACTTTCCTCTCTTACAGAAATATTTGTGCCTCTATGAATCTCTTCCTATAATGCTCACATTTTTCTCTTGAGGGCTCTAACCTCAGGTGACACACCTTTGACTCTTTCGTAATGTTCTCTTCGTGGAGGCATTTTTGCACTTATCGTTGAAACCCTAAACCATGGTCCTGGTGCAAATTGCCTCACAGCCTTGGATCTATCTATGCACTTAGGAACTCTCACTCTGATACCACTTGATAAAGGGTGCTCCCCTTAATAGCACAAACACATCATAGAAATAGAGAAACAACAACAATTTGCAAGAACAAAAAATGGGCTTCTTATTATCTCCACAAGCTAGGTAGTCCAACTTTTGGAGGCCATAACTTTTTAACTGTAGCTCTGTTTGTCTATTCTAACCACTTTTCAAAAATGGCAGGTCATGATCTACAGTATTTGACTTGTGCAAGCTCAAGTTAGCCGGGGTTCGACCTTGATCTGGAGCCTCCAATGCCTTCAAAATTGAGCTCAAAGATTTTGTACCCAAAAACCTAATAACTTCACCAATACAGATGATATGACAATGAAACTCAACTGGTAGACTGATATGACTAAGATGAACCTCCACTTGTGAAATTAGAACATTTTGAGCTCGTCTGACCAACTTACTAAAAATAGTAAGTTTCCATAAATAGCAACTTTGCACAAGATAGCCCTTATTGAAAAGAAACCATAAATATTTTTGGGTGAGGTTGCCCTTACACCTAGGATGCTCCCACATCAATATTTTAAGTTGATGGTTAGGACTTATCTTAATGAAACATGTAAGCATGATATTGCAATACCTAATTAGACCTAATTTGATAAAGAATACCTAATTAGACTTAATCAGACTAATTAGACCTAATAACACCTAGACAAGACCAATTCTAGACCTAATAAAACTAAGAAGACATAATTATATACCTAATTAGACCTAATGTGAGTATTATGAACCCTTAATACCTAATGAGATAAGTAATTTAAAATACCTAATTAGGGGCCTATTTATAAGTAATTCAATGACCTAATTAGGGGCCTATTTATGAACTTAATAGGACCACTTAGACCAAATTAGTTCTAATAAGCCCAAATTATCTATCTAATATGAGTAATAGGACTCCTTCTAGGTGTAATTAGATCTAATTAGACTAATTAATACCTAATATGCTAATATACTTGTACTATGACCCCTTAAGAACTAATTAGACCCAATATGCTTAATATGAATAATAGAACCCCTTAAGCATAATTAGACCTAGATTATGACCTAACTAGACCAAATTAGAGGTTTATTAGTACATAATTATACCAATTAGGACCAATTAGACCCAATTAGGACCTATTAGGACATATTAGGATCAATTATACCTAACTCTAGACCTAACTAGACCTATTAGGACCAATTAGACCTATTAGGACCAATTTGACCTAATTTGACCTAATATGACCTATTAGGACCTATTAGGACCTATTAGGATCTAATTAGACATAATTAGACCAATTAGACATCATATGAACAATATGACCCCTTAAGCATAATTAGACCTAGATTATGACCTATAACTAGACCAGATTAGAGGTCTATTAGTACCTAATTAGACCAATATGACCTATTAGGACCTAATTAGATCCAATATGACCTATTAGGACCATTTAGTTACACTTTGATACCTAATTAGTCTCAATTAGACTTAAAATGACTTAATTAGACCTAATTTATGACCTAACTATATCCCAAAATGACATAATTAGACCTAATATGACCTATTAGGACTTATTTAGACCCAATTAGACCTATTAGGACCAATTGGTTACACTTTGATGCCTAATTAGACCTAGTTAGACCAATTAAACATCATATGAACCTATTAGGACCTAATATGGTATATTAGACCTAAAATGACCTATTAGGTGTTGGCATAATGGTCAGCGCTCCCCTTAGGATTTGTGACATGGTTTAACAACCTCTTGTGTTCTATAAGTCTAGTGGTTGTATCAGGCATTAATAGGTCGATCTTTTGGTGCAATGGCAACCACTACTTGTAACAAGTGGTATCAGAGCTTGGTCATAGGTTCGAATCTCCTCTAGTAATGCTGAGGGTGAGATTGTTGGCATAATGGTCAGCGCTCCCCTCAGGATTCTTGACATGGTTTAACAGTCTCCTATGCTCTATAAGTCTAGTGGTTGTATTGGGCATTAATAGGTTGATCTTTTGGTGCAATGGCAACCACTACTTGTAACATTAGGACCTATTTAAACCTATTAGGACCTATTAGGAATAATTAGACCTAATTTGACCTAATATGACCTATTAGGACCAATTAGACCTATTATGACCAATTAGACCTATTAGGGCCTATTAGGACCAATTAGACCAATTAGACTTGTTAAGACCAATTAGACCAAATTTTAGGCCAATTAGACCAATTAGGACCAATTAGACCTATTAGGACCTATTAGGACCAATTTGACCTAATATGACCTATTAGGACCAATTAGGACCAATTAGACCTATTAGGACCAATTTGACCTAATTTGACCTAATATGAGCTAACTAGATCCCAAAATGACCTATTTAGACCTAATTAGACCCAATTAGACCTATTAGGACCTAATTAGACCTAATATGACCTATTAGGACCAATTAGTTACACTTTGATGCCTAATTAGTCCCAATTAGACCTAAAATGACCTAATTAGACCTAATACATGACCTAACTAGATCCCAAAATGACCTAATTAGACCCAATTAGACCTAATATGACCTATTAGGACCTATTTAGACCTATTAGGACCTAATTAGACCTAATTAGACCTATTAGGACCAATTAGTTACACTTTGATGCCTAATTAGACCCAATTAGACTTAAAATGACCTAATTAAATCTAATTGGACCTATTATCAAAGTGTACAATACACATGTCAATCAACTAAAGTCTAGAAATGAAATATAACATCAAACATGTGCATGTAATATGTTTAGGTCAAATATGAAAGGGCCTAGGACTCATCATGACGACTCCTCACCAAGTGGTTAGACCCAGAGTGACTATCATGCTGTGAAGGATGTGCAGATCCCTACAGAGAAAGAGATATAAATTAATATATAAATGTATACATCTTTTTAAGTTCGATAAAATATTACAAGAAAAAATGTTATAAAGTGTGTAAACACATAGTACATGTACACACATTAATAAATTAAAAACTCACATGTCCACTACTGATGTCATCATCAAGTGAGTCCCGACGATGTACATGATTAGTCCTCAAAGAAGGAGTAACAAGAGGCATATCCCGGTAGAGAAAAAATATATCATATATATATATATATCATGTATTGAAATTTTCAAAATTTTAAAAAAGTAAATTTACATGTGCTAGATGAAATATTGCAAATAAATAACTTAAATTGTAACATTAAATATATAATCTAATTTATACTTGTGTATATGGTGACACCTGATAGTACTCAAAATCCCTAGCCTCAATCCTATCAACCAATATATCAAGATTTTGTTGCGTCTGGTCCAAGCTCAACTATGCATCTGCAACACGAGTAGTCTTTACACGTCTCTCTAATGATGAATGCAACAGACTAACCAAATGAGATGGCATGGAAGTCATATCATCACGTGTCAGCAAATCTAGGTAACCCATAGTGGCCATGATGAAGTCATCATCATCAAAGCCAACATTAGAGAGCTGGTGCCCTGCACTGATTGAAGGGTATGTACATTGTACCTCTCTCTCTTCAAAAATAGAGTGGTCAGTAGGTGGATCCTCACAAGCACTGCCACTATGGCCACACTCTAGGTGAGGAGAAGGAAGTGTCTTAGCGTATTTGACAATACCCACATGAGCTCTAACATACGATATGGGGATATCATGCTCTGCTACTATAAATGCATATGCATCCAACAGATCCTCAGCTAAACTAGTCAATGTGACCCATGCCATCTCTCCTGTAAGTCCCTCTAGGCTAGAAAGTGAAGGGATGTTTGATGCACTATACATGTCATGTGCGGTTCTACTAGAGGATGCTCCACCTAAGGATCTGGAGTGTTATTGAGACATCAAGTTCTAACCAACTTTATCACTAGATATGGATGTGACAGCTGCTGCAATGTCCCCCATATTATCAATCACACCTCAAGGTTGGGTGCTATGAATAACATCATTTGCAATAGGACCCAATGAAGGAGCTATAACAGGTGCCCTCTAACCAATAATGGCCTTATGTACTTTCCTCTGGTGATCAGCTCGACAAAAATCATCTCTATTAGCAAGTCGTCCATGTCCCTATCCTAGATGTGTTGGCAAATTAGTGTAATTATGATGCAAGAGAATCTTGGGACTTGAGCAATCTTGCATCACCAAAAACATTTTATTTTCCTGTACCTGTCTAGTGTTTGTTTTGGAACCTTTGTTGCCATTAGTTTCATGATTTGTGCAGTTAATGTTATGCCATGGACCTATTTTGGGACCTTCTCCTAAGGGCTCACATCCTAATTCATTCAGACCTAGAAGATATTGCCATTTCCCTTAGATATCAATTTGTCGTTGGTTTCACATGAAACATGTAGTATTTTTCCTTGCACGGTTCCATGTGGGGAAATTGGATCTTGCGCGATTGGGGATTTGTTCTTGGATCATGTTTGGACCTAAATGTATCGGTGCATCATGTTTTACTATTTCTATAGTTAGTTTTGGTTTCTCTCTTAGACTAGACCTATAATATAATTAAATGTCTGACTGGCTGACTTGTGGCTTTGCTGGCTATATATTGAGAGCTTAGGTCGATGTAGGAGGTAGCAAGGGGAAGTAGCACAGGAGTAGGCAAGAAGGCCCTTCAATGTGAAGAGGTAGATTAGAAGGTGGATGAAGATATGATGAGAGCCGAGTCTCTATTTTCATAATCTTTTGTATAAGGTCATAACCCGTAAGGCCTTATAGTCGGGCATGTTGATGAATTTACAATAATTGTACCAGTGTGGTTGCCAATTGCTGGCCTATATTCATTGTGTTTTATGGTTTTTGGTTGTGTATCATTATTTCCTCCATGGGTGTGACTCTAAGCAGGGCATGTTAGTGTATGCACCCTAAAATGGTCGCCTAGACTTTGGGCCCCATTTTTGCAATTTATCAAATCCCTGAATCAATATTTTCAAATATCAACAATATCAATTATATCAATTTTCTTGATCAAATCATAATCAATTCAATATTTCCTAAGGTTTGAGCCTTATTTAATTTAAAAGAGAAAGAAATAACAATAAAAATCTTATTTAATTAAGAGAACATGCTCTCTTTTAATTAATTAAAAATCTCTTTTAATTAAATAATAAAATCACTTTATCCTAAGCCTTTATTTAATTAAAAGGAATTTCCTCCCCTTTTATTTAAATAAAAAATCTCCACTTTTCCTCTTATCCTAAGTTGCACAAATAAAGCATTATTCTTATTTTATAAAAAGGAAAAAGTACTTTTTGTCTCATATGGACACAAAAGTCAACTCTTATTTTTCTATTGGAGGATATTTGTGCACAAGGATCAAGCTTCTTTTTTTCTCCACCGTTGATTAAGTCTTTTGCCTCTTAATCACAATGGTCCATTCATTTTCACTTCCTATAAAAGAAGAGCTCTCTTCTTCATTTTCATATCTTAAGTTTCATGGTAATGTTATGTTGTAGGTTTTCTAGGTCATTTGGAGCTCTTTGAAGACATTCTACATCCAAGCTTTGAAGACTTGTTATTGCATTTCATTGTAGTTGCATATTTCCTTTCTTAGTTGCATTATCATGGCATATTAGCTTAGATTTCCTTTTATGCAATACATTAACTTGCATTGTCATATAGATTTGAATTGCATTGCATACATTTGGTTTCATTGGAGATATTGGCATTCTTGCCCTTGTCTTTGATTTGGAATCTCTCATTGTGTGGTTGACTAGCAAGGTCATGAGTTTATAGCTCTAGCTGAGAGCAATTTTACAAATCTTGCAACTCCATGCATAGAGAGATATGGATCGATTTGTGAGGGCTCATTCTTGAGTTTTCTTGCATGTAAGGATTGATAGAAGTGTGGTCACATTTTAACCATACAGTTAGTAGGCTTAAGTGGTCTCAATTAACCCTGATTTTGCTTGCCTCTTGTTTGCCTTGCGTCAGGTGGTATCAAAGCTTGAAGATTCTGAGTGTGTGGATAGATCACCAAAGGTGAGGTAGTTTGCACCAGGACCTTGGATTGAAGATGCCTCTGAGGAGAGGTTGTGAGATCTCAGAGGAAGAACCTACTGGGGAATTCAATCTTGATGATTTTAGGGCTTTGTAGAAACAAATGCAAGATCTACAAGAGGAATTGAGAAAGAAGACTACCTTGAAAGAAGATAGTGATGATGAGTCTGAGGAAGAAGATCATTTTGAAGAAGCTATAGAAGAAGCCAAGGATCCAAAAGAGAATAGAATCCTGAAAGCTATGTCTAAAATTGGCAAAAGACCTAAGATTGAAGTTTCTACATTTTCTAGAAGCCTTAGGCCTGAAGAGTTAATTGATTAGATTAATGAGATAGATGAATACTTTGAGTATGAAGAAATAGAAGATCTTGATAGAGTTTGATTTGAAAAGACTAAGTTGAAGGGTCATGTAAATATTTGGTGGAGAGAAGTTCAATTGGAAAGAAGTAGGAGAGAAAAAGAAAACATCACTAGATGGAAATGAATGGTTGACAAGTTGAAGAAGCAATTTGTTAGGGATTGACAGATCTAGAACAATATAAAATTAATAGTTATATGCAAAAAACAAAAGAAGAAGACAATCTCAACATAGATAACACACAGATTTAACGTAGTTCACCCAAAACTTGAGCTAGGTCCACTTACATAGCCATCCAACCTTTCTTATTATCCAACAAAAACATACACCAATATTACAATGCATTATACATCTCAGCCGCTTATAACAACATTTTAGGGAAACCTCTAAAATCAACCATTTTAGGGTTTTGCAATGTCGGTATTCCTTTTTCCCAAAAAAGCATAATATTTTTCCAAAAAAGCACAATATCAACACCCACTACATGATCGGTTGCCACAATATCAAGACAATTCATTCTGATGGATTATGAGTTAGAGATATTTAAAAAGATGCAAGCCTTGAAGAAGACTAACAAATCAATGCAAGAGTATACTGAGGAGTTTTACAGAATCTTGATTAGGACTTATCTCTCTGAAGCTGATAAAGAGAAGGTTGCTAGGTATGTTTATGGCTTAAGACCTAGTATTCAAGAAGAGTTACTTACTGTTCGAATGACAACTATAGGAGATGCTTATCAGATGACATTGAAGATTGAGGAAAAGTTGAACAAGAGGTTTAAAGGGAGACAAAATAATAGGAACAAAAGTGGAACGACTGATGAAATAATTGTTGGAGATAATATGGTAGAGAATCCTAAGAAGATTGATGTAGGATCAGGAAGTGGTCAAGTCACTAAGAACTTCAATAATGGACAAAGAGGGAGATGGAAAAATGAGTTCACTTGTACTTGTTATCTTTGTGGTGAGTAGGGTCATAGAAGTTTTCAATGACCTAAAAGAAGAGTTGCAACAACTACCGAAGAAGACATTGAGAATGTTGCAAAACAAGGTGAATTTGTTATCACTAGGACGTTGGCTACATGTGTCCAGGAACTAATACAAAGAAGGAATTTGTTTAGAACCAGATGTAAGTGAAAGAATAAGGTATGTAATGTTATAGTTGATGGTGGTAGTCTTGAGAACTTTGTTTCAGAAGAAATGGTTAGTAAGTTGAATTTGGAAAGAAAGAAACACCCTAACCCTTATTAGATTAGTTGGATACAAGATGTGTCTAAGGTTAGGATTGAAGAGAAATGCTTGATTAATTTTCAGATTGGGTCTTATCATGATAAAATTTTATGTGATGTATTGCCTATGGATGCTTGTCATCTGTTGCTCGGGAGACCTTGGCAATTTGATAGGCATGTTATGTTTGATGGTAGTGCAAATAAATATATGGTAATGCATGGTGAATCTAGGCATAAGTTGTTACCTTTGCAAGAATCAAGGACTAGGGAATGTGGAGTTATCAGGTGTAGTCCTTGTGATAGTGATCAACATCAAGAGTAGAAGGTCGATGAACCTATTCCTGTGGATGAAAGGAAGCTGAGTTTGAAAGAAAAAGAGCATGACATAGTTCAACAATTTATAGAAATAAAGAAGGAGATAAACTTTCTGACAAAGATAGTGCAACAAATAATGACAATAGTGACACAGAAGGATGCAGATGATGCTGAGTTGATTAGTAAGTCCGGAGGAGCTATGATTCCCTGAAGTACTGGTGCAATTGAAAGTGGAAAGGATGGTCAGAGTAAGTTTTTGTCAGTTGCAGAAAAGAAGGAAGAGAAAAATAGGACCAGATAATTTGCTGAGTGTGACAATGGATAAAGTGTAGACAACATGGAATGAAGGAGTAGAGGACAGATGGATTAAGAAAAGATATGGAATAAATGTCTTGATTCCTTTTAGAAGTTCATGAGAACTTTATTTTATTTACCTGGGGTGTCTGATGTAGGAGCATATTGGGTCTTGAGAAATTGATGCAAAGTGGGGAGTTAGAAGCCTTAAATAGTGAACAATTGGCAAGGTTTAGGTACTCAATATACCAAATTATGGAGGTCAAGTGCCCTACACTTATCCCAAGTGTAGAATGAACAAGAAGTGAGGTTATTACAACCCCAAATTTCAAGGATAACCTAATCACTAGGTTCCACAAGGTTCTAAGCACCAATGACCAAGGTTTGCTAAGGTGTTTCCTTAACACAATAAGCAACCAAACCCCATGAAATGACTCACAAGACCAAGGGTGGCCTAAAAAACCTTTTTTGGCCTATTTAGGTCCTATTTGTTTAGTTCCAATGGTTCTTTCACTTACAAGCAACCCATACAACCTAGTTGCTTCACAATCCAAAGACTAGGCTTGTAGCCTTTCCTAGAAGGTATTTTGATCATAGGTCAAAATGATTCCACATGAGATATAAAATAGGTTGGATATTATGACACCATTTTGGGATTTATGGAACATATCCAAGCACCAAGATGTGAAGTCAAATGGAGGATGCTAAAACAACTAAACTAGACTGGGCTAATAGGCCTAATTAGGTCTCATATTGCAGTACAAGTGCTCTTTCCTCCAAGCCAATGCCAAAAAAAATTATGGTATTATGTGAGGACATATAAAAGGACTTAGAATCCATATTTTGGAGTCTTGGTGAATCCCCAACTGAGAGTTATGGTGACTGTTCTAAGTCACTGACTGGTGCACACATAGAGATGTACACCTAGGGCATTATGACAAATCCACTCCCCTGCAAATCTCTAGTTCTAACCTAAAGAATATTAAAAGAAATTGAGAAAGGTTTAATTCCACCAAGGGGCATCAATTTCCCATGGTGGAATTGGTCCAAGAAACCAAGCCCTATTAGGAACCCTGGTTTTAGGCCTTCAATCCAGGCAGTTCCACTAAAAACCAGATAACTCTCAAAATAGGATAGATCAGAACATGAAACCAATTGAAAATGAAAGTAGATTCAAGGATAAAACTTTTGGTTTCAAATTTTCATGCCCTCTTGTCTGTACCCATTTGTACACTATAGTTCTCCTCGAGAATTGCAAAGAAATGTTGATATTTTATTGTTTCAAATTGCCAAATTACACATTGTTACCTTCCACCTGCCTAAAAGGGCTTATGAACACCTCCCCCATCAGTTGCAACAGAATTTCAAACCATATGACCATTGGGGGATTTTTTTACAACTTTTGGCAAAAGTTATCAAAGTTGCTAAGCAACTTTTACAACATTTTTGCAATTTTTGCACTCTAGGTGACCAAAATTGGTCCAGACCTAAACTAATGATCCAACATGGATCCAAACTATTAAAAACATGAAAATAGAAAAAAATCCTAAGATTTTAGGCCTTTTGACCACCTTTGACCCTAGTTTACCAATGACTTATAGTTATGCCAATCTTGGGACTAGGTCTTATAATTTGGTCCAGATGCCTAGATAGTAGGTCTAACCTAAACTAGATGTCCTTAGGACTTTGATGATCATTATTTGTTGATTTTATTGTGGGTGCTCCTGCACCATACTCCCCTTGAGTTTAAAACTCAAGTTCCTACTTGAGGTTAACTATTCCACTGAAGTCCCATGTTGCTTAATTTGGTCTTCAGACAGCCAAGTTGCATCTATGTTGGGGAGCCCTTTCCATTTGACTAAGTACTACATGTACTTCTTGGTTCTGGTTTGCTTCAGCAACTTGGTGTCCAATATTTCTTCTAACTCAACTAGTTTTCTTTGAGGGAGATTGGTGACATAGTCTTCATCATTGATATTTGTTTCCTCACCTTGCTCATTTTTTGAACCTGTTGTAGCTTTGTAGGGGGTGAGGTCTGCAACATTGAATATTGGAGAGATTTGCAATGTTGGGGGAAGAGAAATCTCATAGGAATTCTCACCCATTTTATTGAGTATACTACATGGTCCTACTTTCTTCATATGAAGTTTAGAGTATCTACCCTTAGGTAGTCTCTCTTTCCTCAGGAATGCCCAACCCTTGTTTCCCACTTCGAAGTGGATCTCTCTTCTTCTCTTATCAGCATGTTCCTTGTACTTCAAACTAGATCTTTGTAGTGCTTCTTTTACCTCATGCTTCACCTTTGTGATGAGTTCTACTAGTTCTTGGCCTTGAGCACTGACTTTGAAGTCAGATGGTAGTTCTATCAAGTCTAATGGTCCTTTGGGATGAAGGCCATAAACTGCTTGGAATGGAGTTTTGTCGGTTGACCTGTTCATGGAATCATTAAATGGAAACTCTCCCTGGGGCAGGATTGTATCCCAACTCTGAGCATATTTTTTGGTTAGGCACCTTAGGAGATTGCCTAAGGATCTGTTTACTACCTCAGTCTACCCATCTATTTGTGGGTGATAGGCAGAGTTGTAGGTGAGATTAGTTCCCAATTTCTTGAAGAGTGTCCTCCAAAAATGGCCTTGAAACTTCACATCCCTATCAGATATAATTATTTGAGGCAGACCATGGATCCTAACTACCTCTTTGAAGAAAAGATGTGCAATGTGAGAAGCATCATTTGTGCTTTTACATGGTACAAAATGGACCATTTTACTAAACCTGTCCACTATTACAAAAACATTGTCAAAGCCTTGCTTTGTCTTAGGCAACCCCATTACAAAATCCATTAAGATGGACTCCCATGGTCTAGAAGGAATTGGTAAGGGTTGATATAGTCCTTGATTTTTTGACACACCTTTAGCTTGCTGATGTATTGTGCAAGTTTCTATGAACTTCTTAACATCATTGTTCATCTTAGGCCAAAAATAACTTCTCCTCACCATGTCTGATGTCTTATCAATGCCAAAGTGACCTCCTAGGCCACCACAGTGCTTCTCCCTTATTATGTTTGTCCTCATTGAAAATTTTGGAATGCATAGTTGAGATCCTTTGAATAGGAGTCCATTCTAAATCAGATATTCAGAAAAGTCAGTATGGTATCTTCCAACCATCTTTGTACAAATTTGTTATATCTTTTTAAATTCAGGGTCATCAGGGTACAGGTGTTTGAGGGACTCAACTCCCACACTTTGCAGTTGTATTTCTTCAATCAGACCAACCCTCCTACTAAGGGCATCATCAACTTTGTTTGTTATACCCTTTTTTATGCTTGATGTTGAAGGTGTAGGCCTGCAACTATTCTACCCACTTTAGATGTCTAACAGAGAGTTTTTCCTATGAATTAATAAAACTTAATGCATGACTGTCAGTATATACCACAAATTACTTTGGGATTAAATAGTGCCTCCATTTCTTGAGGGCTTGGACCATGGCATAGAGTTCTAGGTCATATGTAGAGTATTTTCTTTTTGCCTCATTTAGTGTCTCTAAGAAAAAGACAACTGTCTTACCTTCTTGACTTAGGACTGCACCTATAGCCAAGTTGCTTGTATCTGTCTTCACAGTGAAGACTTTGTTGAAATCAAGTAGGACCAAGATAGGATATTGGGAAACCCTATTCTTCAAGTATTGGAATGCATCATTTTCTTCCTTTTTTCACATAAACTTATTCTTCTTTCCACCTTTAATGGTTTCAAGCATTGGTGCACACACATGACTAAAATTTTTGATAAACTTTCTATAGAAAGTTGCAAGTCCATGGAAACTTCTTACATCACCTTGGATCTTTGGTGGAGACCAGTTGATGATTTCTTCTACCTTCTCAAGGTCCATCTTGAGGGTGCCTTTTGAGATCACAAATCATAGGAACACAAGTTCCTTCCTCATAAACATGCACTTTTGCAATTTGATTACCAACTTGTGTTGATGGAGTCTTCTTAGTATCTATTCCACATGATCAAGATGGTCCTTCTTGCTATGACTAAATATTAGTATGTCATCAAGTTAAACAACAAACAATTTGCCAATAAAGTCAATGAATATTTCATTCATAAGCCTCATAAAAGTACTAGGGGCATTGGTTAAGCCAAGGGGCAAACCTTCAGTAGTCTTGACTATTGTTTTCCATTCATCTCTTGGTTTGGTCCTAATTTGATGGTATCCAGACTTTAAGTCTATCTTGGTGAAGTAGAAAGCACCTCCTAGTTGATCCAATAGATCCTCAATCCTTGGCATGGGGAATCTATATCTTATGGTGATCTTATTGAGGGCCCTACTATCAGTACACAACCTCCACTTGCCATCCTTTTTAGGGGCTAAGACTGATGGCATTGCACATGGACTGAGACTCTTTTGAATGAGTCCTCTTTCCAATAATTCACCAACTTCTTTTGTAATCTTTGCATGCTGCAATGGCACCATTTTATATGGGGCCTTGTTAGGAAGAGAGGAACTAGGTATCAAGTCAATTTGATGACAGATATCCCTTAAGGGAGGGAGGCTTGTGGGTAGGTCACTAGCAGTGACATCCCTGTATTTTTCCAGCAATTCCTTAGCTTCTTTTGGTATAGGATATTTTTTATCAAACCTTATGTTGTCTTTGGGTTTGGAGATTAGGACAAAGGCTTCAGTATCAAGTTCCTTCAATGTTTTTAACATTTCTTTCTCCCCCATGATGATGACAGTAGGTTCTTTTTCAGACTTTCTATCAGGAAGGGGCTTCATAGTAAAAGTTTTTCCATCCTTGGTGATGGAGTAGGTGTTCTTCCTACAATGGTGTATGGCATCTACATCAAATTTCCAAGGCCTGCCTAGAAGATTGTGTGAGGCATCCATTTCAACCATATCATAAAGAACTTTGTCCTTAAAGTCTGCAATTGAGAACTCTATCCATGCTTGTTCTGTTACTAGCGTTTATTGGCCTTTTGTTAGCCAAGAGACATGATAGGGGCAAGGATGTGGCTTCTTAGGGAGGTTTAACTTTTGAACCATTTCACAAGATACTAAATTTTTAGTTGAACCAGAATCTATAAGTAGATTACATACCTTTCCATGACATTCGATCTTTGTCCTGAAGAGGTTCTTCCTTTGTGGAGGCTCTTGGTTTTGTGGCACTTGAAGGAAGACTTTTCTCATCATCAAACATACTCCTTCCTTTGGTTCCAAGTCTCTAGTGTCAGCATTGTCTTCTTGTTTATCTTCTTGGATAAGTTGTGCTCTCCTCTCACCTTGATTGTTGTTATTCCTCTTCTCAGGGCACCTTCCTGCATGATGTCCCATCTAATTACAATAGTAACATTTCAATGGTCCATTACCCCTTCCAAATTTTTTTCTTCCTCTATTAAAGGGCCTCCTTCCTCTATAGTTTCCTCTTGAACTTGAGTCACTATTTTCTTTATCTCCTTGGTTAGGGGTCCTACTGCTGCTGCCACTATTCTGTCTCTTGTTCCAAGAGTTTCCTTTCCCTCTAAAGTTCTTCCCATTTTAATTGTTCTTCCCTTTGCAAAACTCCTATTTTCTTTTCCATTTCTCCTCTACCTTGAGTGCCATTTGATAGCACTTATTGACTGTGGTAGGGAAGTGTAGGCTAATTTCCTCTTGAATGGATACCTTCAAACCATTCATGTATCTTGCTAGTTTTTCTTCCTCATCTTCTACCACATTTGTCTTCATACATAATTTTAGGAACTCCTTGGTGTATGAGCCTACATCCATGTCTTTTTGTTTCAATCTTTTCTTCCTCCTATGGATTTGCACCCCATAATCTTCAGGTACATATGTCTCTTTGATCAAGGCTACCATCTTGTTCCATGAATTTATCATGCTCTTTCCATTCTTCACCCTTTCTGTTTGGATGAAGTTCCACCAAGTTAGGGCTGCTCCCTTCAACTTGGATCTTGCTATCTTTACCCTTTTCTTTTCATGGATGTCCTCACATTCAAAGAATGTTGTCAAAGCCTCTATCCAATCCAAGGCTAAATTTGCATTCATCTTGCCATTGAAGACTGACAAGTCTATCTTTTCCTCAATGGTTCTTCTCCCCATGGATTTTAAGGCATCAATGAAAGGCCTTTGGTCTACAGGGATGTGTTGATTAGGATCATCTTCCTCCTCTTCACTCCCTTCTTCATTTTCAGACCCATATTCTTTATCCTTGTCTAGCTTCTTTTCAAGTTCTTGAAGCCTCTTAGTTAAGGTTGTGTTTGCAGCCCTTTGTTCTCTCACCATCTTTGCTAACTCACTATTTGTGACCCTTAAAGGGATCTCTTCATCCTCAGGAGCAGACATAGCTATGATACCACTTGATGCAAAGTGGGCAGTCGGAAGCCTTAAATAGTGAACAATTGGCAAGGTTTAGGTACTCAATATACCAAATTATGGAGGTCAAGTTCCCTAAACTTATCTCAAGTGTATAATGAACAAGGAATGAGGTTATCACAACCCCAAATTTCAAGGATAACCTAATCACTAGGTTCCACAAGGTTCTAAGCACCAATGACCAAGGTTTGCTAAGGTGTTTCCTTAACCCAATAAGAAACCAAACCCCATGAAATGACTCACAAGACCAAGGGTGGCCTAAAATCACTTTTTTGGCCTATTTAGGTCCTATTTGTTTAGTTCCAATGGTTCTTTTACTTACAAGAAACCCATACAACCTAGTTGCTTCACAATCCAAAGACTAGGCTTGTAGCCTTTCCTAGAAGGTATTTTGATCATAGGTCAAAATGATTCCACATGAGATATGAAATAGGTTGGAGATTTTGACACAATTTTTGGATTTATGGAACATATCCAAGCACCAAGATGTGAAGTCAAATGGAGGATGTTGAAACAACTAAACTAGACCGGGCTAATAGGCCTAATTAGGTCTCCAATTGCACTACAAGTGCTCTTTCCTCCAAGCCAATGCCCAAACCAATTATGGGGGTATGTGAGGACATATAAAAGGACTAAGAATCCATATTTTAAAGTCTTGGTGAATCCCCAACTGAGAGTTATGGTGATTGTTCTAAGTCACTGACTGGTGCACACATAGATATGTACACCTAGGGCATTACAGAAAATCCACTCCCCTGCAAATCTCCACTTCTAACCTAAAGAATATGAAAATAAATTGAAAAAGGCTTAATTCCACTAAGGGGAATCAATTTCCCATGGTGGAATTGGTCCAAGCAACCAAGCCCTATTGGGAACCCTGGTTTTAGGCCTTCAATCCAGGCAGTTCCACTAAAAACTAGATAACTCTCAAACTAGGGTAGGTCAAAACATGAAACCAATTGAAAATGAAAGTAGATTCAAGGATCCAACTTTTGGTTTCAAAGTTTCATGCCCTCCTATTCATACCCATCTGTACACTTCAGTTCTCCTCGGGAATTGTAGAGAAATATTGATATTTTATTGATTCAAATTGCCAAATTACAAATTGTTACCTTCCACCTACCTAAAAGGGCTTATGAAGGCCTCCCCCATTGGTTAAAATTTAATTTCAAACCATATGACCATTGGGGGCTTTGTTTACAACTTTTGGCAAAAGTTGTCAAAGTTGCTAAGCAACTTTTACAACATTTTTGTTATTTTTGCACTTTAGGTGACCAAAATTGGTCCAGACCTAAACTAATGATCCAACATGGATCCAAACTATTAAAAACATGAAAATATAAAAAATCCTAAGATTCTATGCCTTTTGACCACCTTTGATCCTAGTTGACCAAGGGCTTATAGTTATGCCAATCTTGGGACTAGGTCTTACAATTTGGTCCAGATGCATAGATAGTAGGTCTAACCTAAACTAGATGTCCTTAGGACTTTGATGATCATTATTTTTTGAGTTTATTTTGGGTGCTCCTATACCAAAAATCTTGCATCGCCAAAAACATTTTATTTTCTTATACATGTCTGGTGTTTGTTTTGGAACCATTGTTGTCGTTGGTTTCATGCTTTGCGCAGTTAATGTTATGCCATGGACCTATTTTGGGACCTTCTCCTAAGGGTGCACATCCTAATTCATTCATACCTAGAAGATATTTCCATTTCCCTTGGATATCGATTTGTTGCTGGTTTCACATGAAACATGTGGTATTTCACCTTGCGCAGTTTCGTGTGGGGAAATTGGATCTTGCACGGTTGGGGATTTTTTTCTTGGATCATGTGTGGACCCAAATGTATCGGTGCATCATGTTTTGTTATTTATTTAGTTATTTTTGGTTTCTCTCTTAGACTGGACCTATAATATAATTAAATGCCTGGCTGGCTGACTTGTGGCTTTTGTGGCTATATATTGAGAGCTTAGGTTGATGTAGGAGGTAGCAAGGGGAAGCAGCACGGGAGTAGGAAAGAAAGCTCTTCAGTGCAAAGAGGTAGATTAGAAGGTGGATGAAGATATGATGAGATTTGAGTCTCTATTTTCATAATCTTTTGTATAAGTTTGTAAACCGAAAGGCCTTACAACCGGGCATGTTGATGAATTTACAATAATTTTACCAGTGTGGTTGCCAGTTGCTGGCCTATATTCATTATGTTTTATGGTGTTTGGTTGTGTATCATTGTTGCTTCTATGCATGTAACTCTAAGCAGGGCATGTTAGTAGGCTTAAGTGGTCTCAATTAACCCTAATTTTTCTTGCCTCTTGTCTGCCTTGCATCAAATTAACGGCCCTCCGTAAAAGAAACCTCAACAAAAATCTTCTATACAAAGTATAATGGAATCTGGTTGTTATTTGGATAACAACCATGAGCAGCTAGAAACTGTGGGTATATCAATGTTGATATAGTAGGATCCTAACACCTAGTAACTCGATATCACTTCACATATTGTAAGTCCACATAAGATGAGAAAGCCTCCCTTTTCAGGGTCTCTTTAGGCATTAAAGCCTGTACCTCCTTAAGAGAAAGACCCGATCCAACCTCTTGTCTCTTCCTCTCACGTATGACATCTATAACATCTGGGGCGTAGGGAGTGGTACCACAAATGTCATCTCTAATACTAATCAAGCTAGTAAGTATGGATTGGCATTTTCTCTTATAGACACTAGAGCTAGTTGGATTATTTATGGAATCTTGCAACCGCTTAATTTCTCTATTGGTGTGTGGAAATAGTTCCTGAGGGGGAATAGGTGCATATGCCATGTGATGTGTAATAATATGTCTAATAGATCTATATATGTATACCTGAAAGATTTTATTTACTATCAAATGAGGTCTACATATATGTTTTCCTAATTTAATTGAAAATAAAATTAAAGTACATATTTCACTACATTATTTCAACATAAAATCAATTACATAAATTACATTTAAATGTAAATAAATGTGCACTACATATATGTACACACACACACATGCATGTATATATACATATGCACAGACATACATGTACGTGCATATATATACATGTGCATGTGTGTATACATGCACATATATATGCATACATATATACACACATACATATATATACATACATACATGTATATATGTATACATCATGTGTGCATATATATACATACATATACATCTATATACATGCACATATATACACATGTACACACACACACACACACATAGATATATATATATATATATATATATATATATATATATATATATATATATATATATATATATATATATATATATATATATTACATTTAAATGTAAATAAATGTGCACTACATATATGTACACACACACACATGCATGTATATATACATATGCACATACATACATGTACGCGCATATATATACATGTGCATGTGTGTATACATGCACATATATATGCATACATATATACACGCACACCTATATACACACATACATATATATACATACATGTATATATGTATACATCATGTGTGCATATATATATACATGCATATACATCTTTATACATGCACATATGTACACACACACTAATATATATATATATATATATATATATATATATATATATATATATATACACACACACACACACACACACATATATGTACATGTACACATATATATATACACATGTACATATATATGATATGTATACTTGTATATGTACATACACATACATATATATATATACATACACATATGCATATGTATATGTATATGTATACATATGTACATATACATACATACATACATACATATATATATATACACACACACACACACACACATACATGTATATATGTATGCATATATACATGTATATATATACATATACATGTATATATACATATACACGTATATATATACACATATATATACACACACACACATATATATATACATATATGTATATATATGTATATATACATATATATACATATACATGTATATATATACATGTATATACATGATATATACATGTATATATACATATACATGTATATATACACATATACATGCATATATACATACATATACATGCATATATACACACATATATATATGCATATATACATATATACATGTATATATACACACATATACATGCATATGTATATATACATATATGCATGAATATATACACACATATATATGCATATATACACATATACATGTATATATACTGAATACATATATTAAAAATAATAAATAATGCAAATCGAAAATGAAATACCTCAGAAAATGATGGTTGATAGTTAGAAGCCCCACAAGTTTCATCCCCGTCAAAACTGTGAAAGTGAAAGTTTCAGCAGGGTTAAAAATCCCACCAAAATTTTTGCTTTTTAACTTTTGATCGAAAGTAACTTTCGATCAAAAGTATGGATCTTTCGTACTTTCAATCATAAGTTACTTAGTTGTGATCGAAAGTATATGATACTTGCGATCAAAAGTATGATGGGTAATTTTCCTCAATCATTCTTTTCGAGATGAATTCATTCCTCCGAAAAAGTATAGCCCACTATTGTGGCTTCACCCCATCCTCTGTCACTGTATGTTCTTCATGTTCCTCTTTCACCATTCAATTGATCATAACTCTCTCCATCCTTATTCCCAAACTTTGTGATTCAATATACATCATCTAGAGACATCTCTAAGTCTCCCATAAGAACCACACCCTTCAATTACTTCAAAAATTCACTACACATTGGATTCAACAACTCAAACACTTATCTCCTCACTGTCAACCAACACTATACTTAGTTGACATGAATGACAACACAATAACTGATCTCCTTGTCATCAAACATGTAGGTAATCAACACTCAACACTCAACAATCTCTGCAACATCTTTGCATTAGTTATGCCAACAATCACTCCCTTTGGCATTGATGGCAACACCACATTAACACAACGTGGATCTGACAATAACAACTCCCCCTTAGATAATGCACCAAACTGCTTGTTTGATTTTCCTACTCTTTTCCTTCAAAGTATTCTTTTCTCTTCTCCCCCTATGCCTCCATTCATCTCGTTCTTTTCTCTTCTCCCTCTTTGACAACAATGCCAAAGATGCCATATAGGTCACCTACTATTGTAACATCTTCCTTTGCTTCTGGCTGCTCCCCCTAAGGAGTAGGCTCCATAACTTCAATCCATAGTGAAAAGTATTCAATGATTTCACTGGATTGATGCTTACAACATCATAATGTCAGTTAGGTTGGGGAATAACCCCTAACTTACCTCTCAAATACTCAAAAGTATCTTTAGGTAATGGCTTAGTGAATATATCTGCTAGCTTCTCCTTGTTTGGCACATATTCCAACTTGACTACCCTTTCCTACACTTTCTCTCTTAAGAAATGATTTTTGATTGCAATGTTCTTTGTCTTAGAATGTTCACCAGGTTCTTGGAAATGTTAATTGCACTTGTATTATCGCAGTATATAGTCACCAATTTAGTTACCTTCTCTTTGATGCATTCTAGGATTTGCTTCACCCATGCAATTTGAGTACAATTGATATATTATTCTACATACTCAACTTCTTTAATTGATTGGGAGATACAATTTTTCTTCTTACTTGTCCATGACACAATTCTTCCACCTAGGAAGAATGCTCTTCCACTTGTGCTCTTCTTGTCATTAATATTTCTTGCCCAATCTGCATCAACAAAAACACTCAAAGAGAAATCACATTTGTGAGCATACCAAAGACCATAATCTTTTGTCCCTTTCAAGTACACAAATAGCCTCTTCACTTCTACCATTGAAGATTCCTTAGGATTAGCTTGAAATTTGGCTACTATTCCAACTGTTCGTGCAATTTTTGGTCTACTATGAACACCATAATGCAACTTACCAATCATGGATCTGTAAAGAGTTGCATCAACTGCACTTGACTCATCATCCTTGGACAATTCACATCTACTCACCATGAGGGTTCCAATCAGTTTGGAATCTTCCATTCCAAATGTTTTGGGTACTTCCTTTATGTACTTGGACTGACTAATCATATAAATGCCATCCTTTACTTGTGAAATTCACAATCCAATAAAGAACTTATTTTCTCTTATCATTGACATCTCAAAATCTTTCTTCATCTCCTCATAAAATGCAAAACTCATTTCATCATTTCCTCCAAAGATTATGCCATCCACAAACACTTCAACTAATAGTATCTTATCACCTTCAACCTTCAAGTAAATATTTCTATCTTGACCTGTTCTTATGAAATTAAGCTTGATGAGATAAGAGTGTAATCTTTCATAGCATGCTCTAGGTGCTTTTTTTAGTCCATACAATGCATTTTAGACTTGCACACCATGTCTTTATCTTTTGTCATTGTAAACCCATCCAGTTGTTCTATGTAAACCTCTTCTTCAAAAATTCCATTTAGAAAAGAAGATTTGTAAACTTCTTATATGCAATATAGGCAAGAAAGATTCTTACCCCTTCAAGTCTTGCCACATGAGAAAATGTCTCTCCATAGTCCAATCCTTCCTCTTGTGCATAGCCCTTACACACAAGTCTTTCCTTGTTATGAACCACATCTCCATCTTCATTCAATTTGTTCTTTATAACCCAATTTGTACCAATCACATTCTTATCTTCTGGTCTAGGAACAAGTGTTCATGTATCATTCTTTTCAATTTGATCAAGTTCCTCTTCCATAACATTTATAAAACCTTCACTCTTCAAGGCTTCCTTCATAGTTTTAGGCTCAAGTTTTGAGATCAGGCATGTACTTTCTCTAATCTTCCTTTTGGTTTACACTCCTGCATCTTTATCTCCTATGATTTGATCAGCAGAGTGATTCAACTTCACATACCTTAGAATAACCAGTTTAGGTCTAGGTTCTTCTTCTTCCTGTTCCACCAGTTGAACCACTTCTTCCTTATTGTGTTTTTCAATGGTTTCTTTCTCTTTTGGTAGTACATACACAAATTCCTAATCATTTTCTAGTTCTTTTTTGCTTGATTCATCAGATTTCTTTGGTTATTCATCTACCTTTACATTTGCACTTTCAACCATCTTGTCAGTCCTTTTATTGAAACACTTATAAGAATTTATTTTAGTAGAATATCCAAAGAAGATACCTTCATCACTCTTAGGATCAAACTTGCTAGTAAAATCATCTCTCTTGATATAACATCTAGAACCAAAAAAATTAAAATGCTTAAAACTAGGTGAATGTCCATACCATAATTCAGAAGGTGTCTTACCAGTTTCTTTCTTCACTTGCACCCAGTTCAATGTGTACTCTATGGTGCTAATAGCTTCTCTCCAATATGACTTAGGTACATCACCTTGAAGCATCATAGTCTTGGCAACATTAATTATAGTTATGTTCCTCCTTTCCACAATTCCATTATGTTGTGGAGTTCTAGGTGTAGACATCTACCTTTTCATTCCATTCTCCTCACAATATTGAAAAAAATTTAATGAAGTAAACTCTACCCCTTCTCTGATCTTAAACATTCCAAGCTCTCACTTGTTTCTTTCTCAAAAAGTTCTTTGGAAGCTTTGAACTTGTAAAAAGCTTTAGATTTTTCCTTCAAGAAAGTCACCCACACCATTCTTGCATAATCATCAGTAAACAATATGAAATATTTACCATCATGATAACTTTTTGTCCTCATAGGACCGTAGAGATCAGTATGCACTAAATCCAATATATTCTATGATGAAAATGACTTGTTACTAAAAGTAGAAATAGTTAACTTACCCAACTGACATTCCTCACACATCATGTTGTCTGGTTTAACTAATTGTGGCAATCCTCTAACTGCATTCAACTTACTAACTTTGACCAAACTATAAAAGTCCACATGACAAAACCTTCTATTCCACAACCAATTATCCTCAACTCTAGCCACAAAATAATTGTTTACATTATTATTCAGATGGAATAAGTTACTTCTAGTCTTCCTACCAGTTGCAATTAAATCACCTAATCTTCCAAGTATCTTGCATACACCTCCTTTGAACTCAAGTCTATAACCTTTGTGATGTAATACACAAACAACCCCTTTACTTTAGCCTACAAACTCTTCAATATGTTTCTTCAATTGGCATCTTAGTACCCTAAATCGACATATCATATGGTCTTTCATGACATTATCTCCCACTCACCATCAAATCTTTTACCAGAACCTGAGATTGAATCCACCATGAACATGCACATGAGAATCTTCATTTGCCTTTCAGAAATGGTCTCCAATATCATGCGGTCTCTCCAAACACAATAGTTCGACAACTTTATCTGTCTTGGGTTACTAGTAGATGTTGAATTCACCACCATTTCTCCATGCATAAATACCGAGCTTGGAACATAACAGTTCCCTCTTGGGTTTCTACTGCCATCACACTCTGTTATCAGGCTACCTTCCTGCACATATGTAAAATAAGCCGCCATCTTTTCCTCACTGCAAAGGCCAAATACAAGATAAATGATCACCACCTTCCCATTCCAAACATAGCTCGACGTCTCCTCTCAAGCATACACCATTTTCCACCTTCATTAATGGTTCTTGGAAACTCTTGGCTCTTCTAACATGAATGCGAAACATGGGCCTGTCCCACTTCACTAATACTTGATATCATTGCATACCACCACCAAGACTGTGATAATAGTTCTTTGAAAAACTGTTTCAATACAATTTCAGGAACTAACTTTAGCATTTAACTACACTTCCCCATCACATGAAACCGCTCCACTGTTCCATTTGGGACTATCACAAAAATGACACACAAGCAAGAACAAATTCTTGAACCCGATATATCTTTATATATATATATATATATATATATATATATATATATATACATATATATATATATATATATATACATATATATATATATATATATATATATATATATATATATATATATATATATATATATATATATATATATATATATATATATATATATATATATATATATATATATATATATATATATATATATATATATATATTAAAACAGTCTCTTTATAACCAGTTCTCGATGCTTCAACACCAATCCATTTCAAGAAAAACTGATATCAATAAACTAACAAATGCTTTTATGAATCAAATGCATATAAAGATGAATGAGACTTTCACTGTAATGGAGACAATGAATCAAAATATATTTCTATTAGCTTAAAGACTGCAATCACAGATGCATGGAAGAGAGAGAGAACAACTCAAAGAGAAATGAAACACCATTATTTTAAAACCAAAACATGGAATACAACCTGCATATTTATCATGCATGGCTCTCTAGCTGTTGGCCAGAGAGCCGACTCCTTACTTTATTTGTGCTCTCACTCTTGTTTTCTATATGTTTTAGCTTCTCTCAATCAATCCCCATTCAGTTACAATTCTTTCCTATATATCTCTTTATCGAGATTCTTGGGGGCAATTAGGAAAACCATCCACCTACTCATGTTTACATGATGATGTCTAAAAATAGACAATTCCATCATGATTCGGGTTGTTCCACTCACAACAATCTAAGGTGGTTACAAATGCCATTACACTTAGAATTGTAATGTTTTCAAAGAACACGCCCATATGGCATTTACACATTGCATTCTAAAATTTACATAGCATTGGTTTTGAACATTAACCGTCAAATTAATTAAATTGTGGGGTGCTCCCACACCATACTCCCATTGAGAAAATATTTCCATGTCCCATGGAAATTTCTAGTAGCACTCTTGACCAAAACTCCTTACCCACACTTCTGGTGCGCTTCTCTGATGCTAAACTGACTCCATCTCTCACAATGCTGCATAACACAAACTACCCAACACAAACCATCCATCTTACCCAATAGTAGACTCGGTCCGGTGATGCACTTCCCACTCTCTCTTCAGTGGTTGCTTCCAGCACCCTACTCCAGACGTATCTCTGTTGGAGAATGGTCAGGACAAATCTTACTTGTCTGCCCACACAACTATCCAAGAACTTCTTTCCTTCTTGTAGCTAGATGGGTCAAGTTCTTTCATCACAATATCTGTCTACCCAGATCTTTCACTTGCTCTGATATCATTCTGATGTAATACACAAACAACCCCTTTATTTTAGCCTACAAACACTTCAATATGTTTCTTCAATTGGCATCTTAGTACCCTAAATCGACATATCATATGGTCTTTCATGACATTATCTCCCACTCACCATCAAATCTTTTACCAGAACCCGAGATTGAATCCACCATGAACATGCACATGAGAATCTTCATTTGCCTTTCAGAAATGGTCTCCAATATCATGCGGTCTCTCCAAACACAATAGTTCGACAACTTTATCTGTCTTGGGTTACTAGTAGATGTTGAATTCACCACCATTTCTCCATGCATAAATACCGAGCTTGGAACATAACAGTTCCCTCTTGGGTTTCTACTGCCATCACACTCTGTTATCAGGCTACCTTCTTGCACATATGTAAAATAAGCCGCCATCTTTTCCTCACTGCAAAGGCTGAATACAAGATAAATGATCACCACCTTCCCATTCCAAACATAGCTCGACATCTCCTCTCGAGCATACACCATTTGCCACCTTTGTTAATGGTTCTTGGAAACTCTTGGCTCTTCTAACATGAATGCGAAACATGGGCCTGTCCCACTTCACTAATACCCGATATCATTGCATACCACCACCAAGACTGTGATAATAGTTCTTTGAAAAACTGTTTCAATACAATTTCGGGAACTAACTGTAGCATTTAACTACACTTCCCCATCACATGAAACCCCTCCACCATTCCATTCGGGACTATCACAAAAATGACACACAAGCAAGAACAAATTCTTACACCTGATATATACATATATATATATATTAAAACAGTCTCTTTATAACCAATTCTCGACGCTTCAACACCAATCCATTTCAAGAAAAACTGATATCAATAAACTAACAAATGCTTTTATGAATCAAATGCATATAAAGATGAATGAGACTTTCACTGTAATGGAGACAATGAATCAAAATATATTTCTATTAGCTTAAAGACTGCGATCACAGATGCACGAAAGAGAGAGAGAACAACTTAAAGAGAAATGAAACACCATTATTTTAAAACCAAAACATGGAATACAACCTACATATTTATCATGCATGGCTCTCTAGCTGCTGGCCAGAGAGCTGACTCCTTACTTTATTTGTGCTCTCACTCTTGTTTTCTATATGTTTTAGCTTCTCTCGATCGATCCCCATTCAGTTACAATTCTTTCCTATATATCTCTTTATTGAGATTCTTGGGGGCAGTTAGGAAAACCATCCACCTACTCATGTTTACATGATGATGTCTAAAAATAGACAATCCTATCATGATTTGGGTTGTTCCACTCACAATAATCTAAGGCGGTTACAAATGCCATTACACTTAGAATTGTAATGTTTTCAAAGAACACACCCATATGGCATTTACACATTGCATTCTAAAATTTACATAGCATTGGTTTTGAACATTAACCGTCAAATTAATTAAATTGTGGGGTGCTCCCACACCACTTTGTCATTCAACTAACCCAAAATCAATAAGTTATGTGTTAGACCTTCTACAAAATAGACATCACCAGTATTACTTTTTCCATTTATAGAGATTGTACATTTTCCTTTAACCAAGCAGGGTGTATTATTATCAAACTTGACCACACCACCATCAAATTCTTCAAGCTTGATGAACTTACTTCTATCACCGGTCATGTGATGAGAATTATAGCCACTATCAATGACCCACTTATTGGCTTGATCCATGTGAGATACCAAGGCCTTTTCACCTTTAAAGCTATCTTCTTTTACTGCAACAAAAACTATCTCTTCATCTTCATTATCTTTAGATTCTTCATCAATCACACCTTCATCTACTGCAACATAACATTGTTTCTTTCCTTTTCCTTTAAATATTTTGATCTTATCTTTTTGTTCACCATTAGGACACCTAGCAACAACATGTCCAATCTTATTGAATGAGGAACACTTGGTAACCTATCTTTGTACTTACTGGTACCTCCAGGCATTCTCCTTGCAAGTAATACTTTACTTTCTCCTCTTTCTTCTTCTCTTCATCCAAGATAGATTCAAATTCCCTGGAATAATTTGGCATGCAAGAAGATTCATGAATTATTTGTTTTCCTTTCTTCTCCAAGGCTAATGACAAAGAGGCCTTAAAAGCTGCTTCAACTCTAGGAATACTATTACAAAAGCTTCTCAACTCAAATGAAGTAAGCTTACTAATCAAATGATCAATAGAGCTATTATCTATTCTCCTCAACTCATGAATAGAAAAAACTCTAATGGCATAAGTAGGTAGAAAAGTCCTCAACATTTTACTTACCACATCTTCTTCTTTAATGGTACCACTGACACTCTTGATAGCACCAAAAACTTATTTTATCCTTTGACCATATTGAGCAATGTTTTCTCCTTCAACCATTTTCATGTCATCATATTTTCCGTTCATACTATCTACCCTTGCTTTTTGCGCATGCTTGTCTCCACCATAGATTAGTTTAAGCTTTTCCCAAACCTCATGAACAGTCTCTAAACCATGTATGCCAATATATCTAGTGTCAGATAAAGTAATTACTATAGCCTCCAATGCTTTCATATTCTCCATCTTCTCCTTCAATTAATCTATAGTAAGAGTCTCAGTAGGAACAACATATTTGGTTTCCACATGATTCCAGAATTGTGGCCCCATACTTTTCAGATAGATCTTCATTCGATCACTCCATATTGTGTAGTTATATTTTCTAAACTTAGGACCTTCCTTCTCAATCATTGGATCTTTTCCTCAAGTTGTTAAGATTACCATAAAGAGGTGCTAGGCTATGATACCAATTGTTAGTAATATAAGGTCCAAGATTACTGAGAGGGGGGGTGAATCAATAATATATCATATTTGAAACTTTTCCCAATTCTTTCAACAACATCAACCGCATTCATTAACTTTAAACTTTATGAATGTGCAATAAATAAAGTAACCTTACAATCATCCAAATATGCAAAAAAGTGACACCAGTATTTTATCATGGAAACCCTGATTAAGGGTGAAACCACTTTGGGAATTAGCACCTGTACACACTAAATAGTGCACTTCTCTAAGTCATTACTGTAGATCTCTATAATTTTGTTGACAATTAGTGTCTTACACTTAGTCATATATCTAGGCAAGGATGGTCAGTCATCACTGCGACCGAGTCATTTTGTAAAGGCCGAGTTTTGTATTGTATACTTACTGAGCAGTAGTACTGCTGAGTAAAGTCACAGTCACAATATGTTTGTAATATGCCGAGTATAGTTATTGTTGAGTACAGTAGATGCCGAGGACAGTTGATGCCAAGTGCTAGGGATAACTTTTGCTGAGTTAGCCAGAATTGACATACAAGTCTGAAATGGCACAATGATCGAGGTAAACCATTTTTTAGGATAATTATATTTTGTATGTTGTCTATTGAGGTAATCACAGAGGTGGTTACACATCCATATTGCTATCATTGATCCCTATGTATAATCTTTAGCCAATCAGAAAATTGTATAGTATAGGTAGTAATAGGAATATATCTAGACTGTAGATCTTGTAACGGTAAAATGTTTTTGTTACTATATAAAGAAAAGATCTAGGATAGAGATATGTATGTGAATCAGAGAGAGAAATAGAGATATTGAGATCAGATGAATACTGTGAGCATGTGAGTATGAGGAAATGATAAGGAGAAGTATTCAGATCTAGTTCAGTGACCAAGCAGAGCAGTGAAAGGATAGAATCAAGAAAGATCAGATAGAAGAGATCACAATCATACAATAAAGAGAAGATCTATAATCATCATATCAGTGCAAACCGAAGGATCATATACTAAGACATTTTAACCGGTGTATCAGGGTAAATCTCTTAACCGAGTACTCTTAGCAGACTTTTGTAAATCTCTTTACCGAGTGCTTAATTTATTATAAGTTTACAAATCCTTTAACAAGGTAGACTGAATAAGTCTCTTATCTTTTAACAGAGAAAACCTTTCACAAGGTAGATAATGATATGATCAAATTTTGTAAGCCCTAACTAGAAAACTTTAGTATCTGCAGTAGTGAAGATTTGTGGGTATCATCCCCACCCCAGTTTTACCTTTCAAGGGTTTTTGGGTTACCAAATCTATTGTGTTATGTGTGATTTCATGTATGTTGCTTGACATGATATATTACTTAGATTGTATAAGTTTTGTTTACATGAAGCATAAAGTTCTAACAGTTTCAAAGGATAGAAGTTAGTAAGTTTTGATTCACCCCTCCCTCTTAGTACTATTTTCCCATTTGTATTTCCAAAAATTGGTATCAGAGCAAAGGGTTTCTCATAAGGAAGTCTAACCACTTGAGGAAAAGATCTTAAGATGGAAGTTTACAAACTAGGAAAATTCATAGAGAATCAAAAGATTGAAGTTCAACTAGCATTACAACAGCTAGAAGTAGCCAGAGGGGAACTTAAGAAATCTTTGAGAAAAAGAAGAGAAATAACTATTCAACAAAGTGAGCCACTATACAAGGAAGAAGACACCATTGGACTATTTGATACTGGTAATTCTATAGAAAATGACAAAGCCATGAAAGAACTGCTGGAGAAAAATACCATACTGAATGATGAAATCAGGACTCTAAAAAGAGAACAGGAAATTCAATCTATCAGACTTTGTGAAGTAGTGGAGCAGAAAAAGAAAGCTGAAGATGATAAAGCAATGGCTAAAGAAGAAAAAAGACAAATTGCAATAAGGCTAGATGAAAGAACAAGTGATATACAAAGGTTGACTAATAATCAACTAGATATGGTAAATCAACTACTGTTGGCCAACCAAGAATTGGGTAGGAAAGACTTGGAGAACAATCAACTAAAACATGAAAATGATCAGCTGAAACATGAGTTGAGAACTAAGAAAGAAATCAATGAAAGGATGAACAAACCTAATGAAGCTACAAAGTATTTTGAAGAACTGTTAAGGTCACCTAGGATATCTGGTGATAGATCTGGACTTGGACTGAATGAACAATCATCTACTAAAGAAGGAGAGTCATCAAAAGATGGAGAATAGAAGACTGCTAAATCAAAAAACAAAAAGCCCACATGTCATCACTGTGGGAAGCCAAGACATATAACCAACATATGCAGAAGCAAACATGGTAAGACTGATTCTAAACCTAAGTTTAATGGATATTGTTTTAACTGCAAGAAGCATGGACATCAAGCACATGAATGTAGATCTAAAGCTAACATTTCATCCACCTCACCCAAGTTTCAAGGAAGTTGTTTCAATTGTTAGAAGTATGGGCACAAAGCTTACAAATGCAGATCTAGACCAAGGTGGTCAACTAATGAGAAAACAAAGCTAGTCGCATAGTGTAAAAGTTACAATTGGGATTACAACACTTGGTACAATTGTCATTATTGTGGTAAGTATGGACATATTGGAGTAAATTGCATGAAGACTCATTTTAGAGGCAAATCCAAAAGCTGGATGAATGGAAGCATGGTCTATTATAAATGTAATAAGGTTGGTCACTTAAAGAGAGATTGCAGATCACCTATGTCGAGCAATGTTAACAACCAGAATGAGGATATCTGCGAAAAAATGAGGAACTAGATGGCAAATTCATGGAGGAAGAAAGAAGAAGGAACAACAAGTGAAGCAAGCACATTTGAGGTCACCCAATCTAATGGATTAGGTGATCACACTTCTTCCAACTAAGCATGAAAGGTATGTCTAGAACTGATTCTTGCAAAGCCTTCCTTTACATCAGTTCCTAACATAGAATCGAGAGAAAGTCCATATCTGCATAGATTAAGATGCATTAGGACATATCTGAGCAAAAATAGAAAATTTCATTTTGATGCCGAGCATCAATGTCATGACCAAGCTAACAATGTTTGCCGAGCACCTGTTATTGCCAAAATGCTATGCCGAGTTGTATCGCAATGGTTACATCGACCAAGCTTGTGTCTAACCAAGTTTAACATGAGTTTGTCAAGACAGCTGTATTTCACCTAAAATTTGTACGAAGCATTTATGAGGCCCTAATCCTATTTTTTCAGATTCTATAAAGTGAAAAGTTTTTGTTAATTTCATTTCACCAGGCTATTCGATATTTTAGAGCAATTCAAAATTTGTGCAACCCAGATCAAGCAAAGCGATTCCAAATCTTCTTAGCGTGCTGTCGCCAAAATTCATCTGCAGGGTTAATTGACAAAAAGGTACTTTAGCAAGAAACTATTTTCTTTTCAAAAATTACAGTTTGAAATGGCATCGTCTTCATCCACACCAGTCAGGAAACAGGGAATGGAAGTTTTCAATGTACAACTTGTAAGGAATGAGGTTTGTAAACCGAGGATATTCAAGGTAATATCTGAAAGTGCGATCAAAGGAGATTTGAATGGAGCCCTATCTACGACTCCGAAAAATGTTTTAGTGATGAACGATGTTAGGTCTTGCTATATGTGCAAAATTGGAGAAATCAATGATTACGAGATTAGGGAAGCATATGATAAATTATGTGTCAACGGAGTGCTGAAGCCGGAGCATAAGGTTGTTGCCGACCAAGGGTTAGTACATGCCCTAAATTTCTCACAAAATTTCAAGGTAGAATGGATAAAGATCATGTTGGGTTGAGTGCACAACATGCAATTATGGCTAGAAGATGGACCGGTGAAGATTACAAAGGAAATGATACATGATGTCATTGGTTACCCTACCATTGATGGAAAGAGAATGATGAAATGTGCAGGAAAAGAAGATATTCAAGCGAACACACAGGCAGTCTGGAACAAATGCAAAATGACAATTTCCACCATCACTGATCTGGAAATTGACTTTGCTGTTAGAGTTATCTCACATAAGTTTTACCAATCCAATCGGTTGGACAGCGTCCCCTATATGGTAGTGGACCAGGCTTGGAAGATAATTAAGAAAGGGCACACATATGATCTTGCTGAGCTCCAGCTGACTCAACTTGCCGAGAACTTGAACTCCATCAGGACGGCGAAGAACTTTATGTGTAAGTTTGGTTCCTTGTTGATCTGTATATTCTTGAATAGATGTGATTTGGAATCACCTCTATTTGTGTATGTGTGTGGGGAAAATGTAAGATTCACTCCTAAATCCAAATTCCCAAAGGAGAGATCCAATTTGATCAACCAAGAGGTTAATACACGATCGAATCAATCTATGAAGAATATGAAAGAAAGAATAAATCATATACTTCCCTATAGTTGGATCAAGCTTGAAATCTAAAATAATTAAAGTGCAAATACTAACCTTGAATTAGGGTAGATCTGGAAAATGTTGAATTATGGCTTCTGTATGAACTTTCTGAAGATTTCGTCACTTGTTCTAGACTGGAAATGTCGAGGTGGATAAAACCTAGAAATATTTTTTCTAAATTCACACAGGTCGACTTTGACCTTTTAAAAGGTCAAAGACCACATTATTTATTTGAAGTCCAATTCTGATTATGTTTGCAGATCCTGAAAGATTGCCAAAAAGGGTATCTGAATTCACTCTCAAATCTAAGATTTCACACCTGTACCTATAAGAAAATGGGGGTTTTTGGTTGTATGGGGGTTTACCTTGGTCAAACCCAATTTAGGAATTAACCTTGAAATTGAATTGAAATATATTGTGCATAAACAAAGTAATTGAAACAAATCACCTCGCTTATGTTGAAGTCCTTGTAGAGGATTTGAATCCTCAAATCCACAAGTAAGAATGCTTCAATGAATGTAGGATGTCTCTAATCAATGGTATTTTGATCTTCAACACCAATCTTGATTTCATCTTTGCATATGAGAAGGTTTGAATGAATGGAGAAGGATGAATCTTCAAGGGGGCTCCAAAGAGATTGAATCCTTCAATAGCTAACAATGGAACTCCTTGATGGATGAATACTTGAACACTTGAATGCTTGAAGACTTTCTTGCACTTGAGAACTTGAGAGCTTGATTGCTTGAGATGTGATGTAAACTTGATATGAAAATGAGAGAGGAAGGCCTCCTTTTATAGTGATCTAGGGCACACTCCTCTAGATGGGCCACCTTGAAGAATTAAATCCCAATTAGGTCCTCACCTTTAGAAAATATACGTTGATTAAATATCATTAAAAGATTTACCATTTCGAAACTTGAAATAGCCGACTCGGAGGCGGGAAATAACTTTCCCAAAAGCTAAATTACCGGCAAATGAGATTTTGAAATCCTGGCGGGAAGAGGTCAAGGTTGAGGTCGACCCTGACCTAGTCAGGGTCAAGGTCGACTTTGACCTCAAACCCTGACTTTGTCAAGATTTGCAGCAGAGGTTCCAGGAGATGCTAGAAACTTAGAAATTGATATCCAAACAAGACCCAGTGTCAGGAATAGATAGAAAATCCATGGAATGATGTGATGATGGACTAGGAGGTCTCATTTCTGAAACCTACCTAGAAAATAGAGCCATGGAAGAGGGAAAATCAAGAAAGTCCTTAAGACCTTAACCCTAATTTCACCTAGAATGAAGAAATCAAGTGTGGAGAAGAAGTGGAAAGCGGGGAGAAAGCCAAATACATGAAAAGACCCAATCAAATCACTTAACATGACCCCAAACCACTTACTTGGAGTGCTAAATGCTCTTATCATGGAAGTGCTTCCATTTTAAGACGATACAATTCTTTTATGTCAAGAAGTATTTTCCTACACATGGTGATGTGAAATGGGATAAGAAGAAACTCATTAATGTTTAGATAAATGATTTCATAAGTGAGATTGGTGATGATTTTGAAGGGATAATGGACAATTATTTCATTGAGTTTAAGAAGAAGATGAGGAATAGGACTAGAGTCCCTGTGTCTCTAATTGAGAAATAAAGTAAAGACATATGTTTTCTAGTAGACATAGACTTTACCTATGCACAGGAAGTCCTACCTAGGGTTTCATGGTTGATGCCACTACCCGATGAACTCAATATTGATGAAGCTACTGCTGCAATCACAGCCCTCCTAGCTGAGGAAGTTGATAACAAGGCACCTTACTTTGGTACATTTGAAGAGGCTAAATCCAAGATCTCTTTGGGATTATTGGCTGCCACCACTGAGAGAAGAAGAAAGAAAATAGTAAAGAATTTGGAAGAATATGTTAAAGAATCTAGAAAAGATGCACCACTAGAGTTAACCCAAGGGTTAGGAGAAGATGAGAAGAGTACAACTAGTGGAAGTGAGACAGAAGAAGAAGAGAAGAAACCAATAATTGTCGAGTACCCACCTAAAAGAAGAGTGTTGAAACATAAAGTGTTTGAGACACCATCACTTAGACCTTAGCCAAGAAGGACTACTACTGAGACTCCTAAGATGCCTTCTGCATCTACAAAGTGAAAATCTTCTCAGTCCAAGACAGTGTCGACCAAGGTTATGAAGAAGCTGAGAAGGAAACTTGTTCTACCAAAAGATGATGAAGAAATAGAAAGTGATGAAGCAATAAAGGGGAAGGCAACACAACAAGGTTCACATCAACTCACTATTGATGCATTGTGTCATAAGCTTACTAGCACAGCTACAGTTGACGAAGTGAAGAAATTAAAGTTTGGACCGCTGAGTATTGGAGATAAAGAAAAAGTTGAGGATGCTATTCTTGAAATGTTATACACTTTCAAGATGCTACCGATTGAAATTGAAAATAGGATTCCAAAGGAATTGTGTAACTGAATTGCACAAAAGTGGGATTATGCTTTACAAACAGAGCAGGAAATAAGAGCGAGTACATTAGCACAAGTTGAATCCACTCTCACTCCTGCAAATATCAAATAGATAGTTAACCAATACAGAGGCAAGTTTGATCCTAAAATTAAAGCCTATCTTATCCTTCAACACAAGATTGCAGATGTTGTTCAAGAGAGTTTGAAGATTTGGAAGGTAGTGTTTGGTTTGTTACCCACCCCAGTAGAAGACAAGGATAAAGGAAAGAATGGCAGTTCAATTGCAACCACTTCAACAGTTGTTGAACCTGAAAATAAGCAAATTACAATGGAGATTGATACTCCTAAGGAAGTGCAATCACATGATACTTTTGAGGTTCATATTGTTGATATACCAGAGGAGAACCCCATTAAGACCTCGTTCTTAACTAAGGATGATATAAAGAACACAACAACAATAGGAACACCCTTGCCAGGTAGTAACACTGTACTATTGCAAGTCAAGGATTATCCCACCATCATGAGAACACAATCTACCATTGATAATCCTCCTATACCTAAAGTTGCTACTGTTGATAAGTTAGTCGATACAAGTCTTACCGAGGAATCAATCAAGTCGGTACCACTAACTCACTCTACCGAGAAAGAAGTTAAAGCAGAAGATAAAATTCAAAGTCCTCCTAGGGAAGAACACAGCACAGAAGGACATGGAATGAAGCTAGTTGAACATGTTGTTAGACCTCATGCCGAGGAAAAGGAGAAAGAAGAAGGAAACAGTAGAGGAAAATTCATTGAAGAACAAGCGCCGAAGGAACAAGAGGCCATGAAAGCTCTTGTACAGCTGCCAAGTGGAAGCACCCCACTGAGAGAACCAAAGGAAAAAGATGAGGTAACAATTGATGAAGAAATTGTTATTCCCAAATGGGATACTAATAACCTTACTTTCAAGTAGCTACAGATAATGAAAGATTTGCTGACAAGGAAAAGTAGACAAGAAAAACTTTGACAGGAGCATCAGCAAAAATAGGTTCTTCATGAAATCAAGGACATATTTAATGAAGTTTATGACTGATCTAATGTAAATAGTTTCATTCCCATATTGGAATAACTTGTACATATTGTTCAAAAAGTAAATAATGACACGAGTTGTGCAAGTGATAAGCTATTTGAATGGTCAGAACGCAGATTTGAGACAAAAATGTTGGATAAGATATCTGTCAACATAGCAGTAAAACAAGTTGAGTTGTCGACTTTGGTAAAGGAGATCGAGAGATTAGTTGTGGATAGACAGTCTCTACTAGCCAAGATATGCAATGTTGAATTATTCACAGATGAGAACCAATGCTTCCTTGAAATTCTCAAGCAAGAGATCAAAGTTTCAAGTCAGTCCTTGACTTTGGATGCCAGCACCAGTGCCAGACATTATGTTAAGGTAATGCAAACACAGGGTAAGTTAGCTGAGCTGATGGCAAATGATGGCAAGATTCTCTCTCACCTACTTTCTATTCAAACTATTCTTACACCACATCTGGAGGCTATATAGAGAAAATTAGCCAAGGCTAACACATTGATCCAGAGTGATTCACATTTGTCTACAGCCGAAGGTCTCATCAGTTTGGCCACTAATTTAGAAGTACAAACTGAAGTGTTAAATCTCACTTCAACTGCATGGATAGATGCATTATACATGTTCACGGTGCTACACAGATGCTTTCTGGAGAAAATTTATAACTTACCTACTTCTGAGGAAATTAGTCGTGTCAAAAACAAGGGGGAATTTTCATGACATTAGTGTGAACAGGGACAAGTAACACAATTTTGAATATGTATATATATCTTAGGGGGAGTTTTAGGGTATACAAACATATTTTTGTAATTGTATATAAGAATGTCATGACAAAGTGTTTTTTCCACTAATGTTAAAGGGGGAGACTCTAGATCTATATAATTTTGTTGACAATTAGTGTCTTACACTTAGTCATATATCTAGGCAAGGATGGTCGGTCATCACTGTGACCGAGTCATTCTGTAAAGGCCGAGTTTTGTATTGTATACTTACCGAGTAGTAGTACTGTCGAGTAAAGTCACGGTCACAATATGTTTGTAATATGCCGAGTATAGTTATTGTTGAGTACAGTAGATGTCGAGGACAATTGATGTCGACTGCCAGGGATAACTTTTGCCGAGTTAGCCAGAATTGACATACAAGTCTGAAATGGCACAATGATCGAGGTAAACCATTTTTTAGGATAATTATATTTTGTATGTTGTCTATTGAGGTAATCATGGAGGTGGTTATGCATCCATATTGCTATCATTGATCCCTATGTATAATCTTTAGCCAATTAGAAAATTATATAGTATAGGCGGTAATAGGAATATATCTAGACCGTAGATCTTGTAACGGTAAAACATTTTTGTTACTATATAAAGGAAAGATCTAGGACAAAGATATGTGTGTTAATTAGAGAGAGAAATAGAGACATTGAGATCAGATGAATAATGTGAGTATGTGAGTATGAGGAAATGATAAGGAGAAGTATTTAGAATGAGTTCAGTGACCAAGCAGAGCAGTGAAAGGATAGAATCAAGAAAGATCAGATAAAAGAGATCAGAATCATACAGTAAAGAGAAGATCTGTAATCAACATATCAGTGCAAACTGAAGGATCATATACTGAGACATTTTAACCAGTGTATCAGGGTAAATCTCTTAACCAAGTAGTCTTAGCAGACTTTTGTAAATCTCTTTACCAAGTGCTTACTTTATTGTAAGTTTACAAATCCTTTAACAAGGTAGACTGAATAAGTCTCTTAGCTTTTAATAGAGTAGACCTTTCATAGGGTAGATCATGATATGATCAAATTTTGTAAGCCCTAACAGGAAAACTTTATTATTTGCAGTAGTGAAGATTTGTGGGTGTCATCCCCACCCCAGTTTTACCTTTCAAGGGTTGTTGGGTTACCAAATCTATTGTGTTATGTGTGATTTCATGTATGCTACTTGACATGATATATTACTTAGATTGTTCAAGTTTTGTTTACATGATGCATAAAGTTCTAATAGTTTCAAAGGATAGAAGTTAGTAAGTTCTAATTCACCCCCCCCTCTCAGTACTACTTTCCCATTTGTATTTCCAACAATTACTTCCAAGGGAATCCATGAATGGGAAACCTTGAGAAAGGGACCTAGAGCTCCCTAGGCATGGAGTCACAAGATTGTTTGAATATTGCTCTCAGCTAGAGCTATTGAAGCATGCAACCTTTCTAGTAAACCACACAATGGGAGATTCAATGAGACAAGGGAAAGAGTGCCAATATCCTCAAGAATCAACAATGAGAATGAAATGCAATGCAAGCTATGCTAAGAATGAAGATGCAAGCTAAGCTATGGAAATGAAAATGAGATTATTACAAACCCTTGCTAATTAAGCTATGTGAGCTAATCTAGAGCATAAAGGAAACTAAGCTAGATGCCATGAAAGCATAAACATGAAACTAAGATAAGAATGCAAGAAATGAAAGATAAAGGCAATAAGATCTCCAAAAGCTCCAAAGTCTCCAAGAAATCCCGCAGCATAATATTAGTATTCAAAAGATGGATCTAGAAATGAGAAAAGAGCTCTCCTTTTAAAGGAATTGAAAAGGAATGGACCATGGAGATTAAGAGGCAAAAGATTTAATCACGGGTGGAGCTTGAAAGAGGAGCAATCCATGTGCACAAATATCCTCCAATGAGAAAATAAGAGTTGACTTTTGTGTCCATATGAGATAAAAAGTGTTTTTTCTTCTTTTTATAAAATAAGAATAATGCTTTATTTGTGCAACTTAGGATAAGAGGAAAAGTGGGGGCTTTTTATTTAATATAAGGGGAGGAAATATTCCTTTTAAATAAATAAATACTTTAGGATAAAATGGTTAGCCCATGGAAAATAATCAAAAATGATAAAATAGGATTTGATCAATGAAATTGATTTAATTGAAAAATGTTGATTTTTGAAAATATTGATTCAGGGATTTGATAAATTGCTGAATGGGGGCCCAAAGTCTAGGGGACCATTTTAGGGTGCATACATTTTCCCCTCTTTGACTAATGTGAGATCGATTTGGGATCACATGTGGTCAAAGAATGGAATTGAAATGTGAGATCAATTTGGGATCACAAAACAATCCAGACATGTGTTCGACGGATGGGAACATATCAGGACAAGCATAAGTATAAGCTGAAAGACAAGACCAACACCTGTATAGCTAAGTGGTAATCAATTCTCAAATAAGAGATAATAATCTCAAGCAAGGTTTGATTGATAAGATGAATCAAGGATTGAAGCTGATAGGTACTGCCCCCTCGGAATCGAAATCAAAATCAAAATCAAGTAGAGGAGAACAAAAAATTGATAAACTTGATCAAGTCACTAGAAATCATAATTGAAGATGAAAGAATAACCATCAAGCAGTGAAGATATGGCCCAGTTTGACGAGGTTTGACCAAGAAAGATATAGGCTAAAGATTAAGTCAAAACCTCAAAGAGATGAAGCGAATGAAAATGAATGAAAGACTAGAAGGTTGAAAGAGATGGGATGGAGATGATGATGCCCCAACAAAGATCAAGGGATCAAGCCTCAAATGGTCAGCCAACTGCACAGAGGAGGGAGAAAATTGGAAATGCAATTTTGACTATCAAGATGAACTCAGATTTCAATTTTGATCATGAAAAATGGATCCAAGACATTGAAATTAGGTAGGGGTGCAATTCTAAGGTGTTTTGAAATTTGGTCAAGAAGTCAAAATGCTATAAAGGGGGTAAAAAGGTCATGAAAATAATCTTTGTAGATATAGATATGATGATAATATTAACCCCTTGTGACGAAAGGAAAAGGATGTGATGTGAAAGACAAGGAGTGAAAGACATGATCAAGAAAAGGAAAGGTGAGCACAGTTGACCAAAAGTCCATGAAAGATGAAAGGAGAGCTCTCTCCATATGCAAGATGAAAAACTAAACTACCATAAACTTAAAAATGCAAGCTACTATGAAAAGTGGTTTACTTGCAAGGTCACAAAGCTTTTAGACTTTAATATTCATCATCGAGTGTTATTGGTAGCATCGAAAGATCATACAATTCACACTAGTATGACTATGTAAATCTGAATATGATCTATATCAGATAGGAATGTGGAAATCCCACCTAGGCACCAAAGAAATATAGGTCAAGATGAATAGTGTAGTGAGATTACCTAAGTTTGATATAGCAAGATTATGCTCGCATCGAGACATAAGAAATTCAAGATGACTATAAGCATGCACTTGTGAAATAGTCAAGGATAATACCTTGTAGATCCTATGTCAAGTGGAATAAGCATAAATGCTAATAACAGTTAGGACCAACAAAATATACCCACAAGCAGAAAAAGCAATAAAAAATGTCCTCATGCCCCCAGTCTTATAGCTCAACATCATCAAAAACTATTAGGGAGATAACACTCATCAAAGAAATCATCATAGATAGCACAAAAAGAAATAAAGTCAAACAAGTCTCAGTGAGTCGAGTGTTTAAGTGTGTGTGTGTAGGTCATAGAGTCAAACTTTGAGTATCGCATCAGACAGCGAGAGATATCATATCATGCTAGATTGTGGGTAAGATATCTGATAAGTGTTGAGAAACACTTGACACTAGGGAAATGTTGAAAAACACTATTGGGGTGGTGTTGAAAAACACCATTTGCGGGGTGTCTTAAAGACCAACGCATCCTAGAGACCAAAGCTAACACAGTTGTGCCCCCTAGACAAAGACAAAGACCAATTCCAAACCAAGGCAACAAGGTTAAGGCATGATGGAGGAAGGGCTAAGTGTCAAGGATGCATGCTAAGAAACAAGGGTGCAAAGGCCTCAAGTAGCACTTGTTTCTAGGTACCCACCACTTGGATTTTATTGCAATTTTTTTTTCTTTTTTTTCTTTTAGGACTTTATATGCTTTTTAGGATTTTTTTCAGCATCATACATGAATTTTTTTTTGGAATTTTTCAGGATCAATAAGTATATACAAAGGATGCCCCCAAATAGAATGGGCATCAAACTCCCAAGAAAGATCACATCATGAAGTCCCAATGTCTAGCAAGGTGGAGGACAAGAGGGATTGGCAAGCTGGTGGAAGAGATGGAAGACATGGGAATGAAGGAGAATGAATGGAAGAAATCCTCAAGGGCAAACTCCTCAAGAGTACCCAAGCTAGGGAAAAATTTTCATGTAAAGCACATTTGGACAAGCAATGAAAGGCTAGCATAGGATAAGTCACAAAAGCATAATGCAAAAGAAGGAAAGGATGCAGTCCAAAAAAGTAGACATGTCAAGAGGCTTCATAGCATCATGTTTTACTCTTTTTTATTAGATCAAGACCAAAGGGGAAAAGGATAGCGAAAGGATAGAATGAATGGAGGAAAATAAAGATGAAGGATAAACATGAATGGAATGAAAGCAAGATCATCGTAAGATAGCCCACAAGATAGCCAAATGTTCGTGTATAGGTCAACATTGTCAAGATCAAAGAGAGAAGACAAAATGGATGAAATATGTAGAAGAACTACGCATGATGCCTGATTGCTAGGTTTTCATCATGGTACTTATCCAAGGTGCCACAAGGGAGTGGTTTTCACTGTAGGATGAATTTATTTCTCTTTACTTTTGCTACCAAGGTGCCTGTTTCCTTGTTTCCACCAAGGCACATTTTGAATTTTTTTCTTTTTCTTCTTTTCCCCTTTTTTTTTGAATTTTTTTTTTTAGAAGGCAAGGTTTTTAGATAATTCTCCTTGAAAGGATAAACCATGATATGCCAAGGATTCAAAATGATACACTCAAAGATGCTCATAGGGAAAGGAAGATGGAAGAGAAAAATGGAGGATAAGGTTTTATGTAAAGCGAGCGAGGTTGGAAGATAGGAGGAATAGGAAAATGAGGAAAAAAGATAGAAGGTAGAAGGAAAATGAATGGAAGGATTGTGAAAGGTTAGATGGAAAATAAGGAAAGATCAACATCAACACACACCTTGAAGGGTGGTGAGAGGATGGAGGAAACAAGAATGAAGGAATACGTGAAGGAATATGGTGAATGGATAGCAAAGGTTGTGGTTTAGGCGTATGGAATCAAAGAATGTTTTTGGAAGAAGATAAAGTGGAAGCCCTTTGGAAGCTTGAATGTCAACTTCACTTTTTTCTCAACATTAGACTCTTTCAAGAGAGACTTTGGAATCCATATAGCCTTAAGCTTTTCATTTCTTTTTGATAATTTAGAGAGAATATCTTCAATGATGGATTTTGGAACCCATACTTGTCTGGTAGTTTTCTTCTTAGATATCTTTTTTGACTTTATGCCTCCATGTTGATTAGAGGAGACATGGTGATCTTCTTTTTTTTATGGATTCTTGTATTGAACATTCAAGTTACTTCCAAAAGACTTGGGACTTGTGGAAGAAAGAGGATATTACTTGTTTAGATGGGTGGATGGATGAAAAGGATTCAAGGGTATGCATCTATGTTGATCTTGAGGAAAGATAGGAGATGAAGGGACGTAAGGACCCAAGATGGATGGTGAATTAGAAGAGTTAGGAGGGGAAAGTGAAGGGACATAAGGGCCCAAGTGGAAGGAAGATGTGAAGCCCTTAGTGGTGGGGGAAGAGGTCCAATGATGGAAGTGGAAGATGCAAAAGGATAAGCAATAAGCTCATCATCATCTATATGACAACCAAGGACATAAACATCTTTAGAGTGAGCATTAGGATTTGCAATAGGATCATGAACATCTTGAATAGGAGCAACTTCTTTGATAGAATTGTTCGGAGCTTGCAAAGACTTAGGAAGAGTAGAAAGTGGAAGCGAACATGGAGTGGTAGAACAAGAAGATGGAAGACTTTGACCTTGACAAGGATCTTTGGATAGCATAAGCGTATAATCTTTCTCTTGATTTTCAATAGGCTTAACATTGGAAGTAACAACACTATTTTTAATAGCCTTAATGGAAGTATCATCTTCGGAAAGCGCAAGTGTAGTAAGGTTATTTTAATTTTCAATAAGCTCAACGATGTAAGTAGTAGCTTGATCTTGCTTAGGAGAAGACTTAAGACATGGTGAAATGAATAAGGAAGGGCTTAAAGGATCAAAAGGACCATGAAACAGATTGAGACACATCCTGAAAAGAATTGGATGACATGGAGGGTTCTTGATCTTGATCTTGATCTTTCTTTATGTTCTTTTCTTTATTTTTAGAGTCCTCTTGACATGGAGCCACTTCTAAGGACAAGGAAGCATGTTGGAATTGTATGGAAGACTTTGGGAGAGATGGTGAAGGACTAGCTGAAGTAGGCAATATGGTGTATAAAGGCTTAGGCTCTTTAGGTTTAACATTATTGAAAGTATTTGCAGCCAAGTGAAGGTTAGCTTGAGTTTTTTTAAGAGGTAGCCCTTGAGGATAACTATAGGGAATTGCATGAAAAGTAGTAGGATCTTTGTTGGATGAAGGATTTGTAACAAATTTAGAAGACTCAGAAGCTTTAGGAAATTTATGGGTATTGGAGGAAGTAGAGAATGGAAGGGAACCATCACAAGACAAAGGTCCATCATTAACATAATCTTGTTTGAGATTGCAATCTTTATTTTCAGCATGATATTTTTGAGAGGAAGAATTCTTATAATATTTACGTTTCAAATTAGTGTGGTACATTTTATATTCCTCAATAGAAGTAGATGTATCATCTAGGTATTGTTCACAGAAATCATCAAAGTCTCTTTCAAAATCAGAATCATATGGATCACCATCACGATCTATCCAATGTGACAACCCATTTCCAGTGAGCACGAGCACACGACTAGGAGGACTCTTAGGAATAGAGGTTTCATAGGTATCACTATAGTGTCTATCATCATAGTCATCAAAGATGGGTGTGTCACTCTTCGTGGAAGAGGTATCACAAGGATTATCATATTTCTCATTATTGTATGTCTTGAGAAGAGAAGTAAGACTCTTGGGAGAAGTAGAAGAAGAACGAGATTGTGAAGAATAGGAAATTGAAGAAGTAGTAGAGGAAGAAGACTTGGATAATGAAGGATGCGAATAATGTCTAGAAGAGTCATGATAAGACTTGGAAAGTGAAGAAGAACGAGAAGATTTAGAGGATGAAAAATGTTTGGAAGAAGGAGGTTGTGACATGATCATGTCTATGATCCTAGCAAAGGTGTCTGATTCAAGCATCTTTTATTTTATTTTTGCTTTAAGTTTATCACCCATGAGATAGATAGAAGGACTATTGGAGGAATAAAATTCTTTGAATTGAGCAATGAGTTCGAGATCATCCATTCTCAAGAGAGGTTCCATAACAAGATAGTTGAAATTCATGGTTCTAGAAGAGGAGGAATCAAGCATGAAAGAAATGAATAGATGAATAGAAGAAAGTAGACTAGATAATAAGAGGAAAAGAATCAAGAAGACATGAAGAATTTAGGAAGAATCATGAAGAAAGAAGAGAAAGGATGAAAATGGAAGACTAGGAAGACATGGAAGAAGCGGAAGAAAGAAGACTAAGAGTCATTTTTTGCAATTTGATACCATTGAAATTCATTTGGATATTGAGAAACATGTCACAGCACCTAAGATCTGAGATCTAGACTGACCAAGGAAGACTGAAAGATGACACAAATTAGTTTCAAATGAAAGACAACAATGAGATAACAAAATGACCTGTGTGATAGTTCTCAGAACAACAGGACAATACAATGTAGCAGAATGATGTTTTGCACACAACGGTGCGATGGTTTCCAGGCAGCTTGTGTGATGTTTTCAAGGCAAGTGGTGTGATAGTTGTGCAACAACAAACTATCACACGATAAATCTCAGTACAGTGTGCGATGGTATTTCAGGATCATACGATCTTTGATTGGTGAATGTAAAAATTTCAATATTAAAGGCAATTCGATCAATGTTTCAATCTGGTGGTTGGATTTTTTGATTTCAAACACAAAACTAGCAGTAATCAGACAAGTTTGCAAACACTAGGTGATCAAACATGTCATAAAACACTTGCACAAGGGAAAAAGAAACCTTGCCAAGACAAGCAATTTGTGATATCAAAGCTATAAAATCCCATGAATGCTACCGTGATGTTTGATGTTTGAGAACATTTACATGGGTAGATCACAACGAGAACACTTCAAGCACTTACTAGCCTAAAAAGACAAAGGCTCAATACTTAACAACTTGGCCCACACTTGATGTCCCATTGCCTCACACAAAGTGGTTTCCCACAATAGATATTGGCTTTGTCGTGGAAGTGCCAATGAGACAACCAAAGGAACATAGATGGTGAGTAATATTGGGGTGATCTGGGTTAGTCCACTAGGATCAATCCTTGCACCAAGAAGCTAAGTGAAAAAATAGGGTGGCTTCTATCTATGGTTCTTAGTAAGGGCTTCCGTCCGTAATACCCCTCTTGCTCCCCAAAGGGACTCCTTACCTTGCGGTAAGTAACGGACCTCGTGGCCACAAGAGTACCTTAAGCATTCTTGCTCAACATTTTCCTGATGGTCACAATCCCACAAGTACTCACATCAAGCGAAGATGAGTACTACATCTACCAAGGTTTTGTGTCCTTGATAGCCTTGAGTTTATAGTGGGTTGGAATAGCCGGCAAAAAGCTTGTCCCCACTTGGGTCATTTCTCTTGATTGCTCAAGAGTAGGCCTGCTAAAGGATTCTAAAAGATAAACAAAGAGTGGATCAACTTTTGAGTGTCAAGATTTTTGTTTCACCTCAAGGGTGAAGAGCATATTCTCCTAGCTCAAAAGCTTTTCCCAAACACACCAAGAAAAGGTTCAATTACCCTCTTGCTTTCAAAATCTAAAGATGGGTCAAGATTTTTTGGTTCACCTCAAGGGTGAAGAGCATACTTCTCCTACCACCCAAAGATTCCTACAACAAGATATTAAGTGCCTATGAAATGAAGAAACTAGTATATGCCACACTCAAAACAAAAGCAATTAAACAAGCACTTGATTTTATTTTTTATGCTTTGGGCAGCCCTACAAAAACCATTAGTAGCCCTTGTGCATGCATTTTTCAGCAAATAATCAAGCAATAGGAGCACCTAAAAGAACCACTTGTTAGCCCTACAAGGGTTAGCACATCAAAACCAAATGAAATCTACAAATAGATATCTGTCCTACAACAACAAATCAGAAATCCGAATCAAAACCAAGTAAAGCTTGCAAAGAAATGGCAAAAAGTGCTCACTGCCAAGCCTGGGTGATATTTCTATCAAAGAAATAGTCATACAATACTTCATCCTATACCGATGCAATAATATATCTTTGTGTAATATTTCTCGGTACCTGCGTGTGACAGAGAACAGAACAGGAGTGCGATATTATATGCCAAAGCATGCAATATTATAACTAGTAAAATATTGCACTGGTATATAAGAAACTATCGCATGACACTGGAAAAATGTCGCAGGATAATTCTATCAAAAAAAACCAGAGAGTAAAATTTTGATGGAACAGCAAGCAAAAATAGATGAAAAATTAGCAGAAATGCAGAAAATGAAGGACAAAACAAGAGTGTTCTGCCCCACGGTGGGCACCAAAAATGTACACACTAAATAGTGCACTTGTCTAAGTCATTATTTCCAAGGGAATCCATGAATGGGAAACTTTGAGAAAGTGACTTAGAGCTCCCTAGGCATGGAAACACAAGATTGTTTGAATATTGCTCTCAGCTAGAGCTATTGAAGCATGCAACCTTGCTAGTAAACCACACAATGGGAGATTCAATGAGACAAGGGCAAGAGTGCCAATATCCTCAAGAATCAACAATGAGAATGCAATGGAATGCAAGCTATGCTAAGAATGAAGATGCAAGCTAAGCTATGGAAATGAAAATGAGAGTATTACAAACCCTTGCTAATTAAGCTATGTGAGCTAATCTAGAGCATAAAGGAAACTAAGCTAGATGCCATGAAAGCATAAACATGAAACTAAGATAAGAATGCAAGAAATGAAAGATAAAGGCAATAAGATCTCCAAAAGCTCCAAAGTCTCCAAGAAATCTTTCAGCATAAGGTTAGTATTCAAAAGATGAATCTAGAAATGAGAAAAGAGCTCTCCTTTTAAAGGAATTGAAAAGGATGGACCATGGAGATTAAGAGGCAAAAGATTTAATCAAGGGTGGAGCTTGAAAGAGGAGTAATCCATGTGCACAAATATCCTCCAATGAGAAAATAAGAGTTGACTTTTGTGTCCATATGAGACAAAAAATGCTTTTTCTTCTTTTTATAAAATAAGAAAAATGTTTTATTTGTGCAACTTAGGATAAGAGGAAAAGTGGGGGCTTTTTATTTAATAAAAGGGGAGAAAATATTCCTTTTAAATAAATAAATACTTTAGGATAAAATGGTTAGCCCATGGAAAATAATCAAAAATGATAAAATAGGATTTGATCAAGGAAATTGATTTAATTGAAAAATGTTGATTTTTGAAAATATTGATTCAGGGATTTGATAAATTGTTGAATGGGGGCCCAAAGTCTAGGTGACCATTTTAGGGTGCATACAACACCCACTAGTAATCTTCACTCTTCTGAAATGTGCCTTGTTAAAGGCCTAGCCTTATCAGGAGCTTTACAATGATGCCTAGTTAGGAGTAGACCTTGTTAGGAGTCACCCAATTAAGAAATTTAGCTCTAGTAATGTTAGATGATTTACCCAGTTAGGAGTAACCTTGTTAAATGATTTCAAACCCTAGTTAAAGAGTCACCCTATTAAAGGATTTACAAATCAAATCTATTAAAGTCTATCCAATTAAGGAACTTTCTTTAAGAAACTATTAGGAATCAACAAGTACAATGATCTGGGTATAACACTTCTCCTTTGCTTGTTCAGATAAAATTAAGCTTAACACTTATTCCTCTTGTAGATAATCTTCACTCTTTACTCAACCGCACCTTCGCATCCATGATCTATAGCTTCATAATTCACCAATTTACATATAAATATATCTTCACTAACTAGGTTGACCATCACCTTCAACATGACCTTATACATTTGAATTTATTATTACAATTCAATGCCACTCGATCCTTGAACCCTAAAAAATGTTACCAATTATTGCTTACAATTTCAAGTCCATGTCGGCCTTTAGATCCAATGGACATTCATTTTAAGTCAAGAAAATTCAAACCTTTTGACTTCTTCAACACGCTTCCAGTACTTGATTATATATGATCACCTCAAACAATGTAAAACCAACTCAACATTACATATATGCAATGTCACATCACCTTGACACCTGGATCATGAAAACATCCACTACAATCAATCGCATCATCACCGCTCACTGATCTAACATCAAATATCCAAACCTGTTCAAAATGTTATTATCTTGCATAAAACTATCTTCTTTCAACCAAAAACATGCCTTGTGGTACTCCAATCCACTTATGATCATAACATCAATAACATATCCTATTCAAGTTAAAAATATTGTGTACACAACACTTGGATCGACACTAATTTGATAGAACAATCAAATCATTCATCCTCTATCACTGTTTGTTCTTCTTGTTCCTTTGTCACCATTCAATTGATCACAACTCTCTCCATACTTATTCCCAACCTTTGCGATTTGACATACAACATCTAGAGACATCTCTAAGTCTCCCATAATATCCACACACTTCGATCCCTTAAAAAACTCATTGCACATTGGATTCAACAACTCAAACACTTATTTCCTCACTATCAACCAACACTGTACTTAGTTGGCATTAATGACAACACAATAACTAATCTCCATGTCAGCAAACTTGCACCAATCAACACTCAACAATATCTGCAACATCTTTGCATTATTTATGCCAACAATGACTTCCCATCTACATTAAAATTTGTTTGAGTGCCTTCTTCCTTAAGAAGTTCCCTAGAGGCACCTTCACCTCTGGGCATCAACTACTCTACCCAAATAACTCAGTAATAGAGAATTATCAATTTAAAGACCTAAAAGAAAATAAAACACATGCATGAGAAATAAATAGAAAACAAAAAACCACAAAAGACATGCTAAAACCCACCTAAGAAATAAAAAATAGTTTCAAGTTCAAGCGATTGAGCCAAGAACTATCAACAAGAAGGAGAAATATCAAAACATGTTTATGATGGAGGCAACTTTTCAGCTCCTCCAACCCCAAAAACTCACTCCCTCCTTTTTTTCTCAAAACTTCTTACTTTACAATCTCCACCTTACTTTTATACACTTACTTTAGTGTTAATTATTCTAATGTGCACTAGGAATCTCTTTTGTTAGGAAAATGTGTCTCAACCTTGAATTTACATACAATTACTATTTATAGTAAGTTTACATTTTAGAAAAAGAAATTCCTAAACTTTCCCCGAAGTTTCAAATGGGATAGATAAACATGTTGGTAATTTTTTGTTGAGGGTTCATGTTTAGATTTGAAAATAATAAAGCTTTCATTTTTTTAGTTGTCAAAGAAATTTTATGAATTCAATTTTGAAGGCTTTAGAGGCTCTCAAACAACCCAAAATTGTATGTAACTATTGTAGAAAGTTATAGTTTGATTTAAAACATATTGTGAACTTTTTGGTGCTTAACATAGTTCGTCAAATGGACACCCAATTCAAAAGTTATGGCGTCCAAATTGTATGGTCTCCTCAAATAGGAAATATCAACATTTTGAACACATAAATGAGACGTAAAAGGAATTTACAAGTGTTGGTGTGTGTTTTAACACATCATAGGGAATCTTTGATTGGAGATACGATGGGTGCCACTTTAATAAGTGGTTTTTAGCCCATGGTTTTGTAAAACAATTTGACAGTTTCATTTGTTGTATCTCCTACGTATTAGGTGTCAAAGATATAGGGTAGGTGTAAGCATCTTATAGCTATTTAGTTACCTCCAAATCTCTTTTTGGTGATACTCCTATGAGAAGGATAATCTGGAAGTATATTATAATCTATTATTAATTTTTAAATAATATATTGGGTGACTTTTAGAGTGTGAGGTTTCTCTCCCAAAATAGATTTCCCCATAAAAATTATTGTGTTGTGGTATGTTTGTTATTTATGCTAATTTTATTTTTCTTTGTAAAGATATGAGAAAGATTTACATAATCCTCCTCTCAAGGTTAGTATAGGAAGTTGTTTTTCTACCTTAATTTCCTTGAAAACAAATTTATGAACCTATGTACCTATCACATGAATAATTTATAAGCACCCTTACATTATCTTATACATGTTAAATATACCCATAAATAATCAATATTGACACCAAAAAGACACCTAGGTGTTGGAGTCTATGAATCTTATACACTTGAACATTAGTGTCCAACTCAGAAGTTTAAAATTTGGATTTAATTAAGATTTAACTCTAACCTACCATTTCTTTTAATAGATTTTCTAATGGATATTTCATTGAGGATGCATATCTACAGGACATTTCATGTTTATTTTTAGAGGCTCACCTTTTAGATTTAGGAGACATCATTTCGTACTTTCATGTTCTATTTGATGTTAGCTTTGATGAAGTTACATCACCATTGCCATCTTTGGATCTTTCTTTTGCCTCACCTATATCTTCTATCATGATATAATTTGTGGAGAACCATGAGTTTAATCCAACCCAGTCATCATCATCTGCAATAGTATCAAATTCACGTTGATCTAGATATCACATTGATCCAAATATCACATGGATACAGACATGGTCCTTGTTCATAAATCTACTATGTTACCTAATTCATCATATCAACATTTGTCACCTCAGAGCATTTTCTTAAAGATAATTGAAAATATATCATGGGCACCATTTCATTCTTTGGGTCATGTACGAAATTCAAACACATTCATATACTTATGACATTTTCTAATCCAAAATGGAGGGTCATCTTACACACACCTATAGTGTCATTTCTTCCCAACAAGAGAAATATTGGTCAACATTCATGGATCATCTTCAACATCCAATATCAAGAATATACCATCACTAAAATCATCATTTTGAGGGAATTTTTCATGGTTTATCTTCTTTTATCAATTTTGGGAGGAGCGTATCTTCACTTGGAATCCATCACTTCACATTTTCTAGGGGTCACGTCACCTTCTCTCTTTCTCTTATATGCAGGGATGATTATTGTAATTGTGTTAGAAGTAGAACTCGGGGGGCCATTATTAGTCCTTCCTTCTATAACTTATCTTCTTTCACACTTGTACATTTATTTAATGCACTAGTTCTCTTTTGGAGAGGAGTTTTCTTCCCATTGAGTTTTCTACTTTATCGCCACTTTATGATAAATTTGTACATGAGTATCTAACATGGTTTACTTGATGAGACTTATCATGCTTATGTACATTACTTCCTAAGTTGCACTTAATGGGAGATTTTGGTCTAAATAGTATCATTGCACCTTTAGTTAGTATATCAACATTCTAGGATTGGCCTATTCACACAAATTTTAAGTTCACATATACTTTTTTCATGTTCCTTGTCTTGCCTCATGTGGTTGAGAGATGTGTCCTAACCTTGAGAGACACATATTGTATTCTTTTATAATCCATCATACATGTGTCTACAAAACAATATAGGGTCTATGAGATACATTCTCTAATAGTTTTAGGGGAACCCTTGGGAACCTATCAAAAGAATAAGAAAAGCTTTGGAAAATCATAAAGATAGATATTTTACACTTAGCATTTCTCGTAGTGGATAGGGGAATAGCAATTTGGTGAGGAAATATGCGACTCTATTTTCTCATGCATCCTATTTTGTCACCCCCTCCCCATAAGGTGAGGAGAGAAACCTTTGATGAGCTAATATGATAAAGTTTATGACCTCATGTGTACACATGTGGTGAAACAAAAAGGTGTCTGACCTCAAAACTGAACTTAATCATTAATGTTAAGGTTAAGTTAGACTAAGCCACTACATTTGACTTAAGCCTAGGTGAGAGTTAGGAAAACCCTTCACTCTGACAAATCATGACATTTGTGTTGCTAATTATTTCTATTTTTGTGGAGCTATGTAGGAACCTCATTGAGCCTTTAGGACTTCACAAATTTTTCAAGGGGTCACATGAACCTACTCTTTTGTATCTTTAATATTGGGGATTATTCTATTGGATTATTTTATTCTTGATTCTTGTATTTACATTAAACATTAAGCACTTATAAGAAGTGTATTATAGGTCACTCATGATTTTTTATTTGTGTTCTTTGATCATAGTTCTATCTCTTGATCTAGATCTTTAGGGGTTCATTGAACCCACCATACACTAGTTCATCCTTTAACAAAGTTTATAGTTCTTGGCATGCTTTATGATTTACTCATCATCATGTTCATCTTGACATAGACATCTTTGTAGGACATCTTATATTTCTCTTTCTCTACTTTAGAGGGGATTTTTATCACCATAAGGTTTTATCCATTTCTCTATTTTTGAGATATTCATTTGTACATGAGTACCTTATCAAGCCATATTGTTAATGTTAGATAAAGTATTAATTATATTAATTAACTTTACTCCCTTCTTAAGATGTCAACACTTTTATTTTTAGTTGTTTATATTTAAACACACATGCACTAGCTGATTTAAACTTATGCACTAGTTGTTTTAAATATAAACTTGCATGCACCAATCTTGTAATAATTTAACTAATTATTACATGCACTTCTTCTTTTTTGGTTTGCCTTTCAAGGCTTTCGATCTCCTTTATAAGGATGATCCATTGTACATTCAATTCATTCATTAATTGAGGATATTTTCTTCTTCATATTTTTTAGTCAAACCCTTGCCCTCTTCTTGTCTCTACTTCCTTGTAACAAGTTTTTTGTATGCAGGTGATCTTCGGGTTTTGTGGATTTGTATTGTTCAAATCCTACATAGTATCAGAGCCTAATCTGCTACAGCTTGTTTGTGTTTAAAGGATTCAGAGATTAGAAATTCATCTGTTTCAGATTAGGGCTTTTTTTTTTGTTTTTTATTGAAATTAGGGGGTCTCTAAATTTTGGTGCACTTTGAGCTCAAACGAACCTCACCATTGATCTCGCAGTGCTCAAAAACCCCTATTTTGATACAAGGCATGTCCAATTTGGACAACTTTGCATTTTGGGGCTTTTTTTGTACCATAAGCTTGACACACTTCACAAGGCAGAAATTGTATGGATCGACACACTTCTCGAGGCAAAATTTGTACAAATTGGCATACAAAATGGGATAAAAATTTTGCTATTTGGTACGCAAATCTAGACCAAAAAAATTAGCACACAAATCGAGGTAAAAATCTAAAAGGCCTAGCACGGATCCCGAGGCATGCATGCGATTTTGAAAAAAAAAATTTCTTTTTTTTCCATTTTGGTTGGCGACGGCCATTTGGCCGTCAAATTTAAGTCAGTGCATGCAGTTTTAGCCCTTGGTCATATGGTGACCAAGGGCACAAAATTTTAGCCCCAAGGGGCTTGCATACTGTAACGGCCATTTAGCCATCAATTTTAAGGCCTTGAAGTGCTGACGTCAGCACATTTAGACACCATTTGGGACCTCCAGTGCAACAGTTGGTATTTTGCTCATAACTTGATCATACGGTGTCGAAACTGGGCAAACGAGATATCGTCGGAAAGCTAGTTCTGAGCTCTATCCGAATTTGGAGGTTTGAATTTCTATTTTGTCTTTTTTGATGGCATTTTTTTACTGTCAAAGCCAGATGTTCAATTTTGCACTCCAGAAGCTCTATATTGGGCATCCAGACTCCATTTTGGGAAAGAGAGATATCATTGGAAAGCTTGTTCTGAGAGATTTCTAGTTTTATGAGTCATTTTTCTAGATTCTTCTCTAGGTATATTTTATTTAATTTTTTGCATTTCTGCACTCTGTTGGATATCTTGGATGTTACAGGTCCTGGGATCTCTTCCCTTTAGGGGATGACTCTTTTTAGATTGTTCTTTTGTTTCAACAGCCTTCACTATTCTTTTAGCATTGTATACTTCACTTTTGTAGCATTCTTTTATGCACACGCACTGAGATAAAGTGTCATTCTATTGCATACTTGGAATCTTGGACATGTTTGTGCTATTTTTACTCACACTCCATTATAAATTTACATGGGGGGGTTTGATGTTTTCCTTTGTTTTCCATCTACCTTTGTTAAGCGAGTGTTCCTTCCACGACATTAGCCTCACGGTATCTTTATTTGTGCTTGTGCTTTCTATGCACCTTCGATGTTCCTGGTTCTTCATGATGCAGTTCTTATTGGCACTCTTTTCAGTGTACCTGTCACCTCTCTCTTGTCAGCATTATGGGGGGTTTCTATTTATCGTTCTTCTGCTTCCTTGGTTCGATAGTGTGAGCTATGTATTCAGTATTTGTTCCTATGTACTAGGCAGATGCAGTGGCTGGGTACCTATGCATTTCAATGAGATGGATCATTTACCATATAGACACTCTTTCTTTCCTATTTTTGGATGCACTCTTCTAGCTTTGATTGATCAGTTCTTCAGGCTTTTGGTGTTTATGCCATATGTATCTTTGAGTTCAGGTGTTTGCCTTTGTTTGCCTCCTGATTTGAGTAGTGTCATTTGAGGGCACTCATGCAGATTATAGTCTTCTCTACCTAGTCATATTTCTATGGAGGATCTTCAGATCAGCAGTTACTTCTTGACGGAGTTTGCATCTTCTTGCTTCAGTGATGTTCTACATGTTCATTTTTTGTTCCTATTTTCTAGAACATCCCTAGTTTTGGAGGCTTCTTTAGTCCTTCAGGCTAGCCTTTGTCTCTTTTTGGAGTAGAGTTTTTCCTATGTGGTTTTCTCTATTTCTTTGCTTTATAGAGACTCTCCTTTGTACATGGGTACCTCATCAGGCCATGTTGTCGAGACCCATTTTTATACTTTCAGCACTGTAGTTTCCTTTGCTTTCTACTTGCATTATTTGTAGGTACATTGTTGCTCATCTTAAGGGGGGGTGTTAGAGTAAAATATTAATTATATTAATTAACTTTACTCCCTTCTTAATATGTCAACACTTTTATTTTTAGTTTTTTATATTTAAACACACATGCACTAGTTGATTTAAACTTATGCACTAGTTGTTTTAAATATAAACTTGCATGCATCAGTCTTGTAATAATTTAACTAATTATTACATGCACTTCTGCTTTTTTGGTTTGTCTTTCAAGGCTTTCGATCTCCTTTATAAGGATGATCCATTGTACATTCAATTCATTCATTAATTGAGGATATTTTCTTCTTCATATTTTTGAGTCAAACCCTTGCCCTCTTCTTGTCTCTACTTCCTTGTAATAGGTTTTTTGTATGCAGGTGATCTTCAAGTTTTGTGGATTTGTATTGGTCAAATCCTACAGTTAAATATCATCTTTTCTATGATAAATGACTCCCTAAGTATTTCTTAAGAGATGGTGTTAGTGTGAAAAGTGATTTTATCTAACAAGTTTTATTTTAGCCTAGTTAGTTGAGTCTTATTCATACTGTGCTTAAGCTCACTTAGAGGTTAGCTAGACCTTTGTCTCACCTCAAAGAGATTCACTGAGTCTCTCAATAGTTGTCCATAGGTTCGTATACTTGATGCATACTTGGAGAGGTAGTCAAAGATTTACTTCCACCTTTTCACCTCTTCTTGGCAGCCTCATAAACAAGTCCATTTTGTATATTTTCATACAATTGCCAATGATATTTCTCATTTTGCATACTGCTTGTTTGTGAAGATTTTTCAATTTTACAAGTGATCTTGGTTGTTTAAACATTTTTTAACCCAATCATAATTGTCTTAATATGATATTCTAATAAACTAGTTCTATTAACTTGTATGTAGACAATACAGTAAATAATTATAACATAATTTAAAAAAATAAAATGTCTAATTTAAAAAGGGTACTAGTTAGATCTTGCAAAACTTAGTGGAAATATTGGAAGCATGGTATCCAAATATTGCTTTTTAGAATTATAAGCTTCATCAAGGGTATAATAAGCTTTCTCCGCATTTGTCTATGATGCCCACTTTGAACTAATGGTGGCATTTTGAATTTCACAAGTATGAATCTAGAAACATAGTTTTCCCACCATATAATTGGTAGTAATGTAGCCTAAATTTGTTCACATGGTGCCTTCTTTTTCAAGGCCTCGCCAATGGCCTAGATAATCTCAAACATCTCTAGTTTTATCCCAAATCTTGGCATGTTTGGACCTAGATACATGTCTTCTTTAAACCATTCAAACTTGAGCCATTTTCTTGACATATGGTTTTATAATGGGATTGGCCTTGCATCCATCATAAATTTAATAAATCTGGCATACTTTTGGATATTGAGATTCTTTTTAGCTTATGAAAAGATAACAATTCTACTATTTTCTCAGGTTGTTTTGTTGATCACTACTTTTTTATTTACACTAAAGTTATGAGTTGGTGTAGCATGTTAACATATAGATTCAAGTGCAAGTAAATATGTTTGCTCTTGAGGTGGCTCACTTATAAGTGTTATTGGATCACTGAGTAAAATTCCTGATGTGTCATTTCTAGGGTACCATTGATTCCTTCATTCTCTTGGGGTCAAACTCCTCCTCAATGGCATCACCATGGGCACCACCATTTTTCCTATGGCCAAGAGGCTCATGCTTAGGCTTTTCCTCCTCATATGAGAATAGATTGTGCTTAGTGTGGGTAGTCATGAGATCAATTAATAGGTGTTTTACCTTTGTGTTGCTTGCTAGTGTAGGAAATTTTGTTTGGCCTAGCTCCAAAATAATTGCTTTTTTGGCTCTTGCCATCTCTCCTACTCAAGTGGTTGATGAAGAAACTAAAGAATAAAATGTTAATAATGATAATGATTGATGAGACCCTCATATGGTTACCTCAAACTGGGGCAAGCCAATGATAAGTATCTCATATGTCCTCCTTCTCCTTATGTTCTAGCCATTTAGTGGTTTGATTTATATTTTCTTTTATCATGCTCCAAGCCAATGTTATATTAAGACTAGAGGTGTGACTACTAATACCCACCATTTTCGTGAATGTGTGTAACACTATTTTATAAATGACAACATAGACACTATTCATAAAAAAATGTTAAGCTCCATTCAAATGAATTTTTGAGTCTTTTTCCTTTAATAAGTATATATAATTGTGATATTGCTATCAAGATTCAACTTTCTAGTTTTTTTAGTCAAACTCATTGACCCATGTTTCATGAGTAGTGGTTCCATTCATTTTCATGAGAGATAGGTTTTTGTGAACCACTACTCATGAAACATGGGTCAATATATAATGACATTATTAAAATTTCCATAAGATGGGCTCAAGCCTAAGTTGATTTTCGCTCTGCTAGGGTTTCATGCGTATGGCATCCTGTCTGTATCTTTGCACTGAGCTTTCCATTTGTCATACCGCATTTACTGTGGGATTTTTGCATTAGGGTTAGCTTTTAGTATGGCTCCGACCAACTTTGGCCCAGCAGTTGATGCTGGTGCACGAGTTGAAGCTTTAGAATGCCATGGTACCTCCTCTCAACAAACGTCCTCACAAGTTCATCCTGAAGGTCTTTCACGAGGTAACCCTGATATTGTTCTTAATCTGCAAGAATTTGACTCTGCATGTGAATGGTTAGAAAATCATACTTTGATTGGATATTTTGTGGGTTGCACTCCTCCTGAAAGTATCCTTAAAGATTGGGTAAACAAGAGCTGGACCCCTCATGGGGTCCACCTTGACGGTGTCTAAAACCTTACCAAAGATTTTTTTATTTTCCGTTTTGCTAACCCTTCCCAGGCGGAAGCTATTTTTAGCCGCGGGCCTTGGACGGTTAGATCATCCTTGCTTGTTTTCCAGAGATGGTCTCGAGACTTCACCGTCTCAGATGACAAGAAACTTAGGGTCCTTGTTTGGGTTGAGTTTCCTGGTCTCCCTTTGCCATGCTAGTCATTTATTGAGTCTATTGCTAAAACCCTTGGTAAGGTCATTGTCATGGAGCATGAGAAATTTTTTAATGCCCGACCCCAGAAGCGTGTATGTGTTGAGATCGACCTTTCCAGGGACCTCAAGGACACTGTCGAAATACAGATTGGTTCTCTCAACATCTCTCAAAAAGTGCTTTATCTAAATTTGCCAAATACCTGCTATAGGTGCCAATCGGCAGAGCACAAGATTAAGGATTGCCCGTTGCTTACCCCTTGGGTAAAGCCATCACCAAAGGAAGCGTCCTTCAAAAATTCAGACGCTGGAAAAAAAGAAGAATGGACTACTGTTTCACGAAAAGTCAGGAATGCCTCAGGTTCTAGGATGGCTCACGCTACTTCTGCAACTGTGTCACCTCCAGAACCATCGACAGGAGAGCCTTTGCCTCCCGCCGAAGTGCCGTTGGTTGTGCCACCTACTTCACACCCTGTTATTTAGGGGAAATCTTTGGCTGCGAGGCCTTCCACTTTAGAAGTGGTGCCCGTGCCACCAGTTGTTTCTTTGGTTTCATCTCAGTCTCTGCGTTGGTCTCGCAGTCCTGATGGATGCTCAGATGACCCTGAAAAAGAGCAATTTATCTCTTCTGGAGATTTAATCTCCAGCTTTGGCTCGGTACCAGCTTTCTTGTAGAATAGTTTCTCCTCTCTTGGGGATGAGGAAACCATGCAAGAGTTTTTATGATTTTTCTGTCATGGAATGTGCGAGGTCTAACTGACCTCTCCAGAAAGTACTATGTTCGTGATACCCATTGCAAACTTCACAGTCTGGATGTTCTCTATCTCCAAGAAGTTAAAATTTTAGGTTTTCTGTTTAATTTTTCTTTTCATGTCATTTGGTCAGACAATATTATTTACTCTTCTCAGCATGAAGCTGGTAAAGGTGGTGTCATTACTATTTTGTCACCTCGCCTTCATTCTTCTGTTATTGCTCATGGGTCTGATCCGATGCAGCGTGCCACTTGGATTTTGTTGTCTTTTCACAACCATTCTTTTGGCATCATTAATGTTTATGCTCCCAATGATGTTGTGGAAAGATCTCAGCTATGGTGTTGTCTAGCTGACAATTTGCCTCCTGCCACTTGGGTTATGTGTGGGGACTTTAATATGGTTGAGTTGGCCTCTGACAAGGAAGGGATTTTGCCTTTTCAATGGATAGCTGGGGAGAGAGAAGCCTGGTACCACATGCGCAATAAATTGGGCCTTTTTTATCCCAATGCTAACTGCAGCCAACAGGGTGGGGTTTGGCATACTTAGTCTAATTTCAGAGCTAGTTTTGATCGTATATTTAAGAGATTAGATCATGCTATGATAATGGCTCAATCTTTTTTCTCTTTTTCTGAAGATCGAGGCCTACCTGTCATTCCTCTGACAAGTGTTACCTTGTCAGACCACTTCCCCATTTATTTTTCCATCACTTGGCATTCCTCTTCCAAGCGGACTACTCATACGCAATTTTACCTCAACATGTCTGTGTTGACGCATGCTTCCACTATTGCTCACATTCTTCAAGTTTGGAATTTAGAGCCTCAACCCCACAATCAACTTGGTTGGATCCAGTGGTGGAATGATGCCATCACTCGTACTGCAAGATTTCTTCGCATTTACGGCCGCCAGCTTGCCTGCTACAAGAAGCGTGCTTATGAAGCTAACACTAAGGCTCTTCACAATGTTGTTGATGTTCTTGTGTTGAACCCCTTTGACTCTGATCTTCAACTTAAGATGGCTCAGCTTCGTCATGAGAAGCAAATTGCAGATGCCTATGTTGCTCATGGAGCTCAAATCAAAGCACGCCTCCACTAGTTGGAGGTGGGCGATAAAGCCTCTAAGGAGTTTTTTCAGGCTCTCAAAGCCCAGCATACTAATGTTGGTATTCAAAAAATCAAACAAGGATCTGAAACCCTTACTGAGCTACCTTCCATTCTTCAGGCTTTTGTTCAACACTATGAAAAAGTGTTTGCTTTGTAGGGCAATTCTATTGTGCGGGAAGAGGCTCTTAAGGTGTGTATTGTTGTTACTCCAAACCACGTAGCGATTGAGTAGCGAGCCTTTTGTAAGCAACTCCTTACCATCAGTGATCTCAAAGAAGCAGCTTTTTCTATGGCCGATGATAAATCTCTAGGATGTGATGGCTTCCCTTACGAATTCTACAAGCACTTATGGGATGCTTTAGGTCCTGACTTGCATAAAGTTTATCTCAAGGCCTTTCATAATAAAAGTTTGGGTGCTTTAATCAATAAAGGGAATATCAAATTCATACCTAATTCTGGCGATCCCAAAGATATTTGTAATTGGCGGCCCATCACCTTGTTGAATGTCTCCTACAAGATAATTGCTAAGGCTTTAGCTCTCAAAATTTGACATCTCCTTCCTCTTATTGTTCGCCTTGAGAAAATTGGTTTTATCAAATCCAGGTATATCCTTGATAACATTATTTATGTTTGGGAAGGGATGGAATGGGCTTGTCAATCTAAACATGCCACTCTATTCCTTAAAATTGATTTTGCTAAAGCTTATGACCGCATTGAATGGCCTTTATCCTTGCCATGCTCCAAGCTCTTGGGTTCGGTCATAACTTCTTGCAGTCAGTTGAAATGCTTTTTGGTGATGCCTCTGCGTGCATTACTATCAATGGGTCTCAATTTGATACTTTTGGGCTTTTTAGATCCATCTGAAAAGGTTGTCCGCTAGATCCTACGTTGTATGTGCTTGCTGCTGAAGGCTTTGGGTATTTTCTTGCCAATTTTGTTTCCTCCAGTTTGGTTTTGGGCATTTCCCTTCCTATATCCTCTTGTCAGCTTGTTAATGGTCATTTTGTTGATGATTCCTTTCTCACTCTTATTGAGGATGAGGAGAACACTTCTAATGCCTTACAGTGCCTGGACACCTTTTGTCAAGCCTTTAGATCTGCTATCCAATGGCATAAGACTCTCTATTTCAGACAGTCTTTCCTTCCAACTCCTCCTTGGCTTGCTAATTTTGACTGGAAATGGGTTCATCATAGGTAAGTTTTCCGCTTCCTGGGCATTCCCTTTGCTTTTCATGGATCTTCTGTGGACTTATGGAATGTTGTGCTTGCCAAGATTGAGAAAAAGTTGCAGTATTGGATTTGCAAGCCTCTCTCCCTTGCTGGGAAATTTCAGATTTTTTCCAAAGTGTCGGCTGCTACTCATGTCTACTACTCTTATTGTTGGGCTCCTTCTAAAGCCTCGTATCTCAACCTGGAGCGCCTCCTTAGAGATTTTCTTTGGGCATCTAGAGCTGACAGCCATGGGTTCCACAGGGTTTCCTGGGAATATTGTTGCCTTCCTCATGATTCTAGTGGCCTTGGCCTTCTCTCCACCCAGAAGCAAGGTCATGCTCTCTGTGCTAAGTGGATTATTCGAGCTCTTACTGGTGATGAGGCCTGGAAGATTCTTGTCAGGCACTGCATCTCTTCAAGATTCCCTGCTCATAGGTCAGCTTGGAAGGGCATTGGTCTTCAAACCTTGCTCATTATGAAAGAACCTATTCAGATTCAGGGTACTTTCATCATCAAGAGTATTTGGAAAGCCTAGGAAGCTATTAAGCCTTGGCTTCATTGGGATGGTGATGCCTTTTGCAATGGGCTTTCTTTTAATCAACAGAATCTCTGGTGGTCCCCATTATTTTTTCAAACTTGGCATTTGGACTCCCAAGGACCTCTTTTCTAGGGCCACGATGAGTCTCCGCTCTTGGGAGGATATGCAGGTGCAGTACCGTTTGGCTTGCACAGATCGTCAAACTTTTGATCTGCTGGTTTCTGCAATTCCTGATAATTTGATTCATAAGCTTGGTATTCAGGTTGTTCGGTCCTGGTGGAAGGATTGGAAATGGTATCCTGCCACGCCTTTCAGCAACTACAAGTCGAGGTTGGGCTACAGATGGTTGTCTCCCCATCTCCCGATGGTGGACACTCTTAACCAGAGATGGCATCTTCATTCTTCCACTTCTCACTAGAGCTCTCGCTTTCAGACCATCTGGGCTGCCATTACGGAGCCGAAGATGGCTCTCTTTGCTTGGTGTTTGCTTTTCCAAGGTATTCTTGTGGGACCTAGGCTCAAACATCTAGGTGTTCATGACCCTTGATGTCCTTTATGTGGTCACCCTAAGACATTTTTACACATTTTCTGGTTCTGTAGGAGAGCCCAACAGTACTGGCAGTGGATTCATGATTTTTTCAAACCTTTTAGGCCCGAACCCTTCTCCTGGCATATGATTGTTTTAGGAGATTCTCCTAGACTTCCTTCCAAGTTTATCCAGATTTGGCATTCTTTCAGGATGGAGATTTTGTTCACTTTGTGGAAAGATAGGAATGTTGTTATTTTTTCTCACAACTTTCTTGATACAAATGTTGCTCTGTATAACAAGGCTTGCATATGTAATAATGTCATGATGCAAATTCAAGTTCAAGCCAATAAAGTGGCTCTGGAGGTGGCTCACTTGCAGGAGCTACTCAATCACTGGGATAATGCCCCCTGCACTATTGCCAAGGTTCCTCCAGATGTCGTGTCTGCTGAAGGTACTCCCCCTAGAGGGCGTCGCCGTGGGAGCAGCTCTTTGGCTTGCTGCTCCCGTACTCTGCAGTCTCAGGCTCCCCGCCACCACTCTCCTAGAGGTGGTGACGATGGTTGGTGGTGTCGCTCGGCTTCTCCGCCTCGTCGTGCCTCTGGGTGATCTTTAGCTCTGGCTCAGTCTGCCCCTCCTGATGCTCCTGGCGCTCGTCGTGGTTTTGATTGGCATCCTGCCACTTCCTCCAAGTTTCCCCGCCTGGCACTGGCCATTTCTCTGCCCAGGGCGAAAGAGAAAGAAAAGAAAGAAGCTGAAGAAGATGGTTGGTCGCTCCCTGACCCTCCTATTAACCCCAATGATGTGTGGGGTTCTGATGATAAAGATCCTCCTCCTTCTGGCACTGCTCTTGCTGCTTAATGGCTTTATGCTTTTTTTTTATGAATAGTTGTCAGTTGTTTCTGTCTTTGCCGTGTGAACTCTGCAGGGTGATTTTTATGTCTCCCGGCCCCTTTTTTGAGAATATGTAACTTTAATATTTTATCAATAGAAAAGACACTATTCATCAAAAACATGGGTCTATGAATTTGACTAAAAAAACTACACAGTTCAATCTTCAGAATTTGACTTGCTGTAGAAGATATATAATTACAAATTACAAATAACAAACTATCTTTATTTTTCTTATAGATATATTTGAATATCAATACTTGTTTTTGAAACTTGTTTTTTTTTTTTAAAATATTAAAATTTATTTAATAAAAAATATATAGGTTACAATATAAAAGATTAACAAATAAAAATTCAATTAATTTAAAATTTATTTTCTCAACTTTCTAAATACAATATAAATATCTATATATATATATATATATATATATATATATATATATATATATATATATATATAAATAAAAAATTTTAAAATTTGACTTTTATTTATTTAATTTTAATAAAAAAATTAAAGTACAAACAACAAATCATCTTTATTAAGTGAACGTCGTTAAAATTCTCCTCCATTGTGTAGAACAGATTAAAAGTTCCGTTGGCACCGCTGACAGCTACTTCAAATACCGCAATTTCCGTCATAATCCGCGCACAATGTGGGTCCTACGTGTCACGATTGCTTTCCCAAAATTATCGTTAATATACACAATCGAATCCCGAAATACTTTGCAATTACCAATAGATTGTGGAAATCTGATGTTGTTCACTGTTTGTACTGATAAGGCAACGAAAACGATCCGTCATTTGACGGCACTTAACGTGTGAATTTAAGTGAAGCCTTTGCATGCACGGCACATTAGACTTCGCGATCGCGATTTTAGGTCAGATTTAGGACCCCACGATAAGAACAAATTTTAGAAGATTTCATTCGAAAATACTTGAATTATAGCTGACTGTGAATTAAAGTTTTGATTAAATCTTATTGGTGTTCATAACGGTTAGGTTGTTCATGTTGTTTAATTTTTTACATTGAGAAAATTTAGTCGGATGTGAATGAGGAGAGTTCACTTGAAATGTGGAAAGATGAACTTTTGTTCTCCTCGGGTAGTTTTAAGCATTATGTTATAGCTTAATTTGCTGAATGTTATATCTTAGGGAGGGACCTTTTTAAAAATATATCTAATTGAATACAGAATATTATGTTGTGATGAGACACTAATATATTTGTAGATATTATTATCTAATAAACAAATAAAATATTATAAATATTGATTTAATCTATTTGTAATACTTTAAGAATACATAATATTGTATATAAATTTTCAATTAATTTAATCAATCATGTTATAGAATTAAAAAAATTGAACAAAAATTCTATTGTGTATATTAATATCAAACAATACAAAAATAAATTATTTCTTTCAACGGTTGGAAAGTTTTCCTTCATCAAACAATTCTATTGTGTAAAAATATTGTGTAAATAATTCTATTGTGTATATTTATAAAAATATTATTTTTCTCATTGATTCAAACAATACAAAAGTTCATTTTGTTTCTCTTTAGATTATATATTTCAATTCATTTGTCAAATGTATTAAATAATTTTTGTATTAAAAATCGAGAGTAAACAAAATACAACCAAACGTAAACAGGAGAGGCTAAGCCTCAACCACCAAAATCACCAGTATCTAGTATCTGGAATACATTACACTATGTATTAAATAATTGAATGAAATGTTCACTATTATATATGTCATAAAATTTGACTTTATTATATACTCTATTAAAATCCCCAATCTAACACAATATCATTTACTATATAGTAAATTATATCTACATTTTCACTTTAGTTTCTAAATTAGTAGAAATTATGGCCAATGTATTAGATTTTATTTAGAAAAGCATTTAATATGTATGAAAATAAAGCAATAGCGTGAGAAGAGACATTCTACATTCACATATAGATAAAAAGCATTTGCCAATTTATAGATGAACCATTTAATATGACAAGCATTCTACAAACTATTAGGATGAAAATGGAACATACAAATAGTAACAAATGCAATAAATGGATTGCCATTTAATATGTGTTTAAGAAATTCACTCTCCAACAGCTACATTCATTATTGACAGCTAGGCACGAATGCATCAAGCAAGTTTGACGTTAACATAGAATTGTGGTTTTTATTTAGATGAACAAGCTTGGTGTTTTCTTGAAGAGTTCATCAAAAGATTTGAAATAAAATAATTATTTCTTGATCATTGCTATTTTATCTCTGTCAATTGTAATATTAGTTATATCTTGTCAACATTTTTTATAAACAACTAATATGCCTCTTGGTCCGGGATACATTTTCCATTCTATTAATTGAATATTTTTTATGAATGTCTTTTTAGTAGGTTTAAATGTATCTTTATAAGTGCAGGAGAACAAAATTGTTGCTTCAATATTCACAATCTTGGATATCATTTAATTAGATTAGATTCAATTATTTATATGCAAATGTAAGGACTGGCATGCCACATAAAATTTAAATCCTGAAAAAGACACAAGTTCACTTGGCAAGTCACAAGTCGACAATAAACATGCAATTAAATTAAATTAATAATATTTAGTTTTCTCTAACAAAAGATAAAGCATCAAAATAATAAAACAATTTTGACCAACTCGTTGAATACAATAGTTGACATGAAAGATGTACCCAGCCCAACTTGAAGTAGTCTAACAAAGAAAAACTTATAGGAGTAATGGAATTATTGCCTCATGTCATATCAACATTTTATTTCTATGCAAATGACATAAATATGACAATAGAATTCATAATCCTTTTTTAACTATCTACAATGTTTTCATCTAAAACTGGTTCCACCTCAATAACATTTATTTTGAGGGGTAAACTTAACATGAATTGATCTCATTGTCATATTATATACAAAAGAATGCCTCCATACAATGATAATCACTGAAGTTTGAACAAGAACACATAAGAACACACATGATCATATAAATGCATAGAAGTGAATAGGTAGATCTTTTCTCAAGTCTCTCAAAAAACACTCATAGATTGACTAGATTAGCTATAAATAACAGGGTTCATACATGATTACCTTTCCAACACTGATGTTACAAGAGAATCTAACTAAATATTTTCCCATCACAAATTAGCTAAATATGCATAGACATAGTGCATTTAGAAAAGAAAGATATCTTGTATAATTATCAAATGATTAACACAATAAAAATTACCAAAATAAATTTAAAGCAAAATGTGTTAATAATGAAACCCGTAGAATGACAATATCCATTGCATTTTAAATAGGAAATTAGCCCTAATGTAGTATTACCCTACCTCAAATGTCTTCCACTTAACCTGTAATTTCTTGCAATTATCAGTATGAATTTTGGCTAAATTTGAGGTAGCTTCTCATAATTTGCAAAATGCCCAACTCCTGATTTCTTCAATTATCATGTATGCAAAAATATGGGCAGTATTGTTTGATCTAAGATATTGTTAGATTGTTTCAACTAAAAGTCCTCAATGATTAGCTTCAAATCTAAATTACAAGTAAATTACAATGATTAACTCATTTTTCTAACAATCTAAAATGTCCTTGTAGTGGATTCTCTACTCATGGATAAACACAATTAACAACATATTGGAAAAGTGAGATCCAATTTTGATAGGATAATGTTTTGAAAACATATATTTGGAAACAACTATGTGAAATCCACTGTACTGTACATATATTTCGATGGATTTGCTGGAATTCTTCGAAAGAGTTTTCTTAAGAAACGTAGTAATCATTTAAATCTACTTTGAGTTTTACCAGGTTTTGTATAAATTTAACAGTTTGTCCATATAATCTTTGGTTAGCATTTGAGTGATAGCTCAAAATAAATTTAACAGTTTGTCCATCATAATCTTTGATTGGTATTTGAGTGATAGCTCAAAATAAAAAATTAGTTTTGATAAATAAGCATGAATAGCATTGCTGTAATATTAAAATCAGTTGTGTATTTGATATAAGTACTGGGACAATTTAATTTATTTTGCCAAAATATATAATTTTTTTTACAACTATTTTTTAAATTAGATCATGTAAAGCTGTTATTCTCAATATGTTGGATCAAATATTATGATCTTGATCGATTAAAATCTTCTTAAATACAGGATTTCTAAGATGCAAAATTAAATAATTATTAAGTTATAATTTTATATTTATCTCAAAATAAACATTATCCAACAATTTAATAAAATAAATTAAAAACTTTTTAAAATAAAGTAAATACCTTCCCTGCTCAAAGTAAATTTGAAACCACACAGAATGCTGAGAAACTTAGAAATATAACAAAGACTAGCATTATAACTGGTTTTTAATTAAATAAATACTCTCTTTCCTTCCTTTTACTAGCATTGCATTCCTGTCTTTATTATTTCTCTTGTATAACAAAATGGAAGTGAGGAGTTTTGTTTATGATTTTTTTTATAAATAGTACATCTGTTTTATTAAAAAAATATTAAAATATATAAAATCATAAAAACTAAATTTCGAAAACAATTAAATCTAATTAATTTAGAAACTGAATCATCTTCATAAATTTACAGAAAACTCATGTCAATGTGGGATCCACGTTTCATCATTTTTTTTCTATAATTGTTGCTACTTATGTTTATACTTAAAAGGCAATGAAAAAGATCCCACATATAGCTACAAATAGAACATAAAATATAAAATGAATTGAAAGAAGGTGGAGTCTCCACAAAAATAAAGGCACTAGCTAATCTCCCAATAAAAAGTGCATGTTAAGATGTTATAAGAGCATACATACATATGGCATCTGTTGCAAACTGCAATTGAAACAATTGTTGTATTGTCATTAATGTCAAACCTTAACTAGTAAGATTGTTGTTACTTAGGAAAGTACTATATCTATTATATTGTTGTGAAGGATTGGGGCAAGGATGGTAACAATAGCACCTAAGGAAAGGTTGAGTTATCTTGATACTACAAAGTGTACTTGACTATGTTGTACAATGATGAGACAATGTATTGTTTATCTTAGTAAGTTTGAAGACTAAACTGTTAGGCTTAACCGAGCAAAAATGGAGAAATCGTGTTTAAGCCGAGTGATGTTAGTGTTGACCGAGTCAGTATATGCTGAGCAAAATTCTAGTGTCGACTGAGCATCAGTTAATTGCTGAGGAAGATAGTATAAGCGAGGAGATATTTTTTAGTAATGACTGAGCTTTCTACATGAAGACCGAGTAGTTGATCGTAGTATTGACTGAGCATCAGCAATTTTATATTTGAAGAGAATTAAGTTTTGGAGCCGACATTGTTGAATTCTTGGATTATGTAAAATGTGTTGACTTTATTTATTGATTGTTTGAAAACATTAAATGCACTGAAAAATGTTTTATTGTAAATCTTTAAGAGATTTGAGATGACTCTAGAAAAGGAGGAGAAGAACATAAAGCGGGTAGATTCAATGAATCTGACCTAACCCTAAGATTTGCAAAGGTGATTAAGCGGCAAAAGATGAGTATTAAAAGAAACTTAAGGATGAAGGAGAAGTATGGTGGGTGAATAGAGAATGTTGGAAGTATATAGGGTTAAAATGGATTCAACCCTATTTAAAATGTTTAGGGGGCAAAAGGGATCTACTCTCAAACCCAAATCCCCACCAAGGAGATCCAATTCAATCAACCTAAGAGGCTAATGCAGAATCAGATCAATTCGATGGAAAATATGGAAGAAAGAATAAATCTAATGTTTCCCCCAAGGTGGAAATGTATTATGTTTGATATTGAAACAATTGAAATGCATGTACTAACCTTGAATTAGGGTAGATCTGGAAAATGCTGAATTCTGGCTTTTGTATGAACTTTCTAAAGATTCTATCACCTATTTTTGGACTGGAAATGTCGAGGCGGACAAAACCCAAAAATCTTTCCTCCAAATTCACACAGGGCAACTTTGACCTTTTAAAAGGTCAAAGACCACATTTTTATTCTAAGGTCCGATTTCGATTCTATTTGCAAATCCTTAAAGATTGCCAAAAAGGGTATCCGAATTCGCTCTCAAATCCTGAATTTTGCACATGTACCTATAAGAAAATAGGGGTTTTTGGTTGTATGGAGGGTTTGCCTCAGTCAAACCCCAATTTAGGAATTAACCTTGAAATTGAATTGAAATGTATAGTGCATAAATAAAGTAATTGAAACAAATCACCTTGCTTATGTCAAAGTCCTTGAAGAGGATTCGAATCCTCAAATCCACAAGTAGGAATGCTTCAATGGATGGCAAGATGTCTCTAATTAATGATATTTTGATCTTCAACAGCAATCTTGATTTAATCTTTGCATATGAAAAGGCTTGAATGAATGGAGAATGATGGATCTTCAAGGGGGCTCCAAAGAGATTGAATCTTTCAACGGCTAACAATGGATCTCCTTGATAGATGAATGCTTGAACACTTGAATGCTTAACACTGTCTTGCACTTGAGAGCTCTAGATGCTTGATTGCTTGATGGCAAAAGAAGATGTGAATAATGGATGGATGAGAAAATGAGAGAGGAAGGTCTCCTTTTATAGTGATCTAGGGCACACTCCTCTAAAAGGGCCACCTTGGAGAATTAAATCTCAATTAGGTCCTCACCTTTAGAAAATATACCTTGATTAAATACAATTAAAAAATTTATCATTTTGAAGCCCGAAATAGCTGACCCAGAGGCAGAGAAATAATTTTCCCAAAAGCCAAATTAGTGGGAATTGAAATTTTGAAATCTTGGCAGGATGAGGTCAAGGTCGAGGTCGACCCTAACTTGGTCAGGGTCGAGGTCGACCCTGACCTAGTCAAGGTCAAGGTTGACATTGACCTCAGACCCTAACCATGCCAAAATCTGGAGCAGAGGTTCCAGGAGATGCCAGAGATGCAGGATTTGATGTCAGTACAGGACCCAGTGTTTGGAACAGACAAAAAATCCCCTAATTGATATGATGAAGGACTAGGAGGTCTCATTTTTTAACCTTACCTAGAAAATAGAGCCATTGAAGAGGGAAAATCAAGAAAGTCCTTAAGACCTTAACCCTAATTTCACCTAGAATGAAGAAATCAAGCGCGGAGAAGTGGAAAGCGGGGAGAAAGCCAAATACATGCAAAGACCTAATCAAGGCACTTAACATGACCCCAAACCACTTACTTGGAGGGCTAAACGCTCTTAACATGGAAGTGATTCCATTTTAAGACGATACAGGAAGATTAGAAAGTTTATTGACTGTATAAGAAAAAAAGGCTGAAGGAGAAGTATGATGGTTGCTTGAAGAAAAGTTCCAAGCATATCAGAGATGGAAATGGAAAAATGTCAAAGTCAGTAAAATAGCATTAGTGTACGGAATCGAATCTGATATTTGCAAAGTGAGTTGTATGTTTTTCAAATCAATATTGCTACTACTTTCTAACCATTGTAACTATCAAAATCCTTTTAATAGAGGTTGACTTAACAGTCATTTGATAAATCCTTTGAACAAGGTTGCATTCTAATGGAATGTATGTAAGTCCTATAACAAGGCTCACTTTTGACAGGGTGATTAAATCCTTTAACCGGGTCACACCTAATAGTGTGTATTGTAACCTTTGACAGGGTTGGCTTTTAACTGAGCTCACTTCAGAAAAGTGAAAACAATAGTAGCATGTTACAAAGTGGTTTTTCCCATACTGAGTTTCCACTATAAATCATGGTGTCAATACTTGTGTGAATGTTATGGTTTAAACATTTCTGTGTTTTACAAGTTAGATACAGTTGGGTAGTGGACTACATTGTTGTATGTTTCTATTATTGAATCAGTGATGACCGAGTTAGTTTTATTGTTAGATCTGATTCAAAGTAAAGGATTTGAAGTTTGTTTTTATACATCAAGACCTGAGAA
>BSBK01006848.1:6627500-6732211 GCA_027943335.1 Chamaecyparis obtusa
CTCCGCCGCTCCCGGCCCCGCCGCCCGCGCCTGCGCCCTCCGCTCCGCCGGCCCGCCCACTGCCAGCACCAGCACCAGCCCCTGGTCCCCCACATGACCCGGGGTTTCCTGATTCAGCCCCCAGGCCCTCTGCTGATGTCAGCATGACGTCAGCGGACATGCTTTTTATTTTTTTAAAAAAAATTTGCATGTTTTTTTAGGGCTCTGTTTTTAAGGGTAATTGAGCTTTTTTTTGCCATATCTTCTTCATCTGGAGGCGTATTTGGGAGTTTTTTATATCATCGGAAAGCTCTTTCCGAGACGAACGCAATTATGGAGATTTCTTTTCGAGTTTTTTGTCTTGTTTTTCGTACCATACCTTCGAAGGCAGGACTGCTTTTTTGCCTTCCTGGAGCACCTGATGCTTTTTTTGGCATAACTTGCTCATACGGAGGAGTTAGTGGGCGAACGAGATATCATCGAAAAGATGATTCCGAGATGGTCGTTTTATACCCAGAGCTTTTTTTCAGATTCTTCTTCCATTTTTCGCACCAGGCTGTTGAATTCAGAGGTTTTCTTTTTCAGGTGCCTGCCAGAGCACCTGTCACTGTTTTTGTCGTAACTTGAGCATACGATGGCATTTTTTGCCAAACGAGATATCGACAGAAAGTTGGTTCCGAGACCTTTCTGTTTTTTTCAGTTTGGTTGTTTGATTTTTCCATTTGCAGGGGTTTTCTGCCAGTCAAAGTCACGGGTACTTTTTGCATTCCGGACACTATATCTCTCACATCCGGGCTCAGTTTTCAGCAAACTTGGTATTTTTGGAAAGCTGGTTCAGTGTGCTATTCAGTGGCAGAGGTTATTTTTCCAGATTCTACTCCAGGTTTTCACTCCTCCGCGTTTGGCAGTTTATGCCCTCTGGTGGAGTGCTTGGTTCTACAGGTCCGAGGATCTCTTCTTCTGAGTTCATAGCTCACTCTTCTTTCTGTCTTTTGAGCATTGTATGCTTCTCTTCTGTTGCATTCTTTTTTCTGTAAACGCACTGAGATAAAGTGCCTGCTTTTGCATTTTGGGATCTTGAACACTATGTGTTTGTTTGTATACGCACTCAGTTATAAAGTGCCATGGGGGGATTCTGATGCATTTTCCACTATAGGCGCATCCACTCTTGTCAAGTGAGCGTACCTTCCACGAAATTAGCCCATGTAGACTGTGTCTATGACACCGCCCTTTATCCTGTGCTTGTACCTTCTTTTGCACATAGGTGTTCTTGTTTCTTCTTCTTGCAGATGTTTCTGGCATTGCATTTCAGTGTTCCTGTCACCCCGTTCAGCATTATGGGGGGGTTCACCTGTTGGCTCTATTGCTTCCTTGGTTCGGTTGAGTGATCTACGTATTCAATTTTTGTTCCTATGTACTAGGTGGATGCAGTGGCTAGGCACCTATGCATTTCGGTGAGATGGATCATCTACTATATAGACACTCATTCATTCCTATTTTGGAGGTCACCTCTTTGATTGATCAGCTCTTCAGACTTTGTCTTCTCTACCTGGTCATGCACTTCAGTGGGGGTTCCAGCAGTTTCTTCTGACAGTGTTTGCAGCTTCATGCTTCGAAGATGCTTCATGCTCTTTCTTGTTCCTTTCTTTGGGACATTCCCTAGATTGGAGGCTTTGTTTCCTTCATCTAGTTTATTTTCTTGTACTGGGTACCTGATCAGGCCTTGTTGCCGGGACCCATTTTCTGCTTTCATAGCTGTGCTAGGTTAGCTTCCCTCTTGAGCTACGCTTAAGGGGGGGGTGTTAGAGTAATCATACTTTATGCTTATTAATTAAATCACTTTGGTTTAATTAATTAAGTCATTTATTACTCTATTTACTTAAGCTATCTTTTAGGTGCATTATAATTAATATATTTATTAATTATAATGTGCAACCTAGCTTTATTTTTTTGCTTTATAGCTTTAGGGTTTTATTGTTCACCTATATGGTTGAACCCTTTGTACATTCTTTTTAGATAATTCACTTATTGGATCATAATAGAGATTGCTCTTTGCATGTCCATAAGATGTCTCTGGCTTTTTGGCCTCCATGATTTTTCTTGCTTCTGTGCTTTGCTTCTTCCATGTGACAGGGTTATGCATGCAGGTGTTCTTGGGAGATTAGTATTTCACCTAATCTAACATGGTATCAGAGCCATCTTGCTGCTGGCTGTTCGAGTTTTATTGAAGCACAGAGGGTTTCAGAAGCTTTCTTGGCTTTTTTTAGTGGTTCTGGAGGGTCTCTATTTTTGGAGGCATTTTGGGCCCAAACGGACACTTCCATTGCGTCCAGAAGGCCCAAAAACCCCAGAATCCATATAAAGCTCGTCCGATTTGGACACCGAAGCCTCTGGGGAATTTTTTCAGCCTCCTATGGGCCGTACGGGCTCGAAAATCGAGAAAAATTTTCGAAAAATGCAAAAAAAAAGGGGTTTTTCTTTTAAAAACGGCGCGCCGCCAGCGCACCGCCAACGCGCCACCCGCAGCGGCTGCCGGCCAGCGCGCCGCCAGCGCGCCCCCGCCGCGCCGCCGCGGCCAGCCACCGCCCGCGCTCAGCCCTGCGGCCTCCGCGCCGCCCGAGCTCCTCTCGGCCCCCACCGGCCCCCGCCACCATTCCGCGGCCACCGCCGCCCACCGCTCCGCTGCAGCGCCACTCTGCGGCCTCCGCCGCCCTCGGCCCCGCCGCCCGCGCCCTCCGCTCCGCCGGCCCGCCCACCGCCGGCACCAGCGCCGCCTCCCGGCCCCGCTCCGGCCCGCCCAGCCGCCGCCCGGCCCGTTTCAGCCCCCGCGGGCTCCTATTCGCAGCAGCGCGGTCATATGACCGACCAGGGGCTGCGGCCCAGCCCCCGGCGCGCGCCATGCGCCCGGGGGCTCATTTTTTTAGCCCCTGGGGCTCTTATCTTGCCTTTTTGGGGGTACCTGGGCTTTTTTCGCTCTACAGGGAGCATACGGGGGTATTTTTCTGACTTCCATATATCGTCGGAAAGCTCTTTCCGAGCTCTTTTCGATGATGGAGGTTAGGGTTTTGGGTTCTGCCATTTCAATAGCATTTTTTGCTGTTGAAGTCTGATGTCTATTTTTGCCTTCCGGGAGTCATATCTGGCTCATCCGGACTCCTTTTTTGGCAAACGAGATATCGTCGGAAAGCTGGTTCTGTGTACTATTCAGTGGCAGAGGTATTTCTTCCAGATTCTGCTCTAGGTTTTCACTCCTCCGAGTTATGCAATTTATGCCCTCTGGTGGTGTGCTTGGTTCTACAGGTCCGGGGATCTCTTCTTCTAGTTTCTTAGTGCACTCTTCTTTCTGACTTCTGAGCTTGCATGCTCTTTCTGATGTATCTTTGTTCTATAAATGCACTAAGATAAAGTGCCCTCTTCTACATTTCTGGGATCTTTATCACCTGGTTCAGTTTTAGTATTCGCACTCAGTTATAAAGTGCCATGGGGGGATTCTGATGCATTTGCCACTATAGGTGCATCCACTCTTGTCAAGTGAGCGTACCTTCCATGACATTAGCCCATGTAGACTGTGTCTATGACACCGCCCTTTATCCTGTGTGTGTGCTTCTGTTGCACTGTTGGTGTTCCTGGTTCTTCTTCTGCAGCTGTTTTTGGCATCGCATTTCAGTGTTCCTGTCACCTCTCCCAGTTCAGCATTATGGGGGGGTTCACCTGTTGGTTCTATTGCTTCCTGGTTCGATTGATCAGCTCTTCAGACACTTGTCTTCTCTACCTGGTCATGCACTTCAGTGGGGGTTCCAGCAGTATCTTCTAACAGAGTTTTCAGACATGCTTCGGAGGAGCTTCTTGCTCTCTTCTTGTTCCTTTCTCTGGGACATCTTTTGCTTTTTGTACTTGGGTACCTGATCAGGCCTTGTTGCCGGGACCCATTGCTCTTTCATGCATTTTTGTTTTCATGCATCTTGTAGTCCTTAGTTGTTTAGCTTCTCCCTAAGTTACACTTAAGGGGGGGGTGTTAGAGTAGTCATATTATAGCTAATAATTAATTTATTTAATTATTAGTCTATTATTCTCTACACTTAAGTTAGACTTAGGCATCTCATTATTCTTTAGGGTTTTTTCCTTTAGGGTTTCGGTATCCTTTATAAGGATTCACCGCTTTGTAATTCATAAGGAGATTGTATTATTTTCATCATTGTTAATAGAAGATTATTTTCTTGCAACATGGTTTTGCAGTCTCTGGCCTATTGGCCGCCATAGCTTTCTGTCTCTCTTCTATCTTCATTCTTGTAGCAGTCTTTGCATGCAGGTGTTCTTGGAAAGATTTGATGGTTATCAAATCTAACACTTTAGAGGGTTTATTTATGATTTTTGGGTTTCATAATGACCAAAATTTTAATCCTAACCATTATTATACCAAGTGGGGTAGTCAAATTTGACCATAACTACCTTCTAGAAGCTTCCTAAACCCTCCAAAACCTCACTTGAACTTAACCTACGAGTTTATCCAACCTTGACCCATCTAGAAGCTTCCTAAACCCTGTGGTAAGCATGGGAACTCTACAAGTTAACCCTCTAGTTGGTGTCATACTTATCTTAGTTAAAAGGTTTAGTCATGCCAATAACTCATACACCCATGTGTCAAGTGACACTACATAAATTACAACCCATTCACAAATAACATGACTAAACATAAATCACATTTACTAATTTAAATACAAACATTAAGCAACACATTCATGAATAAAATACAAGACAATGAGGTTCCTATCTCTTCACTAGACAGAACCCTATTTTCACTAATAACAGATATTCACTCTTTATTCCCCACATTTAAAACCATGGTAAATCTGCTGCACACTCACTGCAAACATCAGTAGTCCAAGAAATAACCAAATGACATATAAAAGTAAATGATATAATCAAACACACACCATCTAGCACTTGAATTTTAATAATTCATTATAACATAATTCGACATATGCATAAACATGTAGTCTTGAATCAATTTGCATCACAAAATATCTAATATATCAATCATATTGCATCATCAAATTGATAACCTACAACTGATTGAATATCTTGAAGGAAAGAATAGATAATTGAAAGGCAGTGATTGATGATCATCGAACTACTAAAGTATATGTAAGATAATTAAATCAATTAATGTATTGTCATTGATGTCAACTAGTTTTGATTGTACTTATCATGATAGTTACAAACATTTAAAGAAGGAAAATGGTAAAGGAATGAGATATCTATGTGAAGATGAGATGGATATGGAAGGTATGAATATGGTCTACATTGGGTAACTTATTGATGAGTCTATGACATTATGTTGATGACTTGATTGTATTACATTATTCTATTATGTATTGAAGATCCTAACTGAACAAGTTTATGTGGTCGGTAAATGAAAATTTATGTATACACCGAGCAAGTGTAGTGTATACCGAGTATAGTATTAACTGAGCAAGTAATCACCGACGCATTCTGGTATTGACCGAGTGAAAGAAATAAATGGAGTTTATAACAGCTGACTGAAAAATGATGAGCTGGATAATTGCTTATGATTCCGAAGTAGAAGATAATGTTTGTTATGATGATCAAACGGTTGACAAAATTCAAGATTGAACGAATGAAGGAGAATGAACTGTGTTAATGACACAACTGCCGAGGAAGGTTAAAGTGGCAAAATGAATGGTGAAGATTAAGAGGAAAAATCTATGGATGAGAAGAAAATGGTTTATGATGTCTATATAAGGAGACATAAGATTCATTATTATGTCTGGGATTGTTGATATTGTAGGAGAATTTGCATGAAAATGATTGTTTTCATGCAACACCGATCAAATGGTTGAAGATAAAACTGAGAAGAATCGCAGACAACATCGAGTATCAAAGAAATGATGTACCAAGAAAAATAGAGTTGGAGGAAATGAAGATGTTGAATTGATTATTGATCATAGTTATTTTGAGCTTAGCATAGATCTAAAAATATGCAAATCAAAGTTGTGTTTGAATCAGATCATTACTGTATCAATTTAACCATTGTTACAGATAAATCTCTTAACCGAGTGGGACTTAATTGTCTTTGTATTCCAATATGACATTCAATGAATGTTGATTGTTTTATTTTTGGCCCCATAGTGAATGTTTGGTCAAAGGAGAATTGTTAGTGATAAAAACTCTAACTAGGTCACACCTCACAGTGTGTTTTGTAACCTTTAACAGGGTTGGCTCCTAACTGAGCTCACTTCAAAAGAGTGAATTATTTTGGGTTACCAGTCCCAGGTGGTTTTTTCCCCTAATAGGGTTTCCACATTAAAATATATGTGTTAAATGTGTATGATGTGTTGAATTGTTATTTTACTTTACACATTTCTATAACTGGATAGATCGGTGAACACAATACTTAATTTACTAGTAATCGGTAGATGAAGAGAAAGACATAGTTGATATCTTATCGAGATGACTATTTGATTGAAAAGTTTTAATATATACATCTGAGAGATTTGGTACTATAAGATATATGAACTTAACTAATTCACCCTCCCCCTGCTCTTAGTTATCTAACAATTGGTATCAGAGCCTAGAGTGCTTGAAGAGAAAAGTTTGAAGGACTTAAGCTAAAGATCACAATATGTATAAGAGAGAGTGCCAAAGCTTAACAAAGATAATTTCTTGACATGGAAAAGAAGAATGAGATTGCATCTATCTAGAATTGGAGAATCTTCCATATACTACTTGGATAATGAATTCATCTAGCCTACTTGACCCTTGATTGTTGATCAGATGAGAGATAGACATGAACACAATGTTTCAATAATAGAGATTGTCTCTTCCTTATCAGATGCCAAATTTGAAGACGTCAAGACATGTACTTCTACTAAACAAATGTGTGACAAACTTGCACTAGTTCACAGAGGAGATGAAAGTGTGCTAAGGGCTAAAGCTTAGAGTCTTAGAGGAAAGTTTGTTGACGGGAAAATGAAAGAAGGAGAAAACATTTCATAGTACAACAACCAAATTAAGGAGATTGTCAATGCTATCTAAGGATCAGGAGGTATTATTAAAGAAGACATTGTTGTAAGTAAAATTCTTAGAACCTTGTTGCATACTTATGATGAACTACAACTGATTTAATATCTAAATGACTTGAAGATCGGTGATTAGAGATCACCGAGTACTAAATGGATATGTAAGATAATTAAATTAGTCATTATGTTGTCATTGATGTCAACTATTTTTGACAATACTTATCGTGTTAGTTGCAAACATATAAACATTTGAAGAAGAGAAGAGAAAAAATGAAGAACATAAATATCTACATGGAGGAAGATGGATATGACAGATGAGGATAAGGCATGCTCTTGGTAACTTATTGATGAGTCTATGACTTCATATTGTTGACTTGATTGTGTTACATTAATTTGTTATGAAGTTGGAATCAAAACTTAACAAAGCAATGTGGTCGGTAAATGAAGTACTTTAGTATACACTGAGCCAGTGTAGTGTATATCGAGTGACAGTATTAACCGAGCTTGTATTCGCCGACACATTTCTTTGTTAACCGAGTCTGGACAAAAGAACTAAAAGAATAGTTTAGCTGATAGAAATTGATGATCTAGAAAGTGTATGATTTCAAGGTTGGAGATAAAGTTTGTTACGAGATCAATGAGTAACAAAATTTGAGGAAGATCTAAAGGATGGAATTGGAACACATCTATCAAGGAAGGTTTAAGTAGTAAAATCAATGAAGGAGATTAAGTGGCAAAATCTAATGGATGAAAAGAAAAAGGTTTACTTGTCTATTTAAGAGACATTGATTTCATTGTGAAATGGATGTCAGAAGAAGGAGACTATAGAGATATTGTGTGAACATAGTTTCATGCATACCTGATCAGACTGGTTAAAGGAGAAGCAAACTGCAGAGTTAACCAAGCATCACAAAGTTTTTATCGAGGGATAGTAAGTTATTGAATATTGAAGAACTGAATTGAAATAATGATCAGAGGATTTTTATGGACTTAGAATAGAACTGAATATCTGCAAATCAAGTTGTATTGTAATCAGATCACCTACTGTTACAGTTTAACCATTGTAAACAAATAAAATCTCTTAACCAAGTGGACTTGAAAGTCTTATATGTCATTCATAGAATGTACATTGTTATCCTATCAACCCCATAGTGAATATTCGTTGGACAATAACTGTTAGTGTTAAATCCTTTAACAAGGTCACACCTTACAGTGTGTTTTGTAACATTTAACAGGGTTGGCTCTTCACCGAGCTCACTTCAGAAGAGTGAAAATATTTTGGGTTACAAGTCCCAAGTGGTTTTTCCCTTAACAGGGTTTCCACATTAAATATTTGTGTTATGTGTTTATGTGGTGATTGTTTGGTTATCATACTTTACATATTTCATATCTGATTTGGTCAGTAATCACTATGAACAATTAACTAGTAATTGATAACTACACATATAGTTTAGTATTATTATTTACCGAGCTGCAGAATTAGCTGAATTTGTTTTAAGTGATACATTTTGTAATTTGGGACTGTGGATAACTTATTCACCCCCCTCTCAGTTATTCTAACAACTTATGCTATTAGAGTATCTACAATCCATGAAATGAGATCAACTATGGGTAATCATATTACACTTGATAGTCTAATTGGTAGACTAACTACTTTTGAGTTGAGTAACTTTGATAATAGTATTGTTCCTAATATTGAGTCTACATTTATGTCATCCTTGAAAATTGGTAAATCAAGCAGTAAACATGTGATAAGAAATGAGAGTGATAGTGATAGTGATGAGGATGAACTTGATGAGCTTGAAACATTAAAGGCTAGAAGATTGCAGAAAGGTAAAGAGAAGACTGCAGAAAGGTAAAGGAAGATATAAAGGGAAACTACCTTCGGTTTGTTTTAATTGTAAAGAAATTAGCCACATTACAGCTAGATGTCCCAACAAGAAAGAAGATGACAAAGACAATGAAAGATCTAGTGAAAGAAAATTTGACAGGAGAGATAATCAAGAACACAGAGGCAATCGACAGTATGACAGAAGAAGTAACCAAGATTACAAAGACAAAGGCAACAAGACATGTTACCATGTTGAAGATGATGATGATGACACTGATGAAGATATTGAGGTGGTATTTGTAGCTTTGAAAGAAGATTTAGAAGAAGAAGAAAGGTATGTTGAAACAATACTTATTTCTAAAGTTAGCAAGAATGATACTTGGATTATTGATAGTGGTTGTACACATCATATGACTTGTGATGAAGACAAATTTGAATACCTTGAACATTGTAATGGTGGATCTGTTAAAATGGGAAATGATACACCTTGTCTAGTAAAAGGACCTATATTGTTGAACAATAAGATCAAATGTCAGAATGCATATTGGGTGAAGAGACATAATTATAATATATTAAGTGTAGCACAATTGAATAACATAGGTCACCGAGTTGTATTTGAGAATAGAAAGGTGAATATCTATGATGAGACTAGAAAGTTGGTCGATACTGGTGAACAATCTAAAAGGTAATCGATTTTATCTTGATAATGCTGAAAATTCTTATCTATTGGCTAGAACTAAAGATGCATGGTTATGGAATAAAAGGTTATGTCATGTAAATTTTTACAACATGATTAAAATCAGTAAGAAAATGAGAGTTAGAGGTTTTCCGAGCTTATCTAAACCTGACCATGTCATGTGTAAACAATGTCAAATGGGAAAAATGTCAAAATCTAGTTTTAAGAGAAAAAACTATTCATCTAATGCTATTTTGGAGTTGGTTCATACTGACTTGTGTGGTCCTATGAGAACTCAAAGTTATTATGGAGACAGATGTTTTATCTTGTTTGTTGATGACTACTCTAGGATGATGACTGGCATGTTTTTGAAAGAAAAATTTGAAGCTTTTAAGATGTTTAAATGGTTTAAAGTTAAAGTGGAAAGAGAAAGTGGTAAAGAGTTAAAATTCTTGATATCAGATAGAGGTGGTGATTTTATTTATGACGAGTTCACTAACTTTTTAATGATCATGGAATTAAAAGATAGGTTTCTGCACTAAGGACACCACAACAGAATGGGATTGTTGAAAGGAGGATTAGATCTATTGTTGATTGTGCTAGAACACTAATGATTGAAAAAGATGTTGCATAGATATATTGGACATAAGCTGTTAGTACTGCTATATACATATTAAACCAAGTTCAACTGAAGAAATATTCAAACAAAACACCCTATGAGTAATGGTATGGTTACACACTGAATGTAAGCTATTTCAGAATATTTGGAAGTAGATGTTACATTCTGAAAGATGATAGAAATAGGAAATTTGATTCAAAAGGTGATAAAGGAATATTCTTAGGATATTCTACTAAATGCAAAGCTTACAAATGTTTGAATAAGACTACTAAAAAATTAACTAAAAGTGCTAATGTGAGGGTTGATGAGTTTGCTAAGAAAAATGATGAAGAAAGCAAAAAGGAACTGGAAGATTATGGTAGATTTACATACATTGAGAAACCTGAGACTCTACTCGAGCAACATCCTAGCAATACTGAGCAACAAGATAATGATACCAAGCATCAACCTATACAGACTGAGAATCAAAAAATAGTTACCAAGGAAGATCATGATCCTACACCAAGTGAAGAACACAATGAAGAACAAAGAATTGAACTAGTACTTGCAAAATTTGTGAGGAGACGCCATCCACAAAATCATATTATTGGAGACAAGAAAGTTGGCATGATGACACGAAGTAAGTTGAGAAACAACACATGCTTTGTTTGTGAATTTGAACCTAAAACTATTAGAGATGCACTTGAAAATGATCAATGGATTAAATCCATGAATGAATAAATAGAGAAGATACAGAAAAACAAAACATGGACATTGGTAGTGAGACTGAATGATAAGAATGTAATTGGAACCAAATGGATATTCAAAAACAAATTGAATGAAAATGGTGAAGTCGCTAGGAATAAAGCAAGAGTTGTATGCAAAGGATATGCACAAGAAGAATGTATTGATTATGGTGAGACTTTTGCACCAGTTGCTAGACTTGAAGGAGTTAGAATATTGCTTGCATATGCTATCTACAAATGGATGTCAAATCTGCATTTCTAAATGGAATACTTGAGGAAGAGGTATACATTGAACAACCTGAACATTTTGTAGATCTGAATTATAAGAACATGGTATGTAAGTTGCACAAAGCCCTATATGGATTGAAACAAGCACCAAAAGAATGGTATCAAAGACTGCATTCCTATCTTATCAGTATTAGATTTGTTAGAATAAGTAACAACAATAATTTATACTTGAAAGGTGAAACTGATATTAAGATTCTTATTGCTAAAAAAATTGTTGATGATATCATATTTGGAGGACATGATAATCTATGAAAATCATCTGCAGATGAAATGAGAAAAGAATTTGAAATTTCAATGTTTGGAGAAATTAAATTCTTTCTTGGTTTGAAAATTTTACAACAAAGTGAAGGCATATACATCACTCAATCAAAGTACATAAAAGAAGTGTTGAAGACCTTTGGTATGGAAGATTTAAAACTAGTCAGTACACCCATGGTCACTAGATGCAAATTGATAAAGGATAATTTGTCAACTGAGGTAAATCAGACATTATACAGATCAATGATTGGAAAGCTGATGTATGTTGTGCATAGTAGACTAGATATTGCACATGCAGTTGGAATTTTAGCAAGATATCACATATGACTATTGTTAAAAGAATTTTGAGATACTTGAAGAACACTGGAAACTATGGTCTATTGTACAAGAAAGAAGGTAATTTTGAACTGAATGTTTACACAGATGTAGATTAGGCTAGAAACATTCATGACCGAAAGAGCACTACTAGTGGATCATTCTTTTTGGGAGAATGGCTAGTTACTTGGATAAGTAAAAAAAAAGCATGCATTCTCAGTCCACTACCAAAGTAGAATATGTTGTTGTTGCTACTAATTATTTAAACAACTTTTGAAAGGTATGAATGAAGAGATCACTGACCCAGTGATAATATATTGTGATAACATAAGTTCTATAAACATTTCTAAGAATCCTGAGATGCATGCAAAGACAAAGCATATATCTATAAAGTATCACTACTTGAGGGAACAAGTACAAGAAAAGCAAGTGAAATTGGAGTTTGTGAAATCAAAAGAACAACTTGTGGATATATTTACTAAACCCATACCTAAGGATATATTTGAGTACTTGGGGACTAGCTGAGGGGTCCATCCCCTATCTCTCGGTCACTAAGGTGATCAAGAGGTTGCATCAACCTATACTTTATCATATTATCAAATGATGTTGATGCATATTTCTCACACTTTTGGTTTTCTAAGGTTGTGAAAGCTAGAAGATGGAGAACAAACTGAAGCTGTATATCAGTAAATGAAAGGTACTTGATTTGAACCAAACACCAAAGATAATATTTTAGATACTAAAGAGTTGTTTATTATTTTTGGCATTGATGTCAAAGGGAGAGAGAATCAATGAAATATTTATCCTCAGGGAGAGAAGAAAAATAAGGAGAAGATACACACAAGAAAAAGATCAAATTCATATTGTATTGTCAACAATGCCAAAGAGAGAGATTGATAACCTACAGCTGATTGAAGATCTTGCAGAAAAGAATGGATAATTGAAAGACAGTGATTGATGATCACTGAGCTCCTAAAGTATATGTAAGACAATCAAATCAATTAATGTATTATCATTGATGTCAACTAGTTTTGACTGTACTTATCATGATAGTTACAAACATCTAAAGAAGGAAAATGGTAAAGGAATGAGATATCTACATGAAGATGAGATGGATATGGAAGATATGAATATGGTATACATTGGGTACTTATTGATGAGTCTATGACATTATGTTGATGACTTGATTGTATTACATGATTCTATTATGTAATGAAGATCAGAACTGAACAAGTTTATGTGGTTAGTAAATAAAGATTTGTGTATACATTGAGCAAGTGTAGTGTATACCTGAATAGAGGTAAAATAAATTCACCTCTATTTGGATGTAAAGGGGGAAATATGAGATCTATTCTCAAACCCAAATTCCTAAAGGAGAGATACAATTTGATCAACCGAGAGGTTAAATAAATAATTGAATCACTTTATAAAGAATATGGAAGAGAGAGAGAGAATCCAATATTTCCCTATAAAGGATATTGTGTTTGAAACTAGGGGATAATTGAAATACAAATACTAACCTCAAATCAGGGCAGATCTAGAAAATGTCAAATTTTGATGTCTGTGTATACTTTCAAGAAATTCTACAACCTACTCTAGACTGGAAATGTCGAGAGAAAGAAAACCCAAAAATCTTTCTCCAAGATGAGCTCAGGTCAGGTTTGACCCTCATAAAAGGTCAAATACTACATTCTTTATTTGAAGTCTGATTCTGATTCTATTCGCAGATCTTGGAAGTTTGTCGAAAAGGGTATCTAAATTTTCTTTGAAATCCAAAATTCTACACCTATACTTGCAGGAAAATGGGGGTTTTTGTTGTATGGGGGGTTTGCCTTGGTCAAACCCCAATTTAGGAATTAACCTTGAAATTGAATTGAAATATATTGTGCATAAATAAAGTAATTGAAACAAATCACCTCGCTTATGTTGAAGTCCTTGTAGAGGATTTGAATCCTCAAATCCACAAGTAGGAATGCTTCAATGGATGTAAAATGGATGTAGGATGTTTCCAATCAATGGCATTTGATCTTCAACACCAATCTTGACTTGATCTTTGCATATGAGAAGGCTTGAATGAATGGAGAAGGATGGATCTTCAAGGGGGCTCCAAAGAGATTGAATCCTTCAATGGCTAACAATGGATCTCCTTAATGGATGAATGCTTGAACACTTGAATGCTTGAATTCACTTGCTTGCACTTGAGGGCTTGCTCATGAAATTGCTTGAAGATGAGATGTGGCAAAAGAAGATGGATAAAATGAGAGAGGAAGGCCTCCTTTTATAGTGAACTAGGGCACACTCCTCTAGAGGGGCCACCTTGGAGAATTAAATCCCAATTAGGTCCTAACCTTTATAAAATATACCTAGATTAAATAAAATTAGATGATTTACCATCCCAAAACCCGAAATGGCCGACCTAGAGGCGGGAAAACAAATATATCGAAAGCCTAAGGCCCAGAAATCAAGGAAATTGAAATTTTGAATGAGGAGGGAAAAATCAAGGTTGGACTTGACCTAGTCAAGTTCGAGCTCAATCTTGACCTAGTCAAGTTTGACCTCAAATTTGACCCTGGTCCCAGATTTACTCAGAACCAAGTCATGAGGTCCCAAGGATGCCCAGAAACCTAGAAATGATGCCAGAATAGGAAAGAATGCCAAGGATAGACATAAAATCCTATGATTACTATGATGAAGGCTAGGAGGATCTATTTCTAAATCCTACCTAGAAAATAGAGCCATGGAAGAGGAAAATTAAGGAGAATCCTTGGGATCCTAACCCTAATTTCACCTAAAATGAAGAAATCAAGTGCAGAGAAGAAATGGAAAGCAGGGAGAAAATCCAAATACATGCAAAGACCTAATCAAGGCACTTAACATGACCCCAAACCACTTACTCGGAGGGCTAAATGTTCTTATCATGGAAGTGCTTCCATTTTAAGATGATACATTAAGCCCCCACTTTAGCAAGAGTATGGACTTGATGCAAACTCTTGGTAAAGGAGATCAGAATGAAAAGATAATCTTATCATAATCTAAGGGACAAAGAGAAACCTTAAGCCCCCAGGGACTCAAATCTTTGTCGACTCCTAGATCACAATAAGAGGAACATCTCTAGAAAGAGAAAGGTGTGATTACCTCTCCTAATGAGAACTTATGTCCCATTGTGAATTGCATAGGAAAAAGGTGCAACTGGAAAGATGGAATTGAACCATGTAGTGAATGTGGCTACTCACTAGTCAACCCATCAAGGATTTATCCTTAGGAATATTCTATTCCATAAGAATAAAACCAAAAATAAAAACAAAAGAGATCCAGTCTTAAGGACACTTCCGACCTTAAGGGATCACAATATATGTGTATTTGAAACTAGAGGGATCAAGAGATCCTAAAATATAAATCCATGCTTTAAGGATTAGTTACTAATCAAAAAGGGAAAAGAAGTATCTTGAAAAAAATATATGTGTATTTAAAAGTGTGTGTGTGCAACAGGTAAGCAGAGTGTATGCCCCCATGTTAAATTCATTGCTGACACTTTAACAGGAGCAATGGCTATAACAAAAACATAAAAAACTCCACTGATTACGTCTCCACATAGAGATGTCCCAGGATGAAAACAAATCAAGGGAAATATCATAGAAACATACAAAGAACACAAAAGGCATCTACCTACTGTGGGGTCAGTATGATCATAAGATAATATATATATGATATTTTTGCAAATGAATTGACATCATTCCCCAAAGAAAGTAGAACTACAATCACAAAGGAGGAAAGATCACATAAGATATACGAAGGAGAATCTTTTCGAACCATGACATGGAGACCAAAAAGAATTAGTGCTACCATATCTCGAATCCAAGTAGATTGCAAAAGGAAATATTTACAAACAATAGCACAATTACAACATAACATTGAAAAATGCATAGAAGAATAGAGATACATATAGAAGAATCAACAATTTTGATTCCTTCATCACCTTGTACCAACTGAGTAACAAGGATTGTATAAAATAATCTAACAACATTTAGCAAACACATTACAAGAGAAGCACAGTACAGCAGGCAAACACACAACAAAGCTACCATGAAGGACAAGTCGATCAAGTGTGCCGCCTACTTTCCCCATCTTGTTGTATATCATTTAGGGAAGGTGAGTAACTCGTAAGAGGGACTACATCCAACACAGTAGGAATGATAGCTAGTTCCAAACAAGGATCCTCTTGAGAATCAGAATGTTCGACACTAGGTGTAAGAGTTAACTATGATGAAAGCATATTAGGTAAATCAATGTCAATGTCAATAGTTGCATATTCCTCATTAACATCATCAAGAGTATCTTCTTCATCCAAATCAATCAAAATAGGATCTAAGATACGAATAGAATCATCATAATCATCCATGTGAACAGCATTATTAGTAGTAATTTCTTCTAACACATTATGCATAGGTTTATCCAAAGAAGGTAGAGATCTTTTAGCTTTAGCATGAGCACGATGCTTTTTACTACATTCATTAGTAGATCGGTTTCATTTTGATTTATTTGAAATAGGTTGAGAACAAGGAGGAACAATCATAGGATCCTTGACAAGTTCTTTAGGAAGATCAGTAGGATTATTATCCATAGGAGGAACAATCACAGGATCTTTGAGAGGTTTGGTATAAGGAACTTGATTAACAAAACTAGAAGCCATAGTTAAAGGAGGTATCGAGGGTGTAGGTAAAATACCATGATTAAGATCCCTAGGAGGTGAACTTAATTCAATAATTTTATGATGTTTATAAGCTTGATATGATCAAAAAAGATTATCAAGTCGAGGAGGACATGAATTAGGTAATGAAGGCCAAAAGAAATCTAGAGCAGCACAATCTCTAGGCCTGGAAGGTTGATATAGACTATGATTAATCATCTTCACTTCTTCATCATGAATGAACTTAAGAAAATTATGGATAGGTGTAGAAACAACATGCATGGTAGTCAACCAAGGCAAACCTAGCTTAACTTGAAACTGATCAGAAGTAGGAACCACAACAAAGGTGGTGTTCACAATTTTTCCACAAAGTTCAACTGATAAAGTAATAGAACCAAATGATGGATAAAGAAAACCATTGCAAGTCTGAATCCACACATTTGATGTATCATAAAAGTCACGTTGTAAGCTTTTCATAAAAAGATTTTCTTCAATGATAACATTGACTAAGGATGTAGGATCAATAAGACAACCATGAGTAGGTTTCTGAGCAATCCTAGCAGCAATGTAAAGGGGTCCATCAGGAGCTTTAATAGTGTCAGAGTCATCAAAGGTAATCAAAAGTTCCTAAGGTCTTTTATTCTTAAATTTTTGTTGAGGTTTAGGTTGAGTTTTCATTTTAGGTTTAGGTTTTGGTCGAGGTTAAGATTGAACTTGAGGTTGAATCTGAGGTTGAGTTTGAAGTTGAGGTTGAGTCTGAGGTGGAGATACAGGCTGATCAACATGCTCCACTTGATTAACAACATGATTAAGATCATCCATCTTTGAATCATACATAATTTCCATAGCAAATGGTTGAACAAAAGTATTAGTATCATGCATAGGCAAAGGGTTCATATAGATTTAAAGGTTCTGATTAGGAGGAGAGACAGATTGATTCCCACTACTATCCAAATTATCAACAGATAAAACCTTAGAATCAATTAGATCTTGAACCTTATTTTTTTTTAAATAACATTTCTCAATATCATGACCATTCTGACGATGATATTGACAAAAAACATTTTGATCAAAAGATTTAGATGCAATCATAGTAGGTAAAAGAGGTTGAATAGGAGGTAAAGTAATCATATTAGCAGCTAACAACCTATTCATAATAGCATGTAAAGATTTAGAAAGAGGAGTAAACGTACAATTTAATAAAAAAGAAGTGGATGCAGAAGTGGCATTATGAGATGCAACAACAACCTGATTAGCAACTGCATTCGCTTGTTTGTTTATCTTGACATAATTTTTGAATTTTTGAAACTTGTTTGGATTAGGAGCAGCATCACTCTTATCAAATGGAATAGGAGCCATTGGAGTGTTGCTCTCAAATTGACTCACTTGTAATTGATAATGATGAAGCACTGCACAAATTTGTTGAAAAGAGGTAAATTGTCATGCCCCGCAAGGGAACCGGGGAAGAGAACAAAGATTATCTTTGTAAAAGAAAACCTATGTAGAGATTTATAAAAAAAATTTAATTTTAAAAAGAATTAAATAAACAAAACATATATTAACTTAGATTCCTCCTAGGTTCCCTTCTTATTAAATGCATGATTCATTTAAGTCCATTAAGTAAGCTAACAACAAGATTTACTTCACAAAGCAAACTTCATCATATCATTACAAGATTCTTTATTAAGAACTATAAAGTACTTTCATTTCAATTTTCCATTTAAAATCATCTATATTCCTACATATCCTTTATGAACAATATAACTTTTAAATTAAATAGAATCATCTAAATCATTTGATACATTACAAATATACTACATTTGTTCCACTAGCTTTTCCTTTAATCATCCATAATGAAAATCATACTACTTAACTTAAAATCTTACAAAAACCTTTTCTTTTCCATCATACATCTTATACATAAATTTCACATCTCCCTTTTCCCTTTTTCTAAACCTACCCATTCCAAATACATCATTTTGAATTACATCAATGATTACATTACATTCATCTCTGGTTGGGAGGTAACAATAACTTTACATCATGAAAGATAATTACAAAGCCTTCATTGTTCAAAAACTGGTACATAAGCAAGCATAAATCTTCAAACACTATATCCGTAAGAAATACCTCGATAAAAATATTTACCACCCAACCATGTGGATACCAAAAGGCCCACTCCCTCGTGCTAGGAGATAAATGCCAAGGTCCACAAAGAAGGAATGGCTAGGCCATACCTAGGGTTGGGTAACCTTTCCCAAATAGCAAATAAAGAAGACCAAAGTATAATCCTTTCCCCAAAAAGGTTCTAAGGCTTGGTAGAAACTCTAAGCAACAACCTAAGTGAGTGTCATTGCATAGCCCTCACTCCTTGGGTTGTCTTGGTACTAGCCACTCCGGGCCCCGGGCCCCAAGTAGGCACATGTGGAATCGAATGCCTTTCATACAAATAAGCATCATTCAATCGTACCTATGCATAGGTACCTTCTCCCACTCCCATCCATAGCCTTTACTAGCACTAATGGCATGGGCGAGGCACATTTAATCTTTTTAATGTTTGAACCCATTCCCATAAGTTTATTTAAGTTTTCACTTGTTAATTAACTCTTCAGTCGGTTATCCTAGTTCTAGCCACTTAGGGCCCTGGCCCCACACTGAGAGCCACTCACTAGGTGTCGTTAGGTTTTCTACCCTTAACCCACATATCACAATCACATCATACACATAGTAAAAACACATAATAAACACATTTGAGAACTGCTACAAAGAATAGAAAATAATAAGATAGTTTATGGATGTTTAGGGAAATTAGGAACGTTTAAGGATGTTTAGAATGTCCTGATCCTCTTAAACAACTCTAAACCCTACACTATTTCCTACACACATCCTAACCCTATTAAGGCATCTAAATGCACTGAACATAACCTCCACCAAACAAGTAATGGACAAAATTAAGGTTTACACAAAATTCCATATACCAAAAGATAATGCTTCGTAAATTTCATTCTAAACCTGAAATTTGACTAAGCCTGAAATTGACTAAGTCTGATTTTATAAAAAAAATCTAAAATTTAGAAGTTACAACTTAGCTCCTAGGAAGTTGACACCTATCCCAATCAATTCGAAAGGTACCTAATCCATTTATACAAGTATAACTTAAAGTATAAGAAATTACTTATACTTAAATGTTATACTTGTATAAAGCAAAAACCTAATTATTGTACTACTTGGCTTAAATATTATACAACTTCAAGCCTGATATAAAAACAACATCTAAACACATGCAAATGACATAGGTAATACAAATAACTTGACCAAATGACAAAGAACCAAAACACAAGAATAAAATGATTTTATACTCGGGATTCTATAAACTTTTATAAACGGCTGGCTGGCATAATAAAATGACATAATATTTCTATTGCAACGACAAAATATTAAAAACGGTTGGCATAGTACAAATAAAACAAAAATGGCTGACATAATAACATTTGTATTGTATAAATGATACAAAATAAATTTTCATTAAAATGATAGAATGTTTGTATTGCCAAAATATTACAATAAACAAATGACAGGATACTACGATAATATAGCATTCCTAATACAATAACAAAGCATTTGTATAATGTATTGATGGCTGGAAAAATAATACAATAATGTATCAACATTTTGTAATAATACATTATTACATAATACATTAATGTATTAATCCTTCTACAACAATACATTATTCCAAAATACATTAATGTATTAATAATACACAATACAATAATAATACAATAGTGCTCAAATGTTCTGTCATAATAATACACAATACTAAAGCATTCAAATAAATCTAAAATAGCAGTCATACTATAAAAAGACATATATTTTTCAAGATGGATTCCAACCTGGAGTCCTGCGGAGATCCATTGATGAAGAAGAAATCAAGCTTCTAAATCTCTTCCAACACTCCTTCAAATTCCTCCTACAGGCAAGCTCCAACCCTTCACCTCCTCTCAGATAAAATCAATTCTCTCCCTTCTCTAAACTAAAGAAATATTTTATTAAAATTAAAGCCTCTTCTCAAATCAAGATTTCCTCTCCAACTCTCACACACAGGAAAGTCTTCCTGTAAATAAAATGGAGATGGTGGTTGCACGGGTAATCCAACCAATGCAACCATCTCAACTATCCATCTGTTATTTGTTAATGAGGTGGTTTGCAAAACCATTCCTGTAAAGGAGAAATAAAATTTAAAATAAAACTATAATCTGTGTTTCCCTAAATTTAAGGGTGTCAAAATAAATAATATAATCTTAAAATAATTTACTAATTTATTTAACTATGGTAATAGAATCTACTAATCCTATTTACCATTTTTAAGAATAACATAGATTTATAAGAATAGTTTTTTTCACACAATTAATTTATTATATAATATTAATATATATGTATTCATAGGCATATGTGTGCACCCATATGCTTATGGTACATATATCATAAATAAGACACATTATTATTCATATTAAATATTAAGACTAACATTATTATAAAATATATTATTTATTTATACACTAATCCACATTTAAAAATATATATTAGGTAGCTACTAACATAAGTTAGATTCTACCACTATTATTTAAAACATTTATTATTAATATTGCTATAGACACTTTGCTATTATGAGCATTATAAAATAATACCATAAAATTATTCATTACTATTGATATTTAAAATCACATGATTTAATCACACACCATATTGTTCCTAACGAAATATGCTAGTATAATGGTAGCTTCTAATTAAGATAAATTACTAAATCATACCCTCAAATGAACAATAATTCATATCAATAATCTACTAACATAATTGAACATACCATGAAGGAAAGAACTAACTATAAGATCCACAAATCCAACAACTACGAGATCACACAATACATCCACACAAGGGACTGACTCAGGTACTCCCCACCTAAAGGTAAAAGGATCAGTGGTAGAGTTCCTTCCTATGGAACCTGGTGATATCTCCCTAACAACAACAACGATTGAGGATTTTGAGGGATCGCTCAAACCTGTGGAGCCAGGTGGAGACGATACCCGGTACCTGCAATCCTGCATCACCAAGAAGAGATACATATATATACATATGGATATACAAATCAGATATATACAAGTAGATGACCAGGATCGATACATTGTGTGGACCTCAGCTAAGTGAGTAACTACGACTTCGTCCTGAGTCATGAAAACACATCAGACACATATCCATGAAACATAAAACATCATGATAATGGTTAGATTCAAATCCTTGGGTTAGATCCATAAAACATATAAAAATAAAGGATTTTCTAATCTCATAAACATATAAATGATAACCATAAATGAACATATCAATCATATCATCATCCACAAAATATAAATGTAAATGTATAGTTCTAACCATCATAATAAAATGTCCAAATCAAAAAAGTCTAAGAATCACCACAGGAGAGGGTATTAAATAAATTCAGTAAGCAGAATATTATCTCTAATATCCTTTTGCAAATTTGAAATAAACATATGTTGAATATCAATATCAAGAACAAGATAGGAAATCTGAGCATGCAAATGCTTAAATCTACCAATAAATTCAGTCAATTTTTCTTTATCACTTTGTTTACAATGCATCAAATCAATCAAAGACACTTGTGGGCCAATATTATTTTGAAATTGTTGAATAAAGGCATTAGAAAGTTTTGGAAAGGAATCAATTGAATAAGGAGGCAAGGAACAATACCATTGTAAGGCCTTGTCACGAAAGGTTCTAGCAAACAGTTTGGCTAAAATCCTATGGTCATGAGCATAATCACTACAAAGGATTTGGAATGTTTTAACATGATGAACAGGATCTCCTTTTCCATTATAATTCTCAAGATGAGGCATCTCACATTGTTGAGCAAAAGGAGTATGAATGATGTCTCGGGACAAGGGACTTCCCATGTCACATGTAGGAATACTAAACTTGTTTTGAGTTAAGGAAGCAAGTTGTTGTTATAAGGATGATACAGCTTGAGCCAAACTGATGAGGTTGAATCATTAGAGGAAATAGGAGGAGTAGCAACATTAGACACACTAGGTAAAGTGTAAGAAGTTGCAACAATAGAAGGCACAACTAGAGGAACACTAGGAACTACAATTAGAAGCGGATTGGAATAAGTAAAAGGAACAGTATGATATGAAGGTTGTGATGTAGGAAGGGACACAGGAGGAACACTCATAGGAATAGAGGGAACTATCATAGTCACCAAAGAAGGAGGATAGATAGGAATACTAGGTAAAGGATTAGAAGGAGGTTCAACACTAGTGATAGGAGGAGTCAACCCTAAATCTTGAGCTTCTTGAGCTAAAGGTTTAACATTTGAATGCACAAGATGAGTAATACCACACAAGAGGTTAACACCTTGATCACTATCACAGAGAACTTTCTTACGAGCCTCTATAGCTTGAATGGAATCTTGATTATGCTTTTCTTGAAGAAGCCAATTACCCATTTTATCAAGTTCAGTGGAAATTTTTTGGACTTGTTCAAGAGGGACTCTTAAAGCATCATCCTCATCATGAGATGAGTGAGAAGAGTTGTGCTCCATAGTAGGATTTGAATCATGAAGAATCAAGTTATCATCCAGGATCCTAAGGAAAGGAGAAGAAGATTCAGGATCAAAGGCACCCATGAGTCTATGACTTCGTCTAACTAGAATGTTATAAGTAGGACTAGTGGTAGTAAAGCTCATAAACCAATGTAATGAAAATGAACTAAACTAAGAACATATAAAGCATGAATATGAAATCTAATTAGCATGCAAGATCTAACACAAAGGAAAAATCTAATACTAATAAGATAAAATGAAAGCACAATAAAGCATCCAATTCCACAAAAGAAAAGAGAGTAAGTATGTCGGGTTCACCAAAATGAATAGAGGTAAAATGAATTCACCTCTATTTGGATGTAAAGGGGGAAATATGAGATCTATTCTCAAACCCAAATTCCCAAAGGAGAGATCCAGTTTGATCAACTAAGAGGTTAATACACAATTGAATCACTTTATAAAGAATATGGAAGAGAGAGAGAAAATCCAATATTTCCCTATAAAGGATATTGTGTTTGAAACTAGGGGATAATTGAAATAAAAATACTAACCTCAAATTAGGGTAGATCTGGAAAATGTCAAATTCTGATGTCTGTGTATACTTTCGGGCAATTCTGCAACCTTCTTTGGACTAGAAATGCTAAGACAAAGAAAACCTATAAATCTTTCTCCAAGATGAGCTCAGGTCTGGTTTGACCCTCATAAAAGGTCAAATACTACATTCTTTATTTGAAGTCCGATTATGATTCTGTTCACAGATCTTAGAAGTTTTCCAAAAAGGGTATCCAAATTCGCTCTCAGATTCAAAATTCTACACCTGTACCTGCAAGAAAATGGGGGGTTTTGTTGTATGGGGGGTTTACCTTGGTCAAACCCCAATATAGGAATTAACCTTGAAATTGAATTGAAATATATTGTGCATAAACAAAGTAATTGAAACAAATCACCTCGCTTATGTTGAAGTCCTTGTAGAGGATTCAAATCCTCAAATCCATAATTAGGAATGCTTCAATGGATGTAAAATGGATGTAGAATGTCTCCAATCAATGGAATTTGATCTTCAACACCAATCTTGACTTGATCTTTGCATATGAGAAGGCTTGAATGAATGGAGAGGGATGGATCTTCAAGGGGGCTCCAAAGAGATTGAATCCTTCAATGGCTAACAATGGATCTCCTTAATGGATGAATGCTTGAACACTTGAATGCTTGAATTCACTTGCTTGCACTTGAGGGATTTTTCATGAAATTTCTTGAAGATGAGATGTGGCAAAAAAGGATGGATAAAATGAGAGAGGAAGGCCTCCTTTTATAGTGAGCTAGGGCACACTCCTCTAAAGGGGCTACCTTGGAGAATTAAATCCCAATTAGGTCCTAACATTTATAAAATATACCTAGATTAAATGAAATTAGAGGATTTACCATCCCAAAACCCAAAATGGCTAACCTGGAGGCAAGAAAACAAATATCCCGAAAGCCCGAGGCCCGAAAATCAAGGAAATTGAAAATTTGAATGAGGAGGGAAAAATCAAGTTTGGACCTGACCTAGTCAGGTTCAAGCTCGATCCTGACCTAGTTAGGTTTGAGCTTGATCCTGACTTAGTCAAGTTTGACCTTGAATCTTACCCTAGTCCCATATTTACTCAGAACCAAGTTAGGAGGTCCTGGGGATGCCTAGAAACCTAGAAATGATGCCAGAACAGGACAGAATGCCAGGGATAGACATAAAATCCTATGATTACTGTGATGAAGGCTAGGAGGATCTATTTCTAAATCCTACCTAGAAAATAGATCCATGGAAGAGGGAAATTAAGGAGAATCCTCGAGATCCTAACCCTAATTTCACCTAAAATGAAGAAATCAAGTGCAGAGAAGAAGTGGAAAGGGGGGAGAAAAGCCAAATACATGCAAAGACCTAATCAAGGTGCTTAACATGACCCCAAACCACTTACTCAGAGGGCTAAACACTCTTATCATGTAAGTGCTTCCAATTTAAGATGATATAATACCGAGTATAATATTAACCAAGCAGGTAATCATCGACACATTCTGGTATTAATCGAGTGAAGGAAATAAATGGAGTTTGTAACAGCCGACTAAAAATGATGAGTTGGACAATTGCTTATGATTCTAAGGTAGAAGATAATTTTTTTTATGATGATCAAATGACTGAAAAAATTCAAGATTGATCGAATGAAGGAGAATGAAACGTGTTAATGACACAAATACTGAGGAAGGTTAAAGTGAAAAAATGAATGGTGAAGATTAAGAGGCAAAATCTATGGATGAGAATAAAATGGTTTATGATGTCTATATAAGGAGACATAAGATTCATTATTATGTCTAGGATTCTTGATGTTGTAGGATAATTCACTTGAAGAGGATTTTTTTTATGCAACACTAATCAAATTGGTTGAAGACAGAACTGAGCAGAACTGCAGACAACATCGAGCATCAAAAAAAGGATGTACTAAGAAAAATAGAGTTAGGGGAAATGAATATGTTGAATTGATTATTGATCAGAGGTATTTTGAGCTTAGCATAGATCTGAAAATCTTCAAATCAAAGTTTTATTTGAATCAGATCATTACTGTATCATTTTAACCATTGTTACAGATAAATCTCTTAACCTAGTGGGACTTAACCATCTTTGTATTCCAATATGACATTCAATGAATGTTGATTGTTTTTTTGTTGACCCTACAGTGAATATTTGGTTAAAGGAGAACTGTTAGTGATAAATCCTCTAACCCGGTCACACCTCACAGTGTGTTTTGTAACCTTTAACAAGGTTGGCTCATAACCGAGCTCACTTCAAAAGAGTGAACTATTTTGGGTTACTGATCCTAGGTGGTTTTTTCCCCTAACATGATTTCCACATTAAAATCTATGTGTTCAATATGTATGATGTGTTAAATTTTTATTTTACTTTACACATTTTTATAATTGGATAGATTGGTGAACACAATACTTAATTTACTGGTATTCGGTAGATGAAGAGAAAGACATGTTTATGTCTGAATATGGACCTTGAATTCAGCCATAGACCTCAACATGGTCATTGCTCAATGAATGAATTACAACAATGAATATGAATTATTCACTTTGTAATATTGATTAAATCGACCTGTCGCCTCCTATTTAGATGGGGTTTTTGAATTACTCTCAGAATGAAAGCCCAACAACCATAGACCAAGCTAAAATGGAGGATTTTGAATGCATAAGAAAATGATTACAAAGTTGACATTAAACTAAGAATGATAGTGCATATTAAGCTACAAACTTGAAAGAAATTTGAGAATGCAGATTTAATCTAAAGCTTGAAATGCAATGAGAATTAAGCTAATAACACAATAAGCAAACTATATTAAAGATGAAAGTGCAATTATACTAGAAATTGAAATTATTCTAGATATGCAATGAAAAGCTTGAGAATGTGAGAAAATGAGACAATAATTCGATATAGTTTTGATACTCTAAAATTGCCTCCTCAAATGAGGAAAGAGGAGTTCATAATATAGAAGAGCTCGGGTGAAGGATGAAGAGTTTCTTGGAAAGAAACAACTGACTCTTCATCTCCATGGAGGAAGGTGAGACAAATTGAAGGAATTATTTAATTAATTAAATGAATTATTGCCACATGGGTGGCTTTTCACATTATTTTGAGACATAATTGCCTAGTACAATAGGACTTCGATGATGTAGAAATTGAAGAAATGCACCAAAATTGATTAAAATTGTGAGGTGCTAATTTTGGGGTATTACATTTTGCCCCTCTTTGAATTGATGTGCAAGAAGCACGTTGATTCAAAGAACAGTCTGATGTGACAGATGATGAGGTTTCAAGATTATCTCCAGAACGGAGCTTAACCCTCGAAAGTCAAGGTTAGATCGCCAAGACACTGATCAGATCGAGTTGCAGAACCATCTCTAGAATAAAGCATGATTCTCTGAAGTCTAAGTTAGATTGTGAAGACATTGGTCAAATTACCACATTAGAGAAGATTGTCCCTAGAACGAGGCTCAATCTTTAGGAATTAGGGTTAGATTGCCCCAATTCCTATTGATTAAATGATAACTAATGTAGATTTTAGGACTATCTCCATAATGAAGCTTAGTCCTTTGAGACCTGGGTTAGGGTGCCCAGATAATGGTCAAAAAGAGCTTTCAAGAGCCATTTCCAAAACAAAGCTTGACTTTCAAGAATTAGGGTTAGATTGCCCCAATACCTAATAAGATTTTGAGAATCATCTCCAAAACGGAGCTTGATCCTCGAGGATCTAAGTTAGATTGCTCAGATACCTAATAGATAGATGACAAGATGTGAGGCACAAAGATTCCCCTAGCGATGAGATGCCCCTAGCGATGAGGCCTTTTGATTTAGATCAGACTAATTCAAGAATTGATTCGAAGAGATTCAATGATGCAATCATTTTGCCCCCTCGAGACTGAAATCGAAAGATGACACATTGTAAAGATGATTGATAGAAAATGGTTACATATAGAGATAAGATTGAAGATCCAAAAGAACTCAGAACAGATTAAGGAAGCATCGGGAGGATGCAGAAGTGATTTGGAGTGATTTGAAGGTCCTGTTGACCAAGTTTGTCCATGATTGACCAAATTTGACTAGAGTTGACTTTTGATGAAAAAGTTGAAGAAGTCAAACAATTGATAATAAGATGAGATTCCAACAAGAAAATGACCTCAAAAAGTTAACTGCACAAGCGTCCGATAACAGCGGACCTAGGAATTTAAAATGTAATTTTGAGCTATCTAGAGATGTTAGATTTTGATTTCGATCCCAAAAATGGAGTAAGAGCAGTCGATTTAGCCAAGGGTGTAATTTTCTCTCAAAATGGAGTACTTTTGAAAATTAGGTTAAAAGCTATATAAGACCCGGAGGGATCATTTTCAAATCATTATTCACTTTTGTCTTTAGAAAATTTGAGATCTCAGAGCAAGATGGAGGGTGTACCAGTGCATTTGCATCAATTCGAGCACTCACGTTGACACAACTGACTAGTGGAGTATGACACACCTGTAAGTAGTCGAACACCTAGCTTGCAATTCAAAATTTTTTATCACTTTCTAGGAGATTTAGGTAGGTTTAATGCTTTTTAAGGCTTTGTTCTTCAAGCTTCACGTGAGGAAACAATTTCCTCATGCCAGCCTCGATCACCCCTCACATGAGACTTTTCCTAGAGAGGGATTCCTTGCACAGGACTCCTCCACAAGCTCAAGCGATCTTGTGCGAGCTTGTCGTCAATGTTGTGCGAGAAACCTCCTTCAGTGAGGATTTCTCGTGTGAAATAAGATAACATCTTGTGCACCGTAGAATTCTCGCGTGGGGACCCTACTTCCTCGTGTGAAAAACTACTGCAAGATTTGAGGAATTAAGTCTGATTTTACATAAAAATTGCAAAGTAGAGCATCTGATAGGCAATTTAGGATAGGCGTATAGCTTTAGTTACTATGTTTCTTTGAAAATCATCATGATTGAGATACTGATCAAATGTCATCCTTTGCATTGCAGGTTGACTTCCCAGATATCATGTTCCGGTCTCACCACTTGGTCATAGGTGAGCTTGTGCAGAGATTAGACGATGTTGAGGGTGCCCACATCGATGGATTGGGCCTGACTTACTTGCGTGATATACCTAACATTTGGGTAAATCATGGTCTACTAGGTGCACTGGTCGAGCGTTTCCACTCAGAGATGAACACCTTCCATCTTCCACAAGGAGAGATGACAATCACTCTTGAGGATATCTACAAGATCCTCATAGTACCATTCCATGGTGCCCACATGGAGTACAAAATCCAGCCGAGAGTAGGCACACTGGCACTGAGGGCCATCTTTCAACATAATCTAGTGATGGGTTAGGCTATCTCATGGGAGGACCTGATCAGTAGATATGGAGCTGGGCATAGATTGGCGGTCATATTAGCATCATTTTTGAGTTGCTACCCAATACCAGACAAAGGACATCATGATTTAGAGTGTGGATGGGGATGCATGTTGTAGCGGATGTTGGAGTGGTCTCCAATGTGATTTGGATGGGGGGAGTGCATGCTCACACAGATGTATCATGAGATGCACAAGATTGTGTATCAGGGTGCTAGGACTATGGTTGTAGGAATCTTCATTTTGTAGATCTGGGCCTGGGAGCATCTCCTCATGTGTAGGCCAATTTTTCATGATACTAGGCAACCACTAGAGCCTTATATCTATAGGTATGCAGGTATGATGACTCAGCCAACACTGGATAAGATAGAGCAGTGGTAGACCCAGTTTGATGATATGATAGTTGTCATATGGAGACCATGGGTAGTGATAGAGGTATGGTATGATGCTCGACACAAGCTACCACACATGTTCTTTTCACATCCTTTGATCAGGTGTACCATTAGCATTATTGAGTGTTTCCCACTATCATGAGTCTTATGGCAGTTTGGGAGGGCTCAGGATGTCTCCCGGGAGTATTGTTCTTACACTCACTTCACCGATGAGGCAAAGAAGGGCTGGTAGTTGAGGCTTGACCATGGTAGGTGTATGATCAATGCACAAGTACCACCAGCTCAGTGGGATTATCTAGGAGGGGTTATAGATGCAGGGTGATGCTAGCATACTGGGACTACATATTAGCGCACCCATACCCTAGATTCACAGATCTTGTAGGCATCGGACAAAAGGTACAATAACTATCTAGCAGCAGTAGATACCATAGTAGCAGCAGGCACAATAGGAGCCTAAATAGAAGTAGCCTAGTCAGCAGTAGAGGGTACTGAGACCGAGGACTAGGTAGGTAGACATTCCTGCCAAACCAATGGGCACAAATAAAGGTGCAGGTAGCAGCAGGGCCCAGGATAGGTCCACTAGGAAGAGGACAGGTGATACATCTTAGCAGCCACCTCTTGACAAGGGGGTACAGGTTGATGATATAGATATGGAGGATCCAGCTGCATAGGATCCACCTACGGGAGGTCAGGTTGCTCAGTTACAAGAGGCTCTATGGAAGAGCTGAGAGAGAGGATCTGATAGGTACAACAAGAGAGATGACTTTCATACACAGGTCATTGTGTAGGAGACCTGGGTGATGGAGAGAGATTAAGAGATTAGAGGCTGCAGGAGGCATTGGCTAGGGCACAACTAGAGGCTAGATATGAGGCTACACAGGTAGCATACTATTACACAACATATGTCGAGGTAGTACCAGATTTAGTGGAGTAGGTTCCACCATTTTTAGAGTATGTTAGGGTACGAGCAGTTCTACAGGGATCACTACCACAGGCACCATCGTAGGGACCACCACCGCAGGGACCTCCTCCTCCACCTCTTCCAAGTGGTTAGGGTCATGATGATATATTGATGTATTTCCCATTTTTGATAGATTGTGCTCGAGTAGTACCATTTTTTTATTATACTAATATTGATCAATCGATATATATGAGCTTGACTTTTGATATCATTGTACTTGTGTATATATTGCTTTTATGTTGACATTTATGAGATATTTTCCTATATGATTAGATGAGTAGATATGAGATGTACATGGTTCCTTTATGGATATGCAAATGAAATGCAGATGTTTTATTGATATATGTATGCAAACGTTGAATGCAATGGTAGATGGTAGATGAATAAATGTAATGTATGATTTGATTTATGCTTATAATGGATGAACATGTATATATATGTAGATGTAGAATGTATGGATGCAATGAAAATATAATGGAAATGCAATGGGAATGTAATGTATATGGTACTAATCATCTCATGTAGGATTTTGCAATATATGATAGGTACTAACCAAAAGAATGTTTGAAGATCGAGAACAAGGATCAGACACTTGTGCAGCCAAGATGAACTTGGGATGAAAGATGAGAACCCTCGGTGAATGAATCCATGAGAAGACAATGAAATGAGAACAGAAACACTGTCTCAATGCAAGCCTAGAATGAAAATGCAAGCCTAGACTAGATGCAATCCCTAGGACTTGGTTTTTTGACCCATTTTATCATCATAGAGTTTTTAGTAATGGGCGGTCATCAAATGTCATACAACCCTCACTGACATTGCAATCATGAGAATATGAATATGACATTAGTCTTAGATTTGTCAGAATGAGATGTAAGCATTAAGGCACAAGAAGCCAGAATGACCTGAACACCTATTCCTTTTGATTTAGCAAGTTAACATAAGCATCAAAGCAAAGTTGCTAGAATGACCTGAATTTTTCTTGCATACAAACATGCCAGAGACGCAAGAGTTCCTCCTTTTGCTAAAGTGATTGATAAGAATTTTTAAGAATGCTTGCAGTGACCCTTATGTTCACTTAATAGGATGAGTGTTTGCAATTTCACTTATAGAAAAAAGAAGTCACTCAAAAGACAAGGAGAAGAACCAACCTCACCAAAGTTTCCATATAAAAGGGGTCAAGGTACTTATGTCCATCCAATATGAGATGAAGGCTCTCATAGTGGGCACCCCTCTTATATGGATCCTTTCGATCATTGGAACTAAACCAGCAAACATAAAGCAAAGGAAAGATCATGCCCCCAGTCTTTGCATCTCTCGGTCAGGATAACGTCTCAGAGTTTCTCGAGGAGGAATGATAAAGTGAAAAGACAAGCACACAAAAGAAAAAACTCAGCACGCTTCAGAGATTTATGTATCCAATTTTAGTTTGAGTGGATTGATGTCAGATCAAAAGGATACAATGTTCGAAGTCTCAACAGGATAGCAATAGTAGGCAAACACAACGAGAACCATTGGTGATTGTCGCAAGAGACAAAGTCTTTAGGAGATATCGAAGTGGTAACCAAGTATTAGCAAGCAGACATAGTGAGAACCACTGGTGACCAATACAAGGAAGATCCTTGAGAGAGAGATCTAAGTATGAATGAAACATCAATAGGCAAACACAGTGAGAACCACTAGTGTCTGATGTATGGGAGATCCTCAAAGAGAGAGATCCGAATGAGAGCTAGGTATCAGTAGGTAGACATAGTGAGAACCACTGGTGACTGATACATGAGAGATCCTCAAGGAGAGAAATCTCAATAATAGCTAGGCATCAACAGGTAGACACAGAGAGAACCACTAGTGACCGATGCAAGGAAAATCTTTCAAAAATGAGGACAATGCCCCTTAGACCAGGAAGGTGCCCTAAGTGTGACTGGTTTCAATCCATGTAGAGTCAAGCACCATCTCAAAGCTAATTGAAAGTGAGAGCATGAGCTAGCAAACTAAAGCAGGAAAAGTGGGAAATAAAACTAAAGCAAGAAAGCGAGCTAAAGTAGGAAAGCAAGCTAAAGCAGGAAAGAAAGCTAATAGAGCCAAGTGATGTTGCAACAGGTATAGCATTGGGGAGCAAGAGGTGCCTATTGACTGGGTTTTCACCATCTTGGCAGAGATTCTATTTTTGCTACCATGACACCTGTTTACCAGGTTTTCATCAATGGCACATTTTTCTCTTTTTCAATGTTTTTGTACTTTGCAATTTTCTAATTTTTTTTGTATTTTTTAATTTTTTAATTTTTTTGTATTTTTTTATTTTTTCAATTTTTTCAATTTTTCAATTTTTTTGACTATTATCAAGGCGCCTGTTTACCAGGTTTTCACCAGGATAATAGATACATCAAAGTGCCTATTTACCAGGTTTTCACTAGGATGATCATTTTTTCAAGACATTTTGCAATTTTTAGGATTTTTTCAAAATAGAGCATGTACAAAGAGTATGCAGAAGATGCCTCAGCTATAGAATCTCTTCAGGTGTCAAGTGTTGATCGACTCATTGAGTTATTCTGCTTCAGTAGTAGATAGTTGATAAGCACCAGACCCAAATGTTGTAGTGATAATGTATGGACCAAGCCAATTTGGTTCAAACTTTCCTTTCTGGATCCGTTGTTGTTGATTCTTAGGGTTTTCTGTCAGGACGAGATCACCCACTTGGAATTTCCTTGGTCTGACCTTCTTATTGTAGCTCTTAGACATTCTCTTTTGGTATGCTCTTAGATGATTGAATGCCACTTGCCGACGTTCATCTAGTAACTCTAGCTCTTGTAGCTGAGATATTCTAATGTCTTCATCAGTAATGAGGTTCTTTAGCGAGACTCACAAAGTAGGAATCTTGACCTCAATAGGTAACACAACATCCATGCCGTAAACTAAGGAAAAGGGTGTGGCCCCTGTTGGAGTTTGAGTGCTTGTTCTATAGGCCCATAAAGCTAGATTAATCTGGAGGTGCCAATCTCTACCAAATTTGTGAACTGTTATGTGCAGGATCTTGAGAATTGTCTTGTTGGAAGCTTCTACATGTCCATTACCCTAGGGATAATAGATCGAGGACCAATGTTGAATGATTCTAAACTTAGTACATAAATCCTTTAGATCCTTGTTCTTGAACTGCCCCCCATTGTTAGTGATTATTGAGGAGGGTACACCATATCTACAGATGATGTAATTTAGTATAAACCTTGCTACATATTTGCCATCATCTATGGTTAGAGGCACTACCTTGACCTACTTATTAAAATAGTCTATAGCTGTGATGATGAACTTGTGCCCTCTTGAGGAAGAAGGATGGATCTGACCCACCAAATCTAGTAAGAGCGTGAATCATAATTCTATGTAATTGGCACTGTTTGCAAGATTTGGCATATTGTGTAGCTTCTTTTTCCATATCCAGCCAGTAATAACTAGCTCTAATAATTTTATGAGTCAATGTTAGATCGCTTGAATGAGAACCATAAATGCCTTCATGCACCTCAGCTAACACACATTTGGACTCGTCGGGCTCTAGACACCTAAGGAGGGTACCGTCTAGACCTCGTATATACAAGTCATTAGCTACAATGACATAACATGAAGCACTATGGATTAGGTGGCATTTTTCATTCCAGGTATAAGTGTTTGGAATAATTTGGTCCCAGAGGTAGGATTAAATATGATGGTAGCTGGATGAATCGTGTCCAATGACTGAATAGATCATCCTAGATTTAGGATTATTGTAGGCTGGGTATTATAATGTTTCCACCAAGAACTCATGTTGAAAGTCATTTTTTGGCATCTGTAACATAGAGGCAAGAGTAGCCATGGCATCCACTGCTTTTTTTTTGCTCTTGGGATCTACTGGAAAGTAATGTGTGCAAATAATTTTCTTAGATCATCGATCATCCATTTATAAGGCACCAATTTTTCATCCTTGGTTTGATAGATATCATTGACTTGATTGATGACCAATTGTGAGTCTCCAAAGACCTTAAGGTCATCCACATGCCATTCAACAGCTATATTCATGCCATTGATCAAAGCTTCATATTCAAAGGTGTTATTTGTACAAGGAAACAACATTTTATAAGCTTTTGGTAGAGAGTATTTTTGTGGTGTCATGAATAATATTCTGGCACCTAACCCCTACTGGGTGAATGATCCATCAAAAAAAATAGTCCATGTCTGATGTATGAGAAGCATTATGGACTCATCTAGGAATTAAATTCTCAATGGTTGATAATCCATTATAGGTGCTTCAGCCAGTTGGTCTGCAATTTCTTGCCATTTAATAGCTTTCCTCTCTACATACTCAATGTCAAACTCACTAAGTATCATGACCCATTTTTCTAATCTACCCATAAGGGTGGCTTTGCTAAGTAAGTACTTTAATGGATCAATTTTAGCAATAATTCATGTAGTATGAGCAAGCATATAGTGTCATAGTTTTTGTGAAGCAAACACCACTTCTAAACAAGCCTTTTCAATGACAGAATAGTTTATCTCATAAGAGATTGTTGGTGAACAGATTTGTCTTCTCAAAACACCTGCACAAAAATGACTCTTAAACACCCAAGGCTGAAAGGAAAACTTGCAAAACAACATTTGGATAGATTATCATGGGATTGATAATCTTCCTCTGAATTATTCGAGTACAGCTCCACGTGTAAGATCTCCAATGAATTCACAAAACTACTTACAAAGATGCTTTTAACCTAAAAGTGAGAAAGGAATACAAACATCTACCCATAAACACGGAAAAGATGTAAAGAAGATAATCTAAAAACTAAGAACAACAAACAAATGGCACAAAGTCCATTTATTTGAGATTTAAATTATAAGGAAAACAAAAGGAGAAAGACATCAATATTTCCAAGTACATGAATAACCAAGGCTCAAAGACCAAGTGATAAACTTGTATGTAATGAAATGAGACAATTACATTCAGGGAAAACTAAAATAATTCAAAGATTAATTTCAATCATAAGACAAGCATACAAACTCAAAGTTTTTGTATACAAATATCTTTCTTCTTTGAATATACAAAAAGACAACAAAGATCTTCTTGTCTCTATCCACAAATCACTATTTGAAAACAAAAATATTCATCTTCTCCCCTACAATTACAAACTAAAACTAAACCCCTCTGCCTGCAGCTCAAAATATCTAGCCAAAACTCCCAGAAAAAGGAGCCCCTGCTCTATCTTTCTATCCTCTATTTATTGTCTTGCCTGATTATCCTTATCAGTTACAATAACTGATTCTTGAAACTATTTCTGCTTAAACTCTTTAATATGTTTCCTTCTTCCCAATAATATGTCTGCTTCCTTTAATTTGATATCTTCATAAAGTATTTATGAAAAGCTTTTAAATATATACTTTAATGTTTTAAATGATATTTGGACAGGTGGCATAAGCATACATTGGTTATAAATAAAAACATTCTTGATGCTGGGCGGATTTAAAAATATTCATGACAATCAAAATAGGCCTTGGTGTAGGGGGCATAACTAATTATTCCACAATTGGATTTCCTTTGTTTTCGGATATGTTAGAGAGATCCTAGTTACACACAACTTGACTAGAGCAATTGATCAAATTATGTCTGAGTCAAAAGTTATTGATGACTAAGTGGAGGTATATAAAACTACCAAAATAAAATAGACCTGCTCACATTCCTTTTTCATAAATCACTATCATATATCTTTGCTGACTGTATTATGATATTTATAGGTTGGAATTCATATGTTGAAGCCATATTTTATGTTATTTATACATCCTTGAAAACTTTCAATTGTATGAACGATTGAGTTGTATTCTGGAAATGCATCAATGGAACATACTGCATTTTCAAGAAGCACAGTTTGAATGGCTATCTGCAGCTGCTGTCTTTTCTTGTGAAAATTATGTTCATTTTTTTAACTTCATGAAAATGAACATGACATTGTATTGGTTTCTATTTACACTTGCAGATTTGGAGCTATGTGGGACCCGATTATAGTAGAGTCACGATGACCACAGGATGTAAGAGACCAAATTCCATCATTATGCCCATATGTGACATTTTTTTATCACCATCATCCATTGGACTGCTATTTAGATGATGCATGTTCACCATTAAAGAGGGTGACTGATTCAATATGCTTCAAAAATAGAATAGACTCTCAATCAATACGTTTTACGAATTTTCAATTCTGAATCTTCCAATCTTTGAACTTCTGAACCTTTCAATCTTTAAATTTGCATGAACCAAACTGAACCATTTGTACCTATGTTAGCCACCTTGAACCAGTTTGAACCATGTGAGATTATTGAACCTACTTTTTGAACATACTAGACCAGTGAACTGAATTCTGAATCTCTAAACTTGCACTTGAACCTGAACCTCTGAACCTACAAGTCCTCTTATGCAAATTGAACCACTTTGAACCTCTTTGAACCTCAGTTCGAAGTAGTTCAAAGAGGGTCAAGACCTTAAACTTGAAAGATTATTTTTGGGGTCTATATGGGTACCAACAAAGACCATAGTTCTACTGATATAGTATATAGCTCATTCCTTGCTATTCTAATCTTCTTGAGCCAGCGGTGTACCCAAAGATGTGTCTATAGCTGAAATGTAGAGGATGAGTGGCTTCCCATGAATAGGAGGCATCAAGATTGGTGGATTAGCAAGATATTGTTTGATTTGTTGGAATCCTTTCTTACATTCTTTGTTCCACTCATAAGTCACACCTTTATGCAAAGTCTTGGTGAATGGTTGTGACTTATCATCCAGTTGTGCTATGAAGCACCAAATGGATTGTAGTCTACCTTGAAGTCCTCTCATCTGGCTGATGTTCTTTGGTGGGGGCATTTCCATGATAGCTTGAACTTTCTCAGGATCTACCTCTATGCCTTTAGCAGATATGATATAACCCAACAGTTTGCCAGAAGTGACACCGAATGCACACTTTTTTGGATTGAGCCTCGAACTAAATTTCTCCATTCGATCTAGTATAGGACCTAGATCTGTAAGATGTGTTTTCCATTGCATGATTTTAGCCAAAGTGTCATCTATATAATCTTCCATTGTTTTATGCATCATATCATGAAAGATGGTTGTAACAACCCTTTGGTATGTAGCTCCAGCATTTTTAAGTCCAAAGGGCATGACATTCCAATAGAATGTTCCCCAAGCACATGTGAAGGCTATCTTTTCTTGGTCTTCTGGCATGATCTTTATCTAATTATAACTAGAAAATCCATCCATTAGAGAGAACATTTGGTAGCCATTTGTCATGTCTACTATCATGTCAATATTAGGTAATGGAAAATCATCCTTAGGACATGCTTTATTCAGGTCCTTGAAGTTTGTGCACACTCGAATAGACTTATCATGTTTTGTAACTGGAACAATATTAGAGATCCACTTTTCATAGTCAATAGCTCTTATGAAACCAGCCTTGAGAAGATTTTCTAATTCTACTTTTACTAAAAGTGCCACATGTGGATGCATCTTATGAAGCTTTTGTTTGACAGGATTAATGCCTGGTGCAATAGAGAGATGATGCATGATTAGATTGGGATCCAAGCTAGGCATATCAGAGTAAGTCCATGCAAAATTTATTTTCTTGCTTCGAAAGAAACTAGTGAACTCTTCTTTCTCTTCTGTAGATAGTGACTGTGCTAGATGAATAATCTAAGGTGTAGCTTCCGTGCCCAAATTCACTAGTTGGGTCAGCTCAATCAGCACTGATGATCTCTCTTGAAAATGACTCAGAAGTGTATAAGTATCTCATCCTCAGGCACCTCAGAGAGCTTTTCACCCTTGGATACATCTTTTATTTTTATTTTTTTCAACTCTGATACTGCCACAATGCGGTTTTCACCATCAGAGTGCCTATTCTTTTATCTTTTAATTTGATGACTAAGATACTTGATATCAACTTCGGTCATGTTGACACTGCTTTCACTGGTGGAAAACATGACAGGTTCAATAGCATTAAGATAGCAAGCCAAAATGTAGTCATTTTGGAACATAAGGACTTTACTAGCTAGAGAGGGAGAGTTCTAGTTGATAAGTTTGGGATGGAAGAGTGAAAGAGTAGTGGTTGGTTCAAGTGCATTCATAGTATAGTCATCGAAAGTGCGAACAAGCAAGTTGAGACCTAAAGCAATCACATCCAAAGGTGTGTTCGATTCCTCTCGAGACCTCACGTCGAAAGTAGAGGGTATATCAATGCTAGTGGATTCATACTCAGTTGTCCTAACACTAGACCCTTCACCTACTTAGAGAAGGTTTTCATCCACATGAACAACATCTATATCTTTATCAAAAGTGGCATCAGACAAAGAGTCAAACTCATATTCATGTGAGTCAGTGATGCTTGATATGGGAATTCCATCAACACTAGTTGTACCATCTAACTCATTTTCAGCTCTTGTATCACTGATGGTTTGTTGAAGTTGTTCTCATTCAAACTGCTCTTTAAATTGTGGTAGTGTGTATTGTTCACCCTGAAAGTTAGGATTGCTAGCTTGCATTTTTCTCCATTGGTCATACGTGAGTTGATGCACTAAAGTAGTGTCATCAGAATCACTATCAATCTCTACTAGATGGAAACATATAATAGGATCATCTAGTTCTACAAAGAGTGCAGCAAAATTTGGAGGAATAGGATATGGAAAAGTATCCTCATCAGAGCTGTTCTCTGATTTATCAACTGAAGCAGTGTCTTTAGGTTCTGGCTGGCATTCTGGTTCTGGTACAAATTTATTAATCCATAGATAGAATGGGATCTTCTTGAATCCTAGACTAGAGGTTTCCTTGGTCCTACAACCTGTGGCTTCAATTGGCTCAAGTAAACCATTATCATTTACTCCTATAGGGCCACTCCCTTTATAACCAAAGCGCTTCATGATCTTGAAAGCTTCACTGTATGGTTCTTATTCTAAGTCATGAGCTAGAATGATTGTTTCAGATGTGTCCTTTCCTTTGTAAACCCAAGTTGTAACAGCCCTATCTTCATCTTCATCCTCAAGTGGTGTGGCCTTGACAAAGGCACCATCATAGATTATTTGGGGAGAGCAAGTAGAAGGTTTGTTTCTCTTAGAGGGTCTCCCGTAGGAATGCAGAGATGGAGGTAAAGCTGCTAGTGATAAAACAGGTTCAATTTGATATCCTCCCATGCCTATATCCTTCAACTTCAGAGTCTATTCCATTTCTTTTATTTTGGCATCATAGAACTCAGTAGACTCTCTATTAGATGGGACAAAGTTTTCTGCAGATTGTGTGAGTGTATTGCAAGAATAGTTTGTATTGGTAGGAACTGTCACTTCCGCTCCGTGGAATGAGAACTTGATGCATTGATGATATGTGGATGGGACTACCTGCATCTCATGAATCCATGGTCTTCCCAATAGTATATTGTAGGCAAGAGGAATGTCAAGAACTTGACAAACAACATCCCTCTCAATGGGTCCAAACCAAATTCGTAGCACAACCAAACCTTTAGATTTTTGTTCTTCTTCATCATATGCCTTGATAGTAATTTTCTTACGGGCCTCTATGCGATCTTCATCATAACCTAATTGAGTAAGCAGCTTGGTAGATAAAATGTTAAGTCCAGCACCATTGTCAATAAGGATGCGGCGGACATGCTTTGGACCTATCATGACTTCTATATGCAAAGGAGTGTTGTGCGGATGGCTCAACGAGTGGTCATCTTCTTCAAAAAAGGACAAATAGTGGGGTGAGGTTAGGTGACCCACTATGGATTGAAACTGATCTAGATCCAAATCTTTTGGGAAGTTTGCCTCGGTGAGGGCTTTATCCAGAATCTTCCTATGAGCAAGCGAGATCTTCAACAGCTCAAAAATAGTGATCTGAGCATTGGTGTGTTGTAGCTGGTCTAGAATGCTATAATTAGCTATGTCAAGTGTAGGGATTGATTTCATGTTCTTGTTATCTGCAGGTTGCTTCAAAGTGAATGTAGAAGGGTCGGGACCCTTAATGGTGATTTTCGCATGAGAGCAAATAACAATGTTTGTGCAATTCTGAGATGATTCAGGTTCAGAAGAGTGAGACATAGGGCCTCACAAGACAAACAAAGTCTTAGGTTTACAAGCATCATCTCTCCCCTTGATAGTAATCACATCACAATATTCAACTCCCACGTGTTCGATCATATTGATGATATTGTCATTAGTAGTGTACATGTAATTAACCTTGGCATTGGTATTGGTATTCTTAGTCTTGGAAGATTCACCCTTCTTGTGAGGAGGAAAGGGATCTTTGAATGCGTGGTGATCTGAATTATTATTATGGTTGTCCACAATAATGTCACCATTGTCAATCAGATCTTGGACCTTATGGCACAGTTGGAGATAAGTAGAAGTCTTATGACCCTTGTTATGATTATAATCATAGTATGCATTGTCATTCCACCAATGGGGTCACAGTTGTAGATCATAGGGATGCTTTTCCAAAGGAGAAAGAATTTGGTTTTGCACAAGAGTCTTGTAAATCACATCAAGCAGTTCTCCTAAGGAAGTGAATTTACATTTGGGTCGAGAGGCCCAAAGTTTGTTCCTAGAAAATCTTGAAGGTGACTAAGTGTCTGTTGTAGCCTTTTCAATAGCTTTGACCACTTGTATACTAGAGGTAAGATTAAAAATAGATTTTGTAGGCTTCGGGGTCACATTGTTAACTACTCCATCATTCACAACATCTCTATTCTCGTTGAAAAACTTCCCTTTATCTTTGTTTGAGGAAGAAGGCCCTTGCTTGTTATCCTTGTGCAAAGTCAAATCCCCCTTCTTAAACATGAATGCCTCTATCCTCATAGCTTGTTTAATCATATTATCAAAAGTTAGAGGACCTTGCAATTGTACTTAATATCCAAAATCAGGAACGAGATTATCTAAAAAGATGTTGAGCTTCTCGGACTCAGGTAACTTATGAGATATTTTGTGCAAAGTTGTCTCCATCTCTGGAGGAATGTTAAGAAAGATTCCCCTTGTTGCTATTTCAGATTACAAAGATCCCTGATATTGACTAGGTGTTGAATATTGTGTGAGTAATGTTGGAGGAACAAATTGGCAATATCGTCAAAAGTCTTGATACCAGTGGGTAATCGAGAGAACCACTCCATAGCTGACCCACCCAAACTACGATGAAAGAGGTGCATAAGATAAGTTTGGTCATGTATGAATTCTATGGATAGAGCACCAAACTCTCTCAAGTGATCTTGGGGATCGGTAGTACCCAAGTATTTGTCATATTTACACAGCTCTACACCTTTGGGAAAAGGTGGCATGCAAAGACTCTTATCAAAGGGGAAAGGACATATGCTTTCCATCATGAACTATTGTGTTGGTTTGTCCTTATCTTTCATAAGCTGGATAATTTGGTCTTGCATGTCTCTGACCATCATTTGCAATTTAGCAGTCTCAATTTCTTCTTCTTTGGCCACAAGTGTTTCCACCTTGAAATATGGGGGTAACTTGGCCCCTTGGTTAGCCAGTTCTAGAAAATATTTCTCATTTTCCTCTACAAGGAGAATTTCCATCATCCTAATGAGACCATTATTGGCTTTCACTGCATCTATGTCATTTTGGTTTATTTCCTCCTCATCATTACCAATAATCTCAAAAATGCTTGGGGCTTGATTCTGGTCATATTGATCTTGTTGTTGATTGTTGTGAGATTGATCATGACGTTGGTCATTTCAGGATTGATCATGATGTTAGTCATTTCAAGATTGATCATGATGGGGTTGATCATGAATCTTGTTGTATTCATCCTCTGGGAAATGGAATGGGTCTCCCATCTTATTGGTGCACAAATGTGCAAAGTGCATGGATTTAGTACCAATGCGTATAGTATTCCAAGAAGTCATGAAAATAGGATCAAAAGGATTGATAGGTTCAAAAGGATTAATAGGTTTGACATGATCAAAAGGATTGATTGGATCGATAGGATCAATTGGATTAATTCTGGAAAGTGACCCTTTAGAGTCTTGTTGGTATTCCCACAATGGGTTGAGATTGTTTAGAAACAATAAGTTGTAACGCTCTTCAAACACTAGATTCTAATTCAGACTAAGATCTAAACAGAACAAACATTTGGCGCTAGGTTGACTGACAAGAGATGAAGATTGAGGTGGGCTCTCTTTCGAGACAACTGGTGAGGAATTCTCACAACACTCAAATTGTGTGACAGGTTCAGAATGACCTCTTCCTTGACTACGAGATCTACCTCTACCTCATCCACTACCATGGATGGGGAATGTGTTGTTGCTTCTAGTTGTAACAAGCATAGACAAAGATTAAGTGATGATAAGGAACTTAGGATTATGCTCGTAACTCTATCTCTAGGGTAGCAAAGAAAAAGAGATGAAAGTGAAATGCACTCGGCATGAATCATCGAGAGTGTGGCTAAAACAGTTGAGATATGACTATTGCATCATAAAGTACAAAAGTACAGTAGGATAAGATAGACAACATGGAGACAATACAAGTTTTAAGTAGTAATCATTGGGCTCATAGCTCAAGACAATCAGTTTAAGATAGTGGATGATAGGAAAATAGGCAAACAAACCTCAGGCAAAAATCAGATTAAGCAGAAAATTCACCAATCAACGGGAAATAGCTCATTGTTTTGGAAACTAGGTTATAGACTCGCGTAAAGAAATGAAATCTTGCATGAGCAAAGGAAAAACTGTGTGCAAGAGAATGAAGTCTCATGCAAGGAAATGCTCAGGTTCTAAAATCTCATGTGGGAAAATGCTAGGGTTTGATAAATCGACACAATTTTCAAGATAAAAATCAGATTTTGAGACACAGCAGGGACTGTTCTCTAAAAGAATTTCTAGTTTTCAGATAGTTTTAGGATAGTTTGAATCAACAATCTCAGTTTGAATGTCACAAGCAATCATTTACAAGCATGAAGTTTTAGATCAATCAATAGTGACACAAGAAGTAGTCGCAAATAGTTCTACTAAGGACAAAGCAACTTTGCAGAATCATGGGAGTCTTTGTTTAATCATGATGGATAGTTTAAGACTCGAAACAATCACTTAGTTATCCCTACAAATAAAATGGTAGAGAAGACAAAATTCGTGCCCCACAACTTATGTGCATGTGTTCACCTCACACAGCCATGTCACCCCCTAGAGGGCGCTGATGTTTTTGGTGTTTCCAAGGACTCAATAATATATGTTCAAAGGTTACCATTGAAGTAGGGACTAGTTTCATATACCACCTTCAAACGTCTAGGTGCATGCATGTGGTGAGAATCTAGGGGAGAGATTCTTCCATCTCCATGCGCAAAGATTATGTCTCCTTTCGGAGGTTATCCGAGTAGGAAACTAACTAAAAAAGTTTTTAGTGGGCTTCCATTCACACTAACCTTTGGTGCCCCCAATACAGGGCTAGGGACTCATAGCCACACTGACACCTGAAAGTCATACACCCCCGCAAGTAGGGCTAGGAGTGGCACCACTCAGTACAACAGATAGAACTTTCTCAAGATGATAGTTGAAATCATGAGAACGAAGTTAACATGGCTTTGGAGTCTTTAGACTAAACAAATATTTCTTTATTATAGTGAGGTGGAATCATCGGCAATAGGTGTGACTCACTTGGGTCATTCCCGGAGGTTCAACTTCCAACATGCCCTCTAAAGGTGACACGGACTTTGGCTTGGATCCAAGGGTTGGATTTTTTTATTCTCTCAAAGAGAGAAGAGAATACTTCTCTACCTCTTCACCTTACCCAAACACACAAGACATGTTCATCACCAAGCTAACTCCTCTCTAACCAATCCACAAGCTTTTGGGTTTCTAGTTGTCTCAAAGAGAGAAGAGCATAATCCCTTAACAAGTAGACGTGCTAAAGACTTGTTACCTTTCCTTGCTTCCCTAGGTATCTATCATGCTAGCAAAATCTAGGTCTCAGATTCATCCATGGGCATCACTTCCATGTAATGAAGATCCTATTACCCTATCCTGCTATCAAGACCCTTAAGAAATTTTAACAAGGCCCTAGTTATACTATGTGATTAAAGCAATGAACAAGCACAATGTTTTGAGTATCTTTGACAATCGTCCTGCAAGAAAACCATTAGCAAGTTTATGTCTTCGACAAGTGTCCTGCAGCACACTATTATGCTATCAGAAAAAAAAAAGAGATAAAAAAATAGCAGCATGTAATAATGTCAGAAATCAATGCGAGAAATTTGTAGAAACTGAAAAATTTTAACCACTGATGGCAAGTCTCACGTGAGGAAGTACACTGTTGTGTGTAAGAAAGTATTGTGATGCATGTGAGGAAGTGATACTAGCAACAAAACTTCACACAACACAGTTAGAAAGCTCACGCGAGATTTTGTACTCACTTGTACGGACCGTACAAATAAAGCTTTAAATGCTTGTCAGAAAAAGTTTGAGAGTGAGGCCAGAAATGATTTTTCTACCCCATGGTGGGTGCCAAAATGTTTATGTTTGAATATGGACCTCAAATTCAGCCATAGACCTCAACATGGTCATTGCTCAATGAATGAATTACGATAATGAATATGAATTATTCACTTCATAATATCGATTGAATCGACCTATCACCTCCTATTTAGATGGGGTTTTTGAATTACTCTTAGAATGAGAGCCCAACAACCATAGACCAAGCTAAAATGGAGGATTTTGAATGCATAATAAAATGATTGCTAAATTGAGATTAAACTAAGAATGATAGTGCATATTAAGCTACAAACTTAAAAGAAATATGAGAATGCAAATTTAATCTAAAGCTTGAAATGCAATGAGAATTAAGATAATAACATAATAAGAAAACTATATTAAAGATGAAAGTGCAATTATACTAGAAATTGAAATTATTCTAGATATGCAATGAAAAGCTTGAGAATGTGAAAAAATGAGACAATAATTGGCTATAGTTTCGATACTCTAAAATTGCCTCCTCAAATGAGGAAAGAGGAGTTCATAATATAGAAGAGCTTGGGTGAAGGATGAAGAGTTTCTTGGAAAGAAACGGTTGACTCTTCATCTCCATGGAGGAAGGTGAGACAAATTGAAGGAATTATTTAATTAAGTAAATGAATTATTGCCTCATGGGTGGCTTTTCACATTATTTTGAATAATTAAATTCAAGTGGGGATAATCTATTTAAATAACCAAATAATATTTAATTCCCTTGATGTGTATTAGCTAAAGGGGGTGGAATTAATTTAATAAAAAGCCTTAGGACTTTAGAATTGAATTAATTAATCATAGGGATTATTTAGCCAATAAATGTCGATAATTAGGAATTAAATATAGTGTTTGATTAATGAAAATTTAGGGTTTTTTGCATTTGACACCAAGTCAAATAAATTCAATTAGGAGATAGAATTTCCTAGTACAATAGGACTTCGATGATGTAGAAATTGAAAAAATGCACCAAAATTGATTAAAATTGTGAGGTGCCAATTTTGGGATATTATAGGACACAATTGATATCTTATCGAGTTGATTATTTTATTGAAAAGTTTTAATATATACATCCGAGAGATTTGGAACTATAGGATAACTAAACTTAACTGATTCACCCCCCCCCCCTCTCAGTTATCTAACACAAATCATAATCCTAAACATAGGTGTATCTGGATCAACTATCATAAAGTATCAAAAAAGTATACTAATCAACAAAAATCAAGGTGAAAAATAAACATAGCATAGGATTTATCAATCCTCAAATAATAACATATGTTCAATAAGTCTAAATATCTCAAAATCAAAATATAAATTAAAGAGTCTGAACTAGAAAATCAGTGTTGAACTATGACAGGCAGGGGTGGGCCTCACACCTCAGCATAATAAAAACATTGTGAAACAAAAGCCACTAAGTTGACATCAATAAAAACATCATGTAATTGATCAATCCTATCATCATACCTGCATCAAACACATGCCATAACATACTCATATGATCTCTGCATCAGTTATGCCAACAATCTACCCCTTTGGCATTGATGAAAACACAAAATAGAAACACCAACAATACCAAGAAAATAAATGACTTATCTCATTAGTTCCTAATATTTTTATTTTTTTTATATGTTGTCATTAGTGTCACACATATAGTTGGTAAAGGAATCAAATAGGCTAGTCGATCAATACTCTAAGTATAGTAACCAAGCAGAGCACAAGGCAGAATATCATAGAAACTGAGCACAATCATGACTGAGCCTCACACTGAGACAAATGATTACCAAGCACCAAGTATAGTTATAACCAAGCATTCATTTATACCAAGCGTCATTAATTTACCGAGTGATGAATGCAGTGTATACCAAGAAAAATAGGAAAGACTTAAAAGTTTGTAATGGCATAGAATACAAGGTAAATGATTTACACCGATCTAGAAAATAGTTGAAAAAGACCAAGGTGAAGATTAAATGCGGATATAATCATTTAATGATTGATGATCCTATGTAATGATGTTTAAGTTATTCATTTGGATCGTAGATCTTAGGTTTTCTAGATGATGCCATAACCCTAATTAGGTTAGAATCTTTTGATATAAGAATTGTCTAGATGTCATTTTTACGTGTACCACACATGAAGTAGCCACCAATACAGACATCTAAAGGTCAAACAAGGTTGTGAAGTTAAAGTATTGATAGAGCATTCAAGGATTGAATCAATATTAGATCAGAAGGCTATTGAGCAGAATTTAGAGAAGAAATTTATGGCAGCAAGGTAATAACAGTTAAGTTCTTATCATATCTAAAATTAGGAAAAGTTAGTTGCTATATACAAATCAGTTATACTCTTACTTTCTAACAACTGTGGTAGACTTAAATCTCTTAATAGAGTAGACCTAACAAGTCTTTTTATAAATCTCTTAACCGAGTGCACACTTAACAGTGTTGCTTAAATCCTTTAACCAGGTAGATCCTCATAGATCTTTATTGTTACTCCTAATAGGGTAAGATCATCATAAGTGATCAAACATTGTAGCCTTAACTGGAAAACTTTATTACTGTAGTTAGTGAAGCTTTGTGGGTGTCATGGCCACCACATTTTTTACCTTCTAACAAGGGTTTCTATGATACCAAAATACTTGTATATTGTGTATGAAATTTCATGGATGTTTACATGTTAGATTAGAAAGTACTTTCTATTTTTAACAATTTTATGAATGGGTGAAAAGATAACATGTCAATTGGTTAATAAATTACATTGTTATAAGGATTCAGTTGAAATTTTTTTGAGGTTATTGATTCACCCCACCCCTCTCAGTACTCACCTTTCCATAATCCCAAAAATTGGTATCAAATCTAGTTCTCTTTTTGAAGAAGTTTAATCACTGAAGAGGAAAATATCTTAAAGATGGAAAGGTATAAGCTTGATGAGATAATTGAAAAATAGAAATTGGAGATGTGGATTCCCATGGAATAGCTTAAGGACATCAAAGTGTTAATCTCTATTGAGCATTCAAGGTTGTCATTAGTATCAAAAGATGACAAATAGATCGGTTGGTAACTTATATTGAGTTGGTCGATAACTACAAGCAAGACAGAGCAGTTGGTAAAGTCTTACACCAAGCATTACATAGTTTACCAAGCACTAGTAGACACCGACGCCGATAATCAGTAAACAACGAGCATCACAGTATACACCGAGCAGTCTATACAGTGTTTACCGATGATCACAAAAAATGACATAGTAATTAGAAATGGCACATTCTTTTATGCAGACGGTTACAACAGATCATAAAATGGTTTACCAAGATCGAGGAGCATTTATTGTAATAGATATTCATTAAATGTAATGTTTATCTTATTTGTAATAGTTGATCTAGGTTAATTCTACACCGTAGATCTTAGGGTTATGATAATTTTTATAACCTAATTTTTGCTTAAGCGGAAAAATAGAACACTATATATTCAGTATGTTCACACCACTTTATGAAGAAGTTGAATTGAGATATATGATTCATGAAGCACTTGAAGTCATTGCCTAACTTCAAGTTAATCAGTTGAAGAACAAAACAATACACCGAGCAGATTCAGAGAAGGCTACCAAGCAGAACAGAGTAAAGATTCATCACAGTCAAGGCGATATTTTATCAAAGAATTATTAGATCTATTTCAGACAATTGAGTCTCAATTAGCAGATAATTTTGCATATTAATTTCTGACAATTATAATGGAGCTTTTGTTAAATCTCTTAACAGAGTAGACTTAACAGTCTTTTGTAAATCTCTTAACTGAGTGCACACTTCAGTAGTGTTGCTGAAATCCTATAACTTGGTAGATCTAGTTGATCTGATATGTCACTCCTAACAAGGTGAGATCACCAGAAGTGATCAAAACTTGTAGCCCTAACAGGCAAACCTTTTCTATCTACAGTAGTGAAGAATTTTTGGGTGTCATCCCCGCCGTAGTTTTTACCTTCTAACAAGGGTTTTTGCGTTACCAAAATACTTGTGTTATGTGATTGTCATATTGATTTCATGTTGTTTACTTTGTTAAGTTAAAAAAATGATTGATTTATGTAATTAGATACAATTTAATTTGGTCAGTTAATACATATTGCTAATATAGATTTGAAAGGTATTACAAGTGAAAGTTATTGAAGACACTGATTCACCCCTCCCCTCTCAGTATCTATCTCTCCTAATTCCAACAATTGGTATCAGAGTATAGTTCTCTTGTTGAATATTTTAACCACTGAAGGGTAAAAGATCTAAGTCATGGAGAGATATAAGCTTGACAAGTCTATTGAGAATCAAAGGTTACAAATGCAGATGTTTTTGGAATAGTATAAACAGGCCAAGGAAGAACTGAAGAAGCTACTGGTTGATAGGAAGAATCTTGCAATCTTGCAAAGTGAGATCAGTTATCATGAAGAACCTATTGATGATATATTTGATCATGTTGGATCAAGTTCTGGAAGCATCTCTGACAGATCCAAAAGTATAATCATTGATTTATCTGAAAAGAATCAACATCTATCTGAACAAGTAAAAGCACTTCAAATAAGCCAAGAATCCCAGATGGTAAGAATGGTGGAAATTATGAACAATGCAAGACAAGCTGAACAAGATCAGAATATGGCTATTGAAGACTGAAGACTGATGACTGAACAACTTCAAGCAAAAGAAAGTGAAATACAGAGACTCACTGACTGACAATTCCAAGCATCAAATCAAATGATGACTATCAATCAAGAAATGAACCGAGTAAATGGAGAATTATCAAGAAGACTTGAAGATGTTGCAATACTCAGAGTAGACAATGAAAAGTTAAGAAATGAATTGAAAATACAAAAGCAACACAATGAAATGATGAAGATAGCTGAGGAAAGTTCCAAAAGGAAAGTTCCAAAAAGATTGATAATTTCCTAACTAGTCAGAGAAGAGTTGGAAGTAAAGCCAGTATAGGCTACACCGATGAAGGTGAATCATCATAACAAGCTAAAAATGACAACAACAATCAAAGTCAGAAACCTAAAGTGTTGGCATGTCATCACTATGGAAAATTAGGACATACATCAAATGTGTGTAGAAGCAAAGCACAAGGTAAACCTCCTGCTACTCCTAAGTTTAATGGATATTGTTATTACTGTGGAAAGTTTGGACATCCTACTTATGAGTGCAGAGCTAAACAAAAAGATCTTGTTAACAATACTACTGCAGAGAAGATATGCTATACTTGCAATAAGCATGGACACACTGCACAAGAATGTAGAGCAAAAATGAAACAAGTCTAGACACCTAAGGAGAAACCAAAATGTAGACCATATCAACTGAAAAGACAAGGTAACTCATATGTTTGGGATTATAATACATGGACTAATTGTGTTGTATGTGGTCGGTATGGACATATTGCAACAAACTGCTACAGAAAGGGTCGAACTGGATACTTAAGAAGTTGGACAAGCACTGGAATGGCATGTATGCACTGTCACAAGGTCAGACATTTAAGCAAGAACTGTAGAGACCGAGCACCAGATGAAAATCATATATTTGAAAGTGGATATAACATTGCAGAGATCACAAGGTTAAGGAACACTATGTGGAAGAAGGCATCTAGTGAGAATGTTGAGTCAAGTAACACCATCGGTGAAACCTCGTCCACTAGACTGGGTGACATCGGTAATTCCACTTAAAGTGACAAAGCTATGTATGGAATTGACATTTCAAGTGATCACATTTTACATATAGTTCCTTATATATGATGTGCAAATACCAAATCTGCACGAATAAAGATGCACCATGGTTACCTGTCGGTAATCACTACACAAGGTTAACTAGCGACAATACAAACCGATGAAGAAATCCTATGTTAACCGAGCAGAGAAAATTGTAGACTTCATCGAGCTGATAGCTGTATCATACTTAAGGTTAGGTTGAGCATTTAATGCATGAAAGTTTGAGTGGGAATATCGAAAGGGTTTATAAATACACGAAAATAGAGTTTATTATCACATTGTGATTTCAAAGAGTGAAAATTCACAGAGTAGAGTTCGAGTTGAAAAATTTCTCAGAAAGATTGAAAGCAACTACAAATTGAACTGATGATACTCTTCGAGTAAACCGAATAAGTTTCTTTTCTAAACACCTGTTACTCTTTGCTTATTGAAACCCTAGATTTTTTTTATGGCACCGACATCATCTGCAAGCAAATCAAATGTCATTAAGGAGGAACTAGAGCTAATTGTAAGAGCTAATTCTGCTGAGGATAAATTAAAACCACATCTGAAGGTCGCAGCTAAAACAGATGATATGGGAGCTTTTTTGAGTATTCTGGATAGAGTTTTACTATCAGAGGATATTAGGGCATACATTCACTACAAGATAGGTGAAACTGGTGATCATGAGACCATTGCAGCGTATCAACAAATTTGTGGACCGGATGAAAAGTTAAAATTTGAACATAAGAAGATTCAAGAATCAGGGTTACTTAATTTCTCTCATCTCCCACAAAGATTTAGTAATGATTGGATAAGAATCATACTTAGCAGATTTCATGACAACAAATTATGGCTAGATAAACCTATGGAGATCAACAAGAAGATTATCAGTAAGGTAACTGGATACCCTACTACCAATAAAGCCAAATCTTTTTGAAGTTCATCTCGTAACGATGTAGAGAAGAACACTAGAGCACAATGGGATGGTAGAGCCTTAAAGATTTCAATGATCAAGGATCCAGTGGTGAAATTTGTAGCTCATGTCATCAGATACAAGATATTTCAATCCAACAGATTGAACAGTGTACCCTGCAGTGCCGTGGACATGGCTTACAAAATTGTGAAGAAAGATCACCAGGTTGATCTCACTGAAATTCTACTACATCAAGTTTAGGAGAACATGAAGACAATAAGGTCCAAAAAGACTAATACATGTAAGTACGGATCACTCCTTGTGTGCATATTTCTCTATCTACATAAATTTGTGCCCGGTATCGGTAAAGTAACATGGCAATCAGATAAACCAATTACCGCCCAGATTAGTGAAATGATGAAGAGTTTAGGAAACAATTTGAACAATGAATTTGATGCATATTTCAAAGAATTCAAGACTAGGATGCATCAAAGGAGCAGAATTCCAAGGGAATTAGTTGATAAATTTGAAAATGATATAACCTTTGTAGTAAGTACAAATTTTTCTATGATCAAGGTAGTAGAACCTATAATCAAATGGTTGGCACTAATGGGATATGAAATGAATCATGATTTCACTTTGAAATCAATCAATGTGTTGTTGGGATTACCGATAGACATCACTGCCACTAGGTTCGGTACTTATGATGAAGCTAAATCAAGAATATCAACCAACATAGAGATCGGTAAAATGTCTTGTAAGGTGAAGAAAATGAGGAAAGACCTTCATGCTAGGTATGGAAATGTATCAGACTCACCTAAGGATTCACCAGTTAAAGAGGTAACTGAAGGTCAGTTAATGCTAGCTGACAAGCCCTATGACAGTGAGGAAACTGAGTCAAACAAGGACAAGGATACTACACTGGTTCCTCCTACTAAAGATGAACAAGAAAAAGGCATGAAGATAAGATCATCTACTACAGCCTCATCCCCTCCAAGGAAAGAAGAAATAAAAGTGAATAAAATGAGGGCAACTACACCGACAAGGAAATATTTCAAAGGAAAAACAAACCTATAGCTGAGGCACCAAAGAAAAGAAAGAGATTAATAAGTACTAAAGAAGAGTTTGAAGAAACTAATAAAGAAGATGACACCAATTAGTTCAAGGTAGTCAAACACAAGATAGGTACAATTGATGAAATAATTAAAGACATTATTGAGAATGGAAGTCTTGCAGATCCAGGCATAGGCAACTTTGACACAATGTCAATTGAGGACAAGACAAAACTGGAACGTTCTATCATTTAGATGATGATCAAATACAAAAGAGTACCAATGGAGTTTTCATGTCAATTACTGAAGGAACTAGATGATAGAATAAATGTGCAATGGGCTACTACACTAGAAATAGAGAAAAGGAAAAGAGAAAGGTCATTAGTTCGTATAGCTACAACTATGAGCTATGGAGAAGCAAGTGACTATTTGACAAAGTACCAACAAAGATTTTTAGTCAAGAATCGAGCATTGCAGATATTAGATGAGAATGTGGGTGACATGGATGTCAAATGTGATTCGTTATGGACAGCAATTTTGAAAGCTGAAGAGAAAGCTGAACAGGAAGCATTCCTAAATCTGTCTAGGCAGAGACAAAATTCAAAAGGTAAAGGCATTTACATTGATAATGGTAAGGGAAAGAAGGTACAAGATTCTGATATATTGGTTATCGAGGTAATTGATATCACTGATAAGAAGGAAGAGGTAAGAGTATCATAGGATGCACCAGATCTAGTAGAGATCCACTTGAAGAAGAAAACCGATGATGATGTACTTATTGAGGACATCACTAACAGTGATCTTGATGACAAAGATGATGCAGATGTGACTATCGAACCATACAAAGATGAAGCAACCAAAATTATTGATAGTGTGCTCACATCTTTACCAGGTGAATTACCTATACTTGTAGAGGCCGTAGAAATAATTTCACAAGTACAACCCAATGCATCTATCCCCGAGCCAAACAAAGATACAACAAAAACACAAGTACCTACACAACCTGCAGAGACAAATCAGCCTGATATTACAGAGGCATAGTCTACTAAACCAATAGCAATCAAAGAACCAAAAGGAACTGATGAAACAAAGACAACTGAGGTGAACCCCTTCGACACTACTACTGAGACTCCTACACCATCTACCGAGGAGTAGAAGAAAAAAGATACAGTGTCAATTGGGAAGGATACTCTGAAAAGTGGAGAAAGATCTATTATTCTTACTGAGAAGAGGTCACCTCTTGGACAGAAGAAGAAGAAGAAAGAAAAAGGGCCGATCATTATTGATGAAGTGATAATTATTCTAGAATGTGACCTGAGAACCCTGAGCCCCGAAGATTTAATGAAGTATGGGGAATTATGCTCTAGAAAAGCAGGGCAAGAGAAGCTAAAGCAAGAGCATAAAAGAAAAGAAGTTCTCACTAATGTACGAGATATTCTCCAGCAGGCAGTACCTGAAGCGAACATTGATGAGAATACTCCTAAATAGATCAACTTTCTTTGCTTGCTAATAAGATAAATAAACCTAATGTAGATGTTGATAAAAGAATTGAAGAGAGGATAGAGTCTAGAATCCAAGACAAATTGGCAGATAGAATTAGCAAAGAAGTGGCAATAAAGAAGGTAAAATTATCTAAGGTTATCACCGAGGCAAAATCAATTGCTTAGATAATCTATCAATTATTGGTTAAGTTGTGTACTTCAGACACCTTCACTGTAGAAGTCAGTGAAAAGATTAAAGGTTTAGAAGAAAAAATTTAGTTGAGTGCACAAGCCGCTATCACAAAGCCAAATGCTTTTCTCAAGCATATTCACCGAGTACAAGAACTTCGACAGATGATAGCAGAATTAAGGAAACAAGAAGGGAAAATCATAGATCAGGTCATAGAGTTACAGCAAGAACTTATTCCTCACCTAAAGATTTATGAGGCACACATTGTCAAAGCTGAGCAATTAGTGGCAACACCAAAGATTTCGGTGTTGGAAAATATCTTTGACATGCATGCGTAAGTCAGTCTTGAGCATATTTCTCTTACTAACTTGAAAGAGGAGTGAGACAACCTCTTGGCCTCATTGGAGAAAACCCATCAATCAATTTTTGATAAGATGTAAGTATATTGTCCTATATATATATTTTTTTGTATTTGGCATTACTATCAAAAAGGGGGAAACCATGTATATATGCCTATATATGCCAAATAGGTTACAAATTTTGATTGTATACTACATTACCAGGAAGCATGTACCGAGGGGGAGCACTTATGAAGTACTTAGAAATTTTTTTGATATGGATATGTATATGGCGGAGATATAAGGACTATATAGAACATTTTGTCTATATACATTTAAAGTTTTGATACTAATGCCAAAGGGGGAGATTGTTAATCTTTGTTGAGCATTCAAGGTTGTCATTAGTATCAAAAGATGATAAATAGATTGGTCAGTAACTTATATTGAGTTGGTCGGTAACTACAAGCAAGATAGAGTAGTCGGTAAAGTCTTACACTGAGCATTACATAGTTTACCAAGCACCAGCAGACACTGACACCGACAGTCAGTAAACACCGAGCATCACAGTATACATTGAGCAGTTTATACAGTGTTTATCGATGATCACAAAAAATGGCATAGTAATCAGAAATGGCACATTCTTCTATGCAGACGGTTACCACATATCGTAAAATGGTTTACCAAGATCGAGGAGCATTTATTGTAATAGATATTCATTAAATGTAATGTTTATCTTATTTGTAATAGTTGATCTAGGTTAATTCTGCACCGTAGATCTTAGGGTTATGATCATTTTTATAACCTAATTTTTGCTTAAGCGGCAAAATAGAACACTATATATTCAGTATGTTCGCACCACTTTATGAAGAAGTTGAATTGAGATATATGATTCACGAAGCACTTGAAGTCATTGCCTAGCTTTGAGTTAATCAGTTGAAGAATAGAACAGTACACCGAGTAGATTCAGAGAAGGCTACCGAGCATAACAGAGTAAAGATTCATCACAGTCAAGGTGATATTTTATCAGAGAATTATTAGATCTATTTCAGACAATTGAGTGTCAATTAGCAGATAATTTTTCATATTACTTTCTGACAATTATAATAGAGCTTTTGTTAAATCTCTTAATAGAGTAGACTTAATAGTCTTTTATAAATCTCTTAACCAAGTGCACACTTCAGTAGTGTTGCTAAAATCCTATAACTAGGTAGATCTAGCTGATCTGATATGTCACTCCTAACAGGGTGAGATCACCAGAAGTGATCAAAACTTGTAGCCCTAACAGGCAAACATTTTCTATCTACAGTAGTGAATAATTTGTGGGTGTCATCCCCACCGCAGTTTTTACCTTCTAACAATGGTTTATGTGTTACCAAAATACTTGTGTTATGTGATTTTCATATTGATTTCATGTTGTTTACTTTCTTAAGTTAACCAGATGATTGATTTATGCAATTAGATACAAGTCAATTTGGTCGGTTAATACAAATTGCTAATATAGATTTGAAAGGTATTACAAGTGAAAGTTATTGAAGACACTGATTCACCCCTCCCCTCTCAGTATCTATCTCTCCTAATTCCAACACAAAGAAAAATTGAGAGTTATTGATCAAAAGGAAGGCATTGGAATTTTGACACAATGAGACTAATTATCAAGAAGAAGAGATAGAGGAATTATATGAAGGATCTAGAAGCATATCTAATGCATATGAAGGAACTATATCAGATATGTCTGAAAAGAATCAACACCTTACCAAACAAGTCAAAGCACTACAAATTGGACAATAGACTCAACTGGTAAGAATGATTGAAGTCATGAACAACACAAGACAAGCTGAACAAGAAAGGAATATGGCTATTGAAGATAGAAGACAAATGACTGAGAAGTTGGAAGAAAAATAATCTAAAATACTAAGGCTTACCGAGCATCACTTTGAAATTTCCAATCAAATGGTTGTCATGAGTCATGAAGTCAACTGAGTAAACAATGAGCTTGCAAGGAAATTGGAAGATATTGATGAATTAAGGAAAGAGAATGAAAGACTGAATAATGAAGTGAAGATGCAACAACAACATATTGAGATGATAAAGAAAACTGAAGAAAGTACCAAGAGGATGGATGAATTTCTAAATAGTCAGAGAAGACTGGACAACACTACTAGTTTAGGTTATACCAAGAAAGGAGAGTCATCAAAACAAGCTAAACAAAATAATGCTTATGCAAATCCAAGGCCAAAGAAGCTCTCATGCTATCACTGTGGAAAACTAGGTCACACATCAAATGTCTGCAGAAGCAAAGCAAAAGGTATTCCTAATTCTACTCCTAAATTTGATTTGTATTGTTATAATTGCAACAAGTATGGACATCAATCATATGAGTGTAGATCAAAGTTGAACAAGTCACCTAAGAGACACTATATGGAAAAGCATTGTCACACTTACAAAAATCATGGACATATATCATAGGAATGCAAGACAAAGATGAAACAAGTCTACAAACTGAAAAGACAAAATAACACCTATCAACCAAGAAGGAAAGGTAATTCTTATACTTGGGATTACAACACTTGGGTTAATTGCATAGCATGTGGTAGGTAAGGTCATATTGTAGAAAATTGTATGAGATTACACTGGAGAGGAAACTCTAGAAACTAGACAAATTCTGGAATGACATTAAGCAGGTATTCAAATTGTTGGCATTAAGCAGTATTGCCACTAGTGACAACACTTATTTGCATTCTGGATGGAAACCGAGCAGACAGTGCAAACCGAGCAGACAGTGCAAACCGAGCAAACAATGGAAACCGAGCAAGTTAGTACAAACCGATCAGGACAATGTAAACCGAGTAACATCTTGTCTACCGAGTCACCAATGCTTACCGAGTTCAATACCTACCGAGTGATCAGTATGAACCGTGCCTTCACTTCTACCGAGTGCATGACGATGTCGAGTAATGCAGTGGACGCCGAGTATCAGAAAGTCACCGAGTCAGTTTGAAGGAACCGAGTAACCATATTTGGGCCGACTTAGTAGCACTTATGTTTATTTGTCAAGCCGACTGTGTAATTGTAATTGTAATTAATTGTTTGAGACTTGTATATAAACTATATTGTAAAAAGATGAAAAATAATCAAGTAGAATATATGTGAAAGAAAAAAGAAAGGCAGAGATAAGCGAATTGCAGAAGGCTTCAGAAGTATAAGGTTCAGCAAAGACAAATTCATCACAGAAGGTGATCAGTACATCAGAGAATCTCAATCAGCAATCCAGTTGCAAAGCAGAGATCTACTGTTTCATTCTAACAGGTGAATCAGTACTAAATCCTTTAACCGGGTAGACTTAACAGTCTTTGTATAAATCTCTTTACCGAGTGCATACTTCACTGTATGTTTGTAAATCCTTTAACAGGGTGGATTTAGCAATCCTTATTGCTCCTAACAGGGCAGATCATCAGAAGTGATCAAATTGTAAGCCTTAACCGGCCAACTTTATTCTGCAGTATTAAAGCTTTGTGGGTTTCATCCCCACCCCAGTTTTACTTTCTTTTGGAAGGTTTCTAGGTAACCAAATCTATGTGTCATTATTGTGAATGCTTTTAAGTTTCATGCTTTCTGTATGCAAAGGTTAAAAAGTAAAATACATGTTAAAATTAGAAGAAAATTTGGAGTTACTGATTCACCCCTCCCCTCTCAGTAACTTGGTTAATTCCTGAATATTTCCAACAATTGGTATCAGAGCTGCATTGGTTCTCAAGACAAAGCTTAACTAGCTTGAGCAAAGATCCAGGACAATGGAGGTATTCAAACTGAACAAGGTGATTGAAAATGAAAAGCTAGATCTGGAAATGGCCATAGCTAAACTCAAAGAAGCAAAAGAACATCTTTCCCAATCCCTAAGAAGAAGAAAGGAACTTGAAAATCAGATGAATGATCAAAATTACATTGAAGAAAAGATTGAAGATCTTCTTCCCTCAAATAACTCAGATGAAGCAAACAATGCTATCAAAGAACTCCTAGAAAAGAATGGGTCTCTGCAGGAAGAAGTGAGAAAATTGAAAAGAGAACAAGAACTACACTCTACAAGATTCTGTGAGATCTTGGAATAGAGAAACAAGTTGAAAGATGAATTAGATGGAAGAAACATTGAAGTCCAAAACAAAACCCTTCAGCTAGAAAATCTAATTGATCAGATCTCTCATACAAATGAAGAAATTCTAAATCTAAGTTCAGAAGTAGAAAACACAAGAGAAGAACTAAGATCTGAAAAGGAAATCAATCTAAGATTGATGGATGACCTAAACGCTGAAAAACAAATCAATGAAGGAATGCTGAAAAGTCAAGAAGACTTGAATCAGCTGTATGAACGAAATCTTCATAGGCAAAAAGGAAAAGCAGGACTTGGATACAAAGAAGAAGGCGAATCCTCTAAGCAAGGTACTAAAAGAAATCAAAAACCTACTTGTAATCATTGTGGTAAAATAGGACATACTTCAAATAAATGTTGGAACAATGAAAAAGCAGAATTCAATGGAAAATGTTATAGCTGCAATCAACCTGGTCATAAAGCAAATGAATGCAGGGAAAAACCTAGATTCAGAGGTAATTGTCACAAGTGCAACAAACAAGGTCACAAGGCATCCGAGTGCAGATCCAAGACATTTAATCCAGCAGAACAAATTGTGAAAGCAATGTTTGGATGGGACTACAACACCTGGTGTAGATGTCATTACTGTGGAGAATATGGACACATTGGCATGAATTGCATAAAACATCATCTAAGGAAAAGAGACACTACCGTAAGATGTTTCAAATGCACTAAACTTGGTCACATAGCCAGAAACTGCATGAATGCTAATGAAATTGAAGAAGGAAAGAAGAATGAAGCAACTAAGGTCAGGAAACAGGTAAGACAAAAATGGATTCCTAAAGCTACCGAGCAATCCAGTCCAAGTAATGGAATGGATGGCTCTATCGACTCAAACTAAATTTCCAAGGAAGCACTGGAACTGTACTCTCATAGATCAATCTCAAGCAGTTCCAAAATCGAAATTAAAAGAAAAGTCTAAATCAGCATGCAAGATGCAGTGAGATCATAGGGAGGTCGGTATAGTCTTCACCGAGCAAGGTCGGTATAGTCTTCACCGAGCAAGGTCGGTACCTGTCTTTACCGAGCAAGGTCGGAGCATTATGAATTCTCGAGTTCACCGAGTTGCGAAGTCTTTTCCGAGCAATTAATTCTTAGTGGGTGACAGTCTGTCAGAATTCCTACCCTAATTTGAAATGAGCATTAATGACAGAATTGTAAACAAAAAGCAAGTAATCGAACTCATTCTTCACCGCGAATCTTTAAGCACTTTGAGAGCAGAAAACTTCAAGGGCAACCCGGCGATTTAATACTCTTGCGAAAGGAATTTTCTGTGAGCTACCATGGCATCATCCAGCACCTCAGCGAAGAAAGGATCAGATATGTTAGTCCAAGGGGAGTGGAAAGCACCAGATTTTAAGATCATGCCCGCTATTGCAGCAGCCCTAGATCCGAACGGAGCTCAATCTCAGATTCCTCCTAAGGTACTGCTTATCAATGATATCCATAATCATTTTAACTGTTCTATTCAAGAAATGGGAAACCTAGAACTAGACATTGTGTGTGAGGAACTATGTGTGGATGGTACTTTGAAACCCGAGCACAAACATCTGGAAGATAAGGGTTTAGTCCACATTGCACATCTTCCTCGAAACTTTCGAGATAAATGGGTTAGGTACATTCTCAGCCGAGTACACGATGGCAAGATTTGGCTTGAGCAACCTATTGAGATCACAAAGAAAATGATTCATCAAGTTACCGGTCTTCCCATGTTGAGCAAAGCGAAAACTACCAAAACCCTAGGTCGGACGGAACTAGAGAAGAAAACCCTAGCCGAGTGGGATGGTAGAGGCATGAAGGTTAGCAGCATTACCGACGCCGAACTGAAGTTTGGTACACATATCATTGCACACAAGATTTACAGTTCTAGTCGACAGAACAGTGTCTCATGTGAAGCTGTTGACCTAGCATACAAAGTGGTCAAAAACAACTTGACATTTGACCTAGCAGACTTATTGTTGAAACAGTTCAACAAGAACATGGAAAGCATCAAAACTTCCAAAAACAATCCATGTAAGTTTGGATCCTTGATAGTCTGTTTATTATTCTATGTTCAGAAATTCTTCCCTTCAAAAGGAAAAGTTGTATGGAGAAAAGATGTGCCAGTACTTTATGAAATTAATGAATACATTGCAGAAATGGGTGAAAACTTTGAAAGTATCATGGATAATTATTTTGAGTCTTTCAAAGAGAAAATGAATGACAGATTCCGGATTCCACAGAAGTTGGTGGAAGATTACAAAGATGACATCTGTTTTATGGTAGATTGTGATAATGTGTATGTTCAAGCAGTTAAACCGAGAACTGTGTATGTAAAACCTCTTCCTTATGAGGTAAATATTGATGAAACCAAGAACATTATTGAAGCACTTCTAAATCAGCCTGTCAATCCCAAAGCCCCATATTTTGGAACATATGATGAAGCTAAGATGAGAATTGAACTAAGCATAAAGCTTCCACAGGCGGTAAACAAAGGAAAGAAAAGGATAGCTAAAATGCAAATGATAACCGAGGAGAAAGAAGAAATAGGTGAAAAAGAAGAAATAGGTGAAAAAGAAGAGGAAAAGGATGAGAAAACAGAGGAACCAGAACCTGCAAAGAAGAAAGGAAAAGTTTTTATCACTAAGGCATCTGTGCCTCCCACTGTTGTGTTTACAAGGAGAAATACAAGAGGCAAGGTAGAAAAGGCAGATAAAGACATAGTATTCAAAAGGCCTCCTCTAACCCTTCAAGAAAAGCTCAAACTCTTCAGAGATGGATCAGGATCTGGAGTAAGTAACATAAAATCCTTGAGATATGAAACCAGATCGGAAGCAGAGCAGAAGGAAATAGAAGATGCTGTTGTTGAGAAGATGGGACAGTGGAAATACTCTCCTGAAGAAATTACCCCACAGGTTCCAGCAGTTCTATTGAATCTGATAAGAATGAGATGGAGCAATGCAAGGCAAACTGTAATAGACATATTTGATCAAAACCTGAGACAGTTGATGCCGAGCCTGAACAATGATGAAGTAAAGAAGGCACTAAAAGAAAATGAAAATAAAATGACATTGAAGTTCAATACTTGTTTGATTTTGATCAACAATATTGAATCGGTTGTGAAGGCTGCAAAAGCCACATGGAAGAACATATACCACCTTCACCAACCGAGCATTGAAACTGTAATAATAAAGGATATTGAAGATGACAGCGATGAGCAAGAAGAAGACACCGAGGTAGATGATACTGTAAGGATAGCAGCAGAAGTCATTGCATCCCTTCCTACCTCTCCAGTGAAAGTCTCTACATCCAGCCCAGAGACACCTTCAAGCATGGTTGTGACAACTTCTACATTTGTCCAATCATCCCTAGCAACATCAGAGGTAGCTACCATTTCTTCTACCGAGCTGCAGTCTCCTGTACCAGTAAGTTTTCCAGCTTTTGAATCATCAAGTGTAAATATTTTAAGTTCTCCAGTAGAAAGTATACCAGTGTCAATAGCCAGCCCTACTTTATCCACTGTCACTACTACAAGAGCATTAAGTACAGATAAGCCTAAGGCTCTACCGAGTATAAAATTTTTGGGTAAAAATATAGTTGAGGATATAGACCTAGATGAAGAGATAGAGATTCCTACTTTAGATTTTGCAAATCTCTCAGCAGACCAGATGCAGAATATAGGTGAGATCCTCCAAAGGAAAGAAAAACAAAAGAAGCTTAAGGAGGAGAGAGACAAAGAGTATCAAATCATCAAGGATGCTAAGGACATTTTGTCTGATGCATTAGGCATTAAAGTAGACTCTTCCCAGCATGTTTTGTTACAATTGGCAGAAGCAGTTGAGAAATACAATGAGGACTCATCCGGGACAGAAAAGTTAGTTGAAAGAGCCGAGAAGAGATTCAACAATAAAGTGCTTGAGCACATTGCTCAGCACATAGCTATCAACCAAGTGGAATTGTCTTCAGTTTTGTCTAACATAGAGTCTATTTATTCGAATGCTACCTCTCTTTTGGCCAGACTATGCAATTTTGCCGAGTTCACAAAGGATGTCAAAGATAAAATGAATAAAATGGATGAGGATATGAAGATTAGCATACAGAAGCTGCAACTTGAACCAAGTTCAAGCTCTGCTCATCACATGAAAATTTCACATCTATCCAATATGCAGTCTAATCTATTGAAAGAAGACTCAAGGATCCGGTCCACACTGCTAGACATCCAACACATGATCCTTCCCATCATGAATACAATGTATAAGCACATTGAACATTCTAGAACATTGATTCATGACAATCAGTTCTCCATAGCAGATCACATGATTGAACTCTCTGCAGAAATCCAAATTGCTATACAAACATGTAAGATTCTGCAAGAAAGTTGGGACAGAACCCTGGCACTAATAATGAAGGTACATTCTGATTTCTTATCAAATTTTGGATTCTCTCTGTAAATAACTTGTATATGCACCTTTGGCATTATCGTCAAAAAGGGGGAGATATGTATAGAAGGAGAGATATGTATACTGTATAGATTTGTATAAGAAACAGTTAGCACATTGAAAGGGGGAGACAATGTATAAAGCCCTATAACAAAGACAAATTTTGAAAAATCAAAATAAAACTCAGCATGATTCGTGTATATAAATTTTGGCCAATAAGTGTTTTTGTCACTAATGCCAAAGGGGGAGATTGTTGGCATTAAGCAGTATTGCCACTAGTGACAACACTTATTTGCATTCTGGATGGAAACCGAGCAGACAGTGCAAACCAAGCAGACAGTGCAAACCGAGCAGACAGTGCAAACCGAGCAGACAGTGCAAACCGAGCAGACAGTGCAAACCGAGCAGACAGTGCAAACCGAGCAGACAGTGCAAACCGAGCAGACAATGGAAACCGAGCAAGTTAGTACAAACCGATCAAGACAATGTAAACCGAGTAACATCTTGTCTACCGAGTCACCAATGCTTACCGAGTTCAATACCTACCGAGTGATCAGTATGAACCGTGCCTTCACTTCTACCGAGTGCATGACGATGCCGAGTAATGCAGTGGACGCCGAGTATCAGAAAGTCACCGAGTCAGTTTGAAGGAACCGAGTAACCATATTTGGGCCGACTTAGTAGCACTTATGTTTATTTGTCAAGCTGACTGTGTAATTGTAATTGTAATTAATTGTTTGAGACTTGTATATAAACTATATTGTAAAAAGATGAAAAATAATCAAGTAGAATATATGTGAAAGAAAAAAGAAAGGCAGAGATAAGCGAATTGCAGAAGGCTTCAGAAGTATAAGGTTCAGCAAAGACAAATTCATCACAGAAGGTGATCAGTACATCAGAGAATCTCAATCAGCAATCCAGTTGCAAAGCAGAGATCTACTGTTTCATTCTAACAGGTGAATCAGTACTAAATCCTTTAACCGGGTAGACTTAACAGTCTTTGTATAAATCTCTTTACCAAGTGCATACTTCACTGTATGTTTGTAAATCCTTTAACAGGGTGGATTTAGCAATCCTTATTGCTCCTAACAGGGCAGATCATCAGAAGTGATCAAATTGTAAGCCTTAACCGGCCAACTTTATTCTGCAGTATTAAAGCTTTGTGGGTTTCATCCCCACCCCAGTTTTACTTTCTTTTGGAAGGTTTCTGGGTAACCAAATCTATGTGTCATTATTGTGAATGCTTTTAAGTTTCATGCTTTCTGTATGCAAAGGTTAAAAAGTAAAATACATGTTAAAATTAGAAGAAAATTTGGAGTTACTGATTCACCCCTCCCCTCTCAGTAACTTGGTTAATTCCTGAATATTTCCAACAGTCTACACTATCAAAAGCTCAGTCATTTGAGTAAAGATTGCAAAGACCGAGCACTATAATTAAATGTTGATATGAATGAGAACACCATTGATTGAATTAGAAGGAAAATGAGTCAAATGTGGAGAAGATCAATTGAGGATAATGCAAGAAAAAGCACAATAGTTGTTGATACCTCATCCTTTGGGTTAGGTGATTTCACCACCTCCACCTAAGAAAATTAAGTATGGGAACTGAATTTTAATCAGTTATATATTGCAATGGTTCCTTATATCTATTGCATGAATAGCAAATGAACATGAAATAATATGCACTAGGTTGTTATATGTGTTGAACTTGAAATGAGTATAGTTGGTAAAAGCATGACCGAGTGAAATTTTGGTAGTCGGTGAAAGTGATAAGGTTAACTGAGTTGCGTAGTCAATTGAGCATTCATTAGTGTTAACCAAGCTAAATATCAAAAGGATATAGCTGATTTTTTTATTGTTAACTGAGTTGTGGTTAGTGATGCATTTAATGATAAATTTTGAAGCGGGAAATTTTTTTCGGTATAAATACATGTCGTATCAACTCATTTTTCACATAGAGAACTAGAGTGAAACTAGAGAAAAAAGAGAAAGCTTTGAGTAAAGAGATTCCAAGCTTTTAAAATCCATTTGAGAAGTTCACAAACTATTTGGAAGTGATCTAAGTAAGTTTGAAGCAAACTAAGCTATTTACATATAGTTTTCACGAAGCCCTAGATTTGGTATATGCGATGGCATCCTCATCGAAGACCATTCAATCTAAGATTGATAGTGATAAGAAGGTTACACTAATCAAGTCTATGACATATGAAGAACCAAAGTATAAATTGTACCCTGAGGTCGCATCACAAGTTGATGAGAAATGCACATTCTCAAGCATACTGCCTAGGGTTTTATTGGTACAGGACATCTGGTCTTACATTCACTGTAAGATGAGTGAAATAGGATATTTTGAGTTGTAATCCACTTACCAGGAACTTTGCGAGGATGGGAAATTAAAGGATGAGCATACTCATCTAGAGATCAAAGGTTGACCAATGCCCTTCACTTTACGAAGGTATTCAAGATCGAGTGGATTAGGGTAGTACTCAATCGAGTACACGAGGGAAAATGTGGCTAGATGAACCAGTTAAAATCACAAAGGATTTTATACACATGGTCACTGATTATCCAACAAGTGACAAAGCACAATACCTAAGGCACCCACTAAGGAGTGAAATTGAGAAATTGACAGGAGCTGGATGGGATGGTAGAGGTATGCGAATAAACACAATCAACAACCTTGAAACTAGATTTGGAGCATATGTAATTTCTTATAAATTATTCCAATCTAGTAGATTGAAAAATGTTCCTTCTAGAGCTATTGACATAGCATAAAAAATTGTGAAGAAAGGTCTACAGTTAGACCTCGTCAAGTTGATGTTGAGGCAACTAGAAAACATGAGGACAATCCAAGTTGTTAAGACCAACACTTGCAAGTTTGGATCACTATTAGTATGTATCTTTTTCTACTTGAAAAATTCATTCCCCTCAATTGGTGATATTCAATAGGATGTTAAAAAACCAATTATCATGCAAATTGGTGATTTCATAAAGATTTTAGGCCAGAACTTTGAAATAGTAATGGATGATTACTTTGGAAAATTCAAGGAAAGAATGCAAAAGAGAAGCAAGATACCTACACAGTTAGTGGAACAATACAAATATGATATCCATTTTATAGTGGCTATCAACTCCACTCTCATCAAGGCATTTGAACCAAGGACTACATGGTTTCCACCTATGGATTACAAACTTGACACTGACCAAGCATCTAGGTCAATAAAGGCATTACTTGCAAAGCCAAAAGACAAGAAGGAAACAAGGTTTGAAACCTATGAAGAAGCAAAGATAAGAATAAAAATGGATTTATTCATAGTAAAAGTGAGTATAAAATCAAAGAAAATGATGGACACTTTAGTAAAATAATTCATTGATGATGAAGAAGTAGAGAAGTCAGTTGAAGAAGCAACCAAGGAACAATTGTTGATTGATAATAGTGAACATGATGAAGAGGCTAAGTCAAATAAAGAAATACAAGAAGCACCAGTGAAGGCAATAAGAGGTAAAAGTAAATAGGCCAAGACTCCCACACGAGCGAGGACAAGATCCTCTACATGTGTTTCCCCACCTTTGAAATGTGGAGTTGTAAAAATAACAAGGTCAACACCGACAAAGACATACCAAAATAAGAGAGGATCTCATGCATCCACTGAGATACCTAAGAAGAGGAGAAAAGTAATAAGAGTTAAAGATGATATAGATTCTGATGAAGAGGATAATAGTCAATTTAAGATAGTTTTTTAAAGGCATAATTAATTGATGAGATGGTAAAGAATATAAAAGAAATGGGAAGACTAGATCACCCTAAATGAATCAGTATGTACATATGTCTATCGAGGATTAGGAAAAAATGAAGCAATCATCAACATGATGATTATGTATAAAATATTACCAATTGAATTTTCAAATTATATTACCAAAGAGCTATATGATAAGGTATCAACAAGATGGACTTATGCCTTGCATACCGAGAAGAAGGTGAGGGAAAGATCATTAATTTGGCAATGCCAAACCTATCTATTATAGAAATTGAGGATATGATGAAACAATATGCCAAAAAGTTTTTGATGAAAGGAAGAGCATTGAATATACTACAGGGAAAACTTGAAGAGGTTGATGAAGAGAGTAAAGAAAAATGGACTAAAATCTTGAAGTCCAAGGTAGAAGCAGATCAAACTACACTTGTAGTTATCCCCGAGCAAGGTGTTAAAGGAAAAGGCAAAGGTGTACAATTCTGATTATGTTAATCTTACTACACAAAGACCCATTGAAGAGCCCATACACAAATCAGAAACTGAGTAGCCATAAGATGAAACATATGCAGAAGACTTCTATCCTACTGGCTACACTGAGAAAGAGGATACACCTGAGCAGTTAGTGATTACCGAAAATGATGTTAGAAAGCAAAGATCCCCAAGATAACTAAGAGGGGGGGGTGAATCAGTTATCTAATAATTAAACCATTTATCAACTTTAATATCAACTTCAATAGCTTTAAACCATATAATCAATGCAGTAACCAACCATAGAAAGATAATCATACACAATGACACAATAACACAAGATATGTTAACTAGGGAACCTCTTGATCAAAGAGTAAACCCCAGTGGGAATGATGCCCACAAAATGATGCACTAATATGAAAGTTCCTTGTTAGAGGATGGACCCTGTTAGAGTCTTATGAAATACATTCAGTACATATGAATCCCTGTTAGGAGATTTTGAATCCTTGTTAAAAGATTCTAACCCTGTTAGGAGTTATGGAAGACAGAAGGACCCACTACCCAAACAGCTTCAAGGCAAGATCTCTAAACTCACTGTCCAATAGATCTTAGGATTATTCAACAAAATAAGATGAAATATGTTACCACCTTCACACTATGCCAAAACCACACTCTCTTCTACACAAGATCACAAATCCAGATCTTTGTACTTCGCAAGTCTTCCTTCATCACTGAATTAGCTCTATTCTTCACCTCATGCATATATTCGCATCACAACTTTCACAATTTCATATCAAAACTATTACAATCCCATCTTACAACAAGGAAAACATTCCTTCCTTTATACCAAACTCAAATAATTACAAATGAGTCAGCATCCAAATACAAAATAATAATTTCAACATGCTACATCAAAATTACATAAAACTGTCAGCTTCCAAATACAATAACTTTCCAGTCATGTGACCTCAAAGTTTGTGCTATGAACCACATCACCACCAATGATTCTCAAACTTCCCTTTAACTATGCAAAATTAGATTCCATCCCAGTTAGGAGATATCCTCCGATTACCAAAAATCGCTACTCAAGAACATTGCCAGAATACTGCTTTCACCAAAATGCTTATAACTTTCATGAATAAGTGAATTTATTTTTGTGCTCTTAACCATAGGCTAATAAAACACCAAAGAACATACCATCAACTACACATAGCTCAATTTTCAATATAACATGTGTGCAAAACAAAACTATGTCTGCTTCCCTGCTAAACTCCAAAATATCACTGTGTTGACATCAATGACAATCATAGTCATGAATGCAACAACCACTACTATAGAATGAATACCAAAGGCTTCAACATTCATTCCTAACAATCTCCCCCATTGGCATTGATGGCAACATAGATGAAAAACATCCAATGTTCCAAAAATCCAATCATTGTTGCTCAACTGCTCTACTGCTCTTAATCAATCAAATCTTGCTTCATTTTCCTATTCAGTCTCTCAAAAAATGTAGTTCCTCAATGTTTTTCATGATTCTCTCCCCCATTGACATCAATGATAGAAATTCCATCACTATGTCAAACAATACCTCAATGTCAAAGGACACTATTCAGAAAATACATTCACAAGAGTCCTCATGACTCAGCTCAGACACACATACTTCCCCATAGAGGAAGTACCAACATCCAATCCAGAAAATAGATAGGGCCATATTCTACTGGACAGATGCAACCAACTGCATCATTACTCAAAAGTAGGTTGGGGCATAACCCCAAGCATACCTCTTAGATACTCAAATGTATCCTTCGGCAAGGGCTTAGTAAATATGTATGCTATTTGTTCCTTTGTGCTAATGTACTCCAATCTGACTTCTTTATCTACAACTTTCTCTCTTACAACATGATACTTGATCTCTATATTAGTTTTAGAATGTAATATAGGATTCTTAGACATACTAAGTATACTGGTGTTATCACAATGTATAACAATAGGCTCATCAAACTTAATTCCAATATCCTTCAACATTTGCTTCATCCAAATTATCTGGTTACAATTGTTTGTTGCTGCTACATACTCTATTTTTGTTGTACTCTGTGAGATACAATTCTACTTTTTTCTCAACCAAGAAACTAATCTTCCTCCAAGAAAAAAGGCTCCACCACTGGTGCTTTTCTTATCATCAACGCTACCTCCCCAATCAGCATCAGTATATGCACATAGGGTAAAATCATCAGAAGTTTCATACCACAATCCATAGTCCATTGTGCCTCTAAGATATCTCAATATCCTCTTTACTACTACATAATGTGACTCTCTAGGTTCAGCTTAAAATCTTGCTACCATTCCAACTGAATGTTGTATATTTGGTCTAGTGTGTGTCAAGTACTACAATCCACCAATCATGGATCTGTATTTCTTTTGTTCAACTGCTGGTGTTTCATCTTTACTAGATAGTTTATGTCCTATAACCATAGGTGTTCCAACTAGTTTACAATTCTCCATACCAAATCTTTTCAACAAATCATTCAATTACTTTGTCTAACTTACAAAAATACCATCTTTGTTTTGTGTTATCTGTAATCCCAAAAAGTATTTCATTTCTCCAATCATACTCATTTCAAATTTTGTCTTCATTTCATCAGCAAATTTGTCACTAGCTTCATCTTCTCCTCCAAAAATAATGTCATCAACAAAAATAACTATAACTAACAATCCATTCTCAATTTCTTTTGTGTATAAGTTACTATCAGTTGTTCCTTTTGTAAATCCCAATTTTAACAGATACTTATCCAATCTAGCATACCAAGTTCTAGGTGCTTGCTTTAGTCCATACAATGCTTTCTTTAGTTTACATACCATGTCTCCTTCTTGAGTCAAAGGAAAACCTTCAGGCTGCTCAATGTAGACTTCTTCTTCCAATTCACCATTCAGAAATGTTGACTTCACATCCATCTGATACACTTTGAATTTCTTAAATGCTGCATAAGCCAAAAACTCTTACTACTGCAAGTCTTGCCACAGGGGCAAAAGTCTCTTCATAGTCAATTCCTTCTTGCTATGAGTATCCCTTACATACCAATCTTACTTTATTTCTAATTACTTCTCCTTGTTCATTCATCTTGTTCCTAAATACCCATTTAGTTCCAATCACATTTTTGTCTTTAGGTCTAGGGACCAATTCCCATGTCTTGTTCTTTTCAATCTGATCCAATTCTTCTTTCATAGCTTTAACCCAATGTTCATCTTCACATGCTTCATTAGTAGATTTAGGTTCAATTTGAGAAATCAAACATAAATGTACCTTCTTTCTAGTCATAACTCCTCTGTCTAAACTTCCAATCACTTGTTCAATAGGATGATGTCTTGATATATACCTATTAGGTGTCATAGTCACTGATCTTTCTTCAACTGTAGATTCTTCTCTATTTTCTTCAACATGACTTTCATTAAACAATTCACTGTTAGTCTCAAAAAAAATTTAGTAGTTTCAATGTTAGGCTGAGGTTTAGTTTCTTCATCAAATTCATAATCAAGCATTCTTTCCTAAATTTTAAACTTCTCATCAACTTTTACATTTTCACTTTCAACAATAGTCTTAGTTCTCTTATTGTAACATCTATATGCTTTTCTTTTCAAAGAATATCCAAGAAAAATTCCTTCATCACTTCTAGGATCAAACTTTCCTATATCATCATCTCTCTTAATATAACATTTGCTTCCAAAAATTCTAAAATACTTAACTGAGGGTGCATGTCCAAACCATAATTCATAAGGTTTCTTGTCTATGTCTGCTATGATTTGTACTCTGTTCATTGTATATACTGCTATATTCACTGCTTCTCTCCAAAATGTCTTTGCCAAATCACCTTCAAACAACATAGCTCTAGCTGCTTCAGTCACTGATCTATTCCTTCTTTCTACAATACCATTTTGTTCAGGTGTTCTAAGGGCTGAAAACTATCTCTTAATACCATTTACTTCACAAAAAGTGTTAAACTCTTTAGATGTAAACTCTCCACCTCTATCAGATCTCAAACATTTAATCCTCATTCCTGATTCATTCTCAACTTTATTCTTCATGACCTTAAACTTATCAAATGCTTCAGATTTTTCTTTCAAAAATGCAATCCACATCATTCTTGTAAAATCATCAACAAGAATCATAAAATACCTTTCTCCATAGAATCCTCCAGTCCTAGTAGGACCGCTCAAATCTGTATGAACAATCTCCAACTTCTCTGTAGATGTGAACTTCTTGCTAGGAAATGAAATCCTTTTCTACTTAGCCATCACACATTCCTTGCAAATCATGTTAGTAGGCTTCATAATCTTAGGTAAATCTCTTATTGCAAGTGTAGAACTTACTTTCACAATATTATCAAAGTTTATATGATAGAACCTTCTATGCCATAACCAACTATCATCAATCTTAGTCATCAAACATGTCATCTCAATAGGGTTCAACTGAAGTACATTACATCTGGTTCTAGATCCAGTTCCAATTAGATTTCCATCTTTATCCTTTATCACACAAGTTTTCTCAGTAAACAAAACTTGATATCCTTTATCCACTAACTATCCAACACTCAAAAGATTATGTTTCAATCCATCAAGGTAAACATCATCAGTATTAGTCTTTCCATCAAGAGTAATAGATCCTATACCTTTAATCAAACAAGGTGCATTGTTACCAACTCTAACAACTCCATCATAATTGTTAAACTTTATAAACTTTCCTTTATCACCAGTCATATGATGTGAACAACCACTGTCTATAATCCAATCAGCTTTCTTTTCAACTTGGGAAACTAAGGCTTTCTCTTCCTTGACATTAGATTCATAATTTTCTTCCTTAATTGCTACAAATCCTATGTCATCAAAGTTATCATTATCACTGTCACTCAAATGTCTTTCAATTCCTACTTCAATTTCTTCATCATTTGCATAACAACATTCTTTAGGTCTTCTAGGCTTGAAATTGTTTCTATACTTCTTAACTCTCTTAGGACACTTAGATGCAAAATGACCATATTCTTGACATGTCCAACATTTAAAGATTTTCTTACCATCTGGTTCTCTTTTCACAAGAAATGCAATACCTTCTTCAATCTTCTTATCTTCATCAAATTTGGATCTACTACTACTGGCATAATCTCCATTCACACTTGTACTTCTAGACAAAGTAGGTCTGATGCTAAGAGCACTGAATGTTGTCTCCACTCTAGGTAGTTCTCCTGATAATCTCAAATTCATCTCTACTACTTCCAATCTTCCAAGAAGAGTCTCTCTTGAAAAGTTTGGTGTACAAGGTATCACTTGTTCAATCATTTGTGTAGTCTGCCTGAATACCGATGTCAATGTTCTCAGAATCTTCCATATTACTTCATTCTCTGTCTTTTCACCTCCACAAGACTTTATTCCTGCAACAATTTTTGACATCCTACCAATATAGCTTCTAACAGATTCATCTTCCATCATTCTTATGTCTTCAAATGCACAAATCCAATTATGTAACCTAGCTTTCTTTGCATGTTCATCACCTTCAAAAGTAGAATGTAAAGCTTTCCAAATATCATAAGATCTAGTTAAACCTTTTACCTAATTGTATTCATTCTCTGGAAGTGATGATAAAAGTGCTTCTCTTGCAAGTATGTTACACATGAATAGATCTACCTCATCTATAGAACTTGATTTAAGACTGTCTTCTTCAATTATAGTTCTCTCATTCTTTGTAATCAACCAATAGCCTGGTCCTAAACACAAGAGATGTGTCTTCATCTTTTCTTTCCAGCTGTCAAAATTTACTCCATCAAACTTAGGGCTTTCTTTCCTAAAATTCACGATAGATCTCCTTAAGTTTTTAAACTTCTCTTTCAAGGACCTGTCACTCTGATACCAATTGTTAGAAAGCAAAGATCCCCAAGATAACTGGGAGGGGGGGTGAATTAGTTATCTGATAATTAAACCATTTATCAACTTCAATATCAACTTCAATAGCTTTAAAGCATATAATCAATGTAGTAACCAACCATAGAAAGATAATCATACATAATGACATAATAACACAAGATATGTTAACTAGGGAACCTCTTGATCAAAGAGTAAACCCCGGTGGGAATGATGCCCACAAAATGATGCACTAATATGAAAGTTCCTGGTTAGAGGATGGACCCTATTAGGAGTCTTATGAAATACATTTAGTACATATGAATCCCTATTAAAAGATTCTAACCCTGTTAGGAGTTATGGAAGACAGAAGTACCCACTGCCCAAACAGCTTCAAGGCAAGATCTCTGAACTCATTTTCCAATAGATCTTAGGATTATTTAATAGAATAATATGAAATATGTTACCTCCTTCACATTGTGCTTAAACTGCACTCTCTGCTACACAAGATCACAAATCCAGATCTTTGTACTTCGCAAGTCTTCCTTCATCATTGAATTAGCTCTATTCTTCACCTCATGCATATATTTGCATCACAACTTTCACAATTTAATATCACAACTATTACAATCTCATCTTACAACAAGGAAAACATTCCTTCCTTTATACCACACTTAAATAATTACAAATGAGTCGGCATCCAAATACAAAATAATAATTTCAACATGCTACATCAAAATTACATACAACTGTCGACTTCCAGATACAATAACTTTCCAATCGTGTGACCTTGAAATTTGCACTATGAACCACATCACCACCAATGAGTCTCAAACTTCCCTTTAACTATGCAAAATCAGATTCCATCCCAGTTAGGAGATATCCTTCGATTACCAAAAATCGCTACTCAGGAACACTGCCAGAATACAGCTTTCACCAAAATGCTTATAACTTTCATGAATAAGTGAATTTCTTTTTACACTCTTAACCATAGGCTAATAACACACCAAAGAACATACCATCAACTGTGCATAGCTCAATTTTCAATATAACATGTGTGCAAAACAAAATTGTGCCTGCTTCTCTGCTAAACTCTAGAATATCACTGTGTTGACATCAATGACAATCATAGTCATGAATGCAACAACCACTGCTACAGAATGATTTCCAAAGGCTTAAAAATTCATTCCTAATAGAAGTGTTAATTAAATATATCACTAAAGGTGATCCTAATGATGAAGTGAAGAAAGATGAAGATGTTACTGCTACTGCCAAGAACACTGAGGAAGACAAGATCACCAAGGTAGCTACAGTAAAATATCAGGTAACTTACCAATTTTGGTGCAAGCTATAGACATTGTTACCCTAGAGAAACCCAAGGAGAACACACCCGAGCACCAAATGGATACTACCAAAGAGAAGGGTGGAGAAGGAAACAAAGAGACTACCGAGCCTGAAACAAAAGAGGTAGAATTCAAAGGAGATGAAACATAAGAAAATGTAGATGTTTCTACAATGGGTACAAGGCCATAAGCCCAAGGACCTCAGACCAAGGGAATAGCTAAAGGGAAAGACAAGGAGGAAAGTATCTCCACTGAGCAACCAAAGTCAAATATAGAGATGAAATCTCTAGTTCCATATGGGCAATCCCCCACATCTAGTAAATAGGAGAAGAAAAAGAAGAAGACATATGGTAAAGATTTGGTCACCCTAGATGAAGTCATTGAAATGCCTTCATGTGACCTGAGAACCTTAGACTCTGAAGCTCTCAGGAGATATGGAGAAATATGCACAAGGAAAGAAGCTCAGGAGAAGTTGAAACAAGAGACAAAAATAGGTGTGAGAAGATGTAAGAGAGATTCTAATGCAGGTATGTTGATGAGGAAACTCTCATCCTTGAGCAGCTTGAAACACTTACCGGGCATATCAATTCTCTAAATGTTGATGCTAAGAAGAAAATAGAGTTGAATCTAAGATTCAATTCAAGATAGCAGAGAAAATTAGCCATGCAGTGGCAATTCATAAGGTGAATTTATCTGAAACCATAAGTGAAATTGAAACTCTAATTCAATAGATAATCACCACTTTGAAGAATATTTGCACTACCAACTCCTTCACTGTAGGGATAACAAAAAAGTTGAAGAAATTAGATGATGATCTGTAGAAGAGTGCATAAAGCTTAATTACAGAACCCAATTCATTTAAAGCACACTATGAAAAGTTCAAGCATACACATGGGTTAAAAAATGATCTTAGAAGAGAACACGACAAGATAAAGGATCAAACAACCAAGCTTTAAGAAGAGTTGTTACCACATGTTGAGGTGATGCAGAGGCATGTACAAAAGGAAAAGGATCTAGTAGCTACTCCCAAACTATCAGTAGTAGATCATATATTCAACATGCATGCAGAAGTTGGTCTGGAGAAGATTGCCTTAGAAAGTTTGAAAGAGGAATGGGAAAACCTCTTAGCCAACTTGAAGAAAACCCATCAATTTATTTTTTTATAATTTGTAAGTGTAATCACCTAAAAATGGACAAAGACAATTAAATGATAAATCAAGGCAAATCAAAGCAAATCAAGGACATAATTGAATCAATTGAATCACAATGCATAATTAGGCAATCAAAATTAAAATCAAGTCTAAATTCAATACGAATCAAAATTGAGAGTATTTTAATCAAATGCAATCAAATCAAAGTGCAATTAAATCAATTAATTGTATAGTCCTGGATTAAATCAAATTCAACCCATTCAAGGGGTGCATGGCTAAAATAAATCAATTTAATCAATTAATAAATCCTAACTTCCCTCAACAACCACAAAGAGAGGAAATTCAATAAACCAATAGGATTTGAGGAAAGGCATTCACATGGATCAAGCCAAATTCAATCTCAATCACTCAAAGTGAAAGAGAATCTTGTCCATTGATCTTGTCTACTTGTCCCAAGCTTTGAGGACACAAAATTTACATTTTCTTCAATGGGTGGAACCAAAGACTCAACCAAGGCTTAATCATGATCAACTACACTACACCCCCTACCATTGAGAAAATCTACAAAAGGAAGACCAAATTCATTCATAATTCAATAACCACACATTTGAGAATTGCATTGAACTTCTTGCAATTTGAGTTGAGAAAGGCATTTGAGAGCTTAATTAGCATTTACTTTGATTTAATTGTTAGCTTTAGCTTGTTTATTTTATCATTCTCATTCTAGGACTATCATTAATGGAAGCTTGCTGAGAGCTATTCATTAACATTCTTAGTTAGAGAGCCATAGGATGCTCAGTTGATCATTAATTTTCTAAATAGTTGTTCTATTGTGGTTTATTTAATTACTATTTCATTTATTGTTCAACCTTAATCCTATGAAGGTACTTTCCTTAGTATACAAAATGGCGCCCACTGTGGGGTAGAATGCCTCACTTTATTAAACGCTCGAATTTATATCATTTTTATCAAATTTTCATGTGTTTAACTCTTGATCTTTTCAGGAAACAATGCTTTTGACAGGTTAAAGGGCACTTTTGCATGATAAAATGGCACTTTCAAGCACTATTATGGCGCTTTTGTGATAAAGTTGTGCGCCTTTGCATCGATCTGTGGTGCTTTTGATCCTTCTATTTTCTATCTATCATTCTTACAGTGCTTCTGCACAGATGGACAACACATTTTCCCTGACTACTGAGCACTTTTGATATTTTACTGAGCGCTTTTACATCATTTTTACCGCCTTTAATCAATTCTGCAATGCTTTTACAAATTATTTGTGCACTTTTGAGTTTACTGACAGAGTTAAATAGCGCTTTTAATCAGATTAGCAGTGCTTTTAAGCATTTTAATAGTGCTTTTAAATTTAAATGGCACTTTTAAATTCAAAGGGCACTTTTGCATAAACTATGAATTTTTATTATCTGATTGTGGTAAAATGATTTTTATGACTCTGCAGGATGTGTGATCACAAAAAAGTAAAAAAACCAGAGAGAAAATACAATAGAGAAGGCAAGGCTTTGACTAAGAAAATCAAGAGGGACAACTTTGCTCACATCAAATCAATTCTTGAGGATTCACAAGAGGAAAATCAGGTTTATGAGAACTACCTTAAAGTTGTAGAAGCATATAAGACTAAGTTTGTTTCACTTAATTGGATTTTCTCTCCTTAGTTCAAGTTTTTCTCAAAAATTGCAAATAAGGCTTTAAGATTCAATTCAAACTTTACTTCTTCAAATTCATTTTGGTTTCCCTCATTGTTGTTGTTTTTGTTGACTAACTTTGTTGGAGGAAAGCACATTGGAAAGGAACTATAGCCATGGTAATGTTGAAAATAACCAAAATCACTTTAAAATGCCCCTAGCCTATGCTAGCTACAAGGAAAGGTAAGCCTTAAACTGGTGAATATTTTCCCTTAAATTGTGGCTTTGGAGCATTTTGAAAATCTAGTAATTACAAAAATAGCCTATCTTTGTTTGAGAAGTTTAGCATTTAGGCCTATGCTCTTCACTTCTTCTAGTGAATCAAAATGCCAAAGGTGTTGAATTTTTCAATTAAGAAGAAAGGTTGAGGAATCAAGCACATAAGATCAAAGCCCCTTGTTTGTGGAAGAGAGTAGAAATACTCAAATTCCTATAGTTAGTGGGTGAAAGAAATTGAATAACATTATTTATTGTGTTTGGGAACTAAAGGAAAAGTTAGGGATATGCTCTTCACCTTTTGGTGAACCAAATTCGCAAAAACTTGACCTTAACTCCATTTCCTTGCTTTACATGAACATGCTAGAACAATAGTGGGCTCACCTCCCAAGTTCTCCTTAATGAGGCTGGTGAGAGGGACAGCCCAAAGTGGGATACGCTTGTTTTTTTTGTGAGAATCCAACCCACTATAAAATGAAACTCATGCATCCTTAATGGGGTGTGTGACAAAAGGATTTTAAATTTTTTGAACTTCCTCTAGTAGTCCTTTTGGACTGCGCCAAATCATACTTTTGTGCATGTGGGAAGCCCCTTAACATACTTGGGGGATGAAAGTTTAAGATCCATTTTGAACGCAATCCACACTAAATCCTTGATAAATTAGCAAGCCTACCTCATTAGAGCCATTTAAAAGCCAAATTTGACCTAAGGTAAATTGCTTGGAAGAATTTCTTGTGATAATTGATAAAATCATTGTGTTGTGCTTGAAGGTCTTTGATTACAAAAAGAAAAAATCCATTAAGATCCAAAAATCAATTAACAATAAAGATTCAAAAGAATATTATATTCACAAGAATTCAAGAAATGGAAACATTATCCAGCCAATTCTAATTAAGAACATTGTTTCCTTACCTCTATGATCAAGAAGAACATTATGAATGACATATCTTTGATAATTCAAAATTTGATCAAAAAGAATATCATGAAAACCCTATGTTTGATAAAAAAAATATCCTAATGATAAACCAATATTTGATGAAGAACCTATTTCAAAATATCAAGAGAATCTCATCTTTGATAAAGGAAATCAAGAAGAATTAGTCCCATCTCAACAATATTCATCATATGACAACTCTTTGAGAAACACAAATACATCAAAATATCCTTGGGATAGATCATTTACTCCTTTGGGAATTTCATACGAATCAACTTTGGAAAAACTCCTTGAAAATGATCTCATCACGTTGCCTCAAATCACTTCATGTGGTTTTATCTTTTTGAGCAACTATTGTGCATATCATAGACATAATGAGCATGAAACTTTAGATTGCATGGAGTTGAAACATAAAATCCAAAATCTTATTGATGATGACATAATTGAAATTGAAAATCCTAATGAATCATTTAATGAAGATACTACTCTCAAGAAAGATTAAACTTATGAACACATGTATAGTAGTGGTCCTCTTATAGCTTTCACCTATTCCACCATTCCTCCATTTCATATAGAAGCAAAGCTATCCAATATTCCTCCATCAAAAAAAGATCCAAACAATTTTCATAATGACTATGTATACCCTCAAGGGCTACCTCTAAAAGAGATCCAAGCTAACCTACATCTTGCTACAAACTTCTTTCATGCTTCAAAGGTTATAGACCTCAAGCCTTCATGCGCTAAAATGCCTATTGTACCTATTTAAAATTAACATCCCTCATCCCTTCAATAATCCCTCATGTAGATCCAAACTCCTACATTGTCCTTAGAAGTGGCTCCATGTCAAGAGACTAATCAAAAGTGTAAAGAAACAAGTCTTATGAAGGATCAAGATCAAGATAATATCTCTCCTTATCCTATATTTGACCAAAGTCCCATATCCCAAGAGTCCCATGATGAATCCTTCATACCCTTCCATTTCTTTCAAGAAGATATCCTTCTATCTCAAACACCCCATATTCCTTCACTTCTTATATCCTACCCATCTCTTAAGGAAGATCAAGGTATTCCTTCCATCTCTAATGAACTTATCGAAAATCAAAAGAAAAGTATCCTTCCTAGGCTATCAAAAGATCCTTGTCAAGATCAAAGTACCCCAACATCCACTTTTCATAAGCCTCCATATCTATCTCAAGCTTCAACTACTCTTATCAAATTCATTCCTATCAAAACTACATATAAGCCTATTGGTACAAAGATAAATCTGAAAGATGAAAGCCTTGGCCATGAAACTCACAATAAATATGTCGATATCCATCCCACATCCCATGTACCTCTATTTATGCATAAGCATCATCCTTATACATCCTCCAAATCCATCCTTGGTCCCTATATCCCTAAGTTGAAACCTTCATATCTTCCATCCATATTGGGTCCTTATATCCCTCCATCAATCTTTCCTACCATCCCTATCCCACCATCCCCTTACCTTACCATGTATCAAGATCAACAAAGACATGCATACTTGAGAAACCAAGCACCCATCCATGTCAATCCTCCATATCAGACCATCCATATGAACCATCCTTATCAACCTTATTCATCCACCAATCCCAAGTCTTTTGGAAGTAGTTTGAATGCGCAACATAAAAATCAGAAAACCAAGAATCCACTTATGTATGAAGAGCACCATGTCCCATCTAATTGACATGTGAATGAAATAAAAAAATAAATACTAAAGAGACCACAAAGTTCCATCAAGAAAAAGAAAAATCAAAGAAAATATGGGTTCCTAAATCCCTCATTGAAGAAATGCATTCTAAAGCATCCAAAAGGAAAGAAAAATCAAAGAAAGTGTGGATTCCCAAGTCACTTTTGAAGGACTTACACATGAAAGAGAAATCAAAGTTGACATTCAAGCTTCCAAAGGATTCCACTCCACATTCTCCCAAACATGTTCCATCTTATCCATTTATTTTGGGTCCTTGTGTCCCAAGATCTGTATCATTTACTACATCAAAGTCTCAAGCTATTTCACCCATTTTTCCTCCATTATTCCACTACCCTTCAAGGTGTGTATCGATGTTGATCTTGATAATACTTCTTATCCTCCTATTCCTTATTCTTCCATTCTATTTTTCACACCCACACATGGAAAGACTTATTATCCTCTCATTCATTATCCTTCCATTTCCATTATCCAATCCATCACATAAAGCTTTAGCCACTCTCTACCTTATCCACCATATCACCTTTCCACCTCCCTATCAACATCTTTGAGTATACCTTTCAGCAGCTTTGGCTTATTATATCATACCTTTTCAAGGAGTATCCAAAGAGCATGAGGCTTGAGTCCATCCAAAAAGAAAAAAAAAAAAAGAAATGAAAAGAAATCCATCCTATGGTGAAAACCACTTCTTGTGGCATCTTGGACAACTACCATGATGAAAACCTAGTAAATAGGCATCATGCGTAATTCCTCTCTCTTGCACTTTACACTTGGGGGCAAGTTTCATCCATCATATCCTCCATCTTTCTACCATTGATCTCACTTGCATCTGTATTACATCTTTCACCTTTGATTTTGACAAGGTTGAACATACCCATGAGCATTAAGTATCTTGACATGAGTTATCCTATCCATCAACCTATTCACTTGTTGCATTCATGCTACCTTATCATGATCTTGCTTATCCTAAATCTACCTTCATTATTCCTAAGAAGCCTTCCCATAATCCCAAACCACTCACTCATAGCCTTCACCACCCCTTTATCATGATTGTGTGATCTTATCCACATTGATCCCTTAATCTTGAACCAATTGAAAAATAAAATAAATGAAAAATATGTTATAGAAAGTCTCTTGATATGTCCACTCCTTTGGACCATTGTCATGACACCAGGTCATTATTCCATATGCTATCCAACACTGCATCATTGGCCTATATTGAGATACTATTTTCCCTAGCTTGGATAATCTTGAGGAGATGGTCCATGGGTAACACACTTGCTTCATCCATCATTGCCTATTCATTGGTAAATCATCAGTTTGCAAATCCATCTTTCATGTCCTATACCTTGCTAGACATTGGAGGAAATTCAATGTGATCTTGCTTGAGAACTAGTGATCTCTAAAAATCTAAAAAAGTGAAAATGTTCCTCAGAAAAATCCAAAAACAACAAAAATCTAAAAAATCCAAAAACATAAAAAATCTTAAAAATTCAAAAACATCAAAAATCCAAAAAAATCAGAAATTTCTGAAATTCCAAAAAAATCTAAAAAATCTAAAAATAAAAAATAAACTCTCAAAAGCAGCATTGCCCAACAAACCACTATCTTTTCCAAATCAAAATGGGGGCACCAATCCGAATTCAATGAGCTTAGCAAATCAAACATCAAATTGGCTCAAATCATTGCATCAAAATTAAAAAATGGCTACACTTGAGCTTCATGATCAATACCACATTTCAAACATCCAAATATTTGATCTAAACAACAACATTTGACAAATCAAATCAAAATCTAAAAAGCTTAATCAAATAAAAAAAATCTTCAAAACAACAAATCAGATCAAAATCTAAAAGGCTTAAACATAACTAAGGATCAAAGTGGATGAAGTTTTTGAAATATGGATCTACCAACAAAAGAAAAAATGTTCAAAGTGATTACTTGATTGGTGAAGTCATGTCTTTTTAGAAAATCGATGATGATTGACTAGATGAGCGATGATGAAGACATGATATTTTCTTGATTTATGCTTGAATATTTTCCATGTTGATTCATAGCAATATGTGAATCCATCTAATGACATGATCATCAAAGAATCATCGAGGACATTTGTATATGAAAGGGATCAATTCTTTGTTTGTTTACTTGCAATATTAAAATCCGAGGAAAGAGTTATTCATATCATCATGGTTGAACCAGTGAGGGTTGTACCAATTTCATGTTCCAAAAGGCTCAATGATGAATATAAGCTCCAAATTTTTTAATAATGACAGTTAGTTGCATGCATCCTAGAATAAATGCATTTAAAGTAGTTGTCTTTCTTAGCTTCAAAATTTTACTTTGCAAGAGGAAAAATTGAAAAAGGGGGTAGATTTATCATCATCAAAAGACCAAATCAAGATGCATCAAATGATTAGTGATATCATCAATGGTACATCATCAAATTTCTTGAGATCTACATCATCAATGTTCATCAATATCATCAAATTTCTTGAGATCTACATCATCAAATGTCTATCAATGTATAATCGAAGTCTTGATTAACATAATCAAAGATTGAAGTATCCATCATCAAAAATCATGTTCAATCTAATCATCAAAGGAACATCAATATCATCAAGATACATTATCAAATGTTTGATCCATCAAATGATTCATGCTTCATCAAGGGCACAATCAATAATCAATCATGTTGATCAAATAGGGGCAACCTAATCCTATTCATCACCTTCTCTTCTACCAATCTCTAATTTTGCATCATGAGAACATCCACTCAACCTCATATCATCAAAACATCTAATCATATCATGTATCAAATATCAATCAATCAAATCATCTAATTGATCATCTAACGTCAATCAATTTATCATCTATTTTCTCATCTTGAGCACATCAAATCTCCTAACTCTATATCTTGAGGAAGGAAAATCAGTGTTTTGTCTCTCTAGATCTTGAGAATGAAATATCAACCCATCAACTTATCCTATCAGATTGACATCAACATCAACCAAGTGATTCTAACTGACATCAAATGATACCAAACCATCATCAACTTATCTAGAGTATCAACATCTTATCAATCAAATCTTTTCTCATCAAATTCTCTCATGATCGGGGTATTCTCAAATTTCTATATCGGGAAATGAATCAAAATTTCCCAATCTCAACTAAATCAACCACAATCATTTCAATTCATTTCCCGAGGGGGCATGCAATCATATCATCATCAAATCATCAAATCAGGAGAACGATCATCAAATCAAAGCGTAATCTTTTATCAAAAAAAAATTTGTTAATCAATCGAATGGGGGCATTGCATTAGGGAATCAATCATCAAATTAGGCATCGCATCAAAAAATCAACCATCATATCAAAGATCAAGCATCAGATCGATCATCAGAATGACCATCAGAGAACAACATCAATTGAAATGAACACCATCAAGAACTGCACCAATTCCATATCAAAAATCAAGAATCGACCATCAAAATAACATCAACTGAACATCAAAGATTGACCATCAGTGGAATCAGGACCTATCAGTAGCAAGATTATTCTTTGAATAGACATGCTTCGCACATCAACTCAAAGAGGGGCATTTGTAATCACCTAAAAATGGACAAAGACAATTAAATGATAAATCAAGGCAAATTAAAGCAAATCAAGAACATAATTGAATCAATTGAATCACAATGCATAAGTAGGCAATCAAAATTAAAATCAATTCTAAATTCAATACGAATCAAAATTGAGAGTATTTTAATCAAATGCAATCAAATCAAAGTGCAATTAAATCAATTAATTGTATAGTCTTGGATTAAATCAAATTCAACCCATTCAAGGGGTGCATGGCTAAAATAAATCAATTTAATCAATTAATAAATCCTAATTTCCCTCAACAACCACAAAGGGAGGAAATTCAATCAACCAATAGGATTTGAGGAAAGGCATTCACATGGATCAAGCCAAATTCAATCTCAATCACTCAAAGTGAAAGAGAATCTTGTCCATTGATCTTGTCTACTTATCCCAAGCTTTGAGGACACAAACTTTGCATTGTCTTCAAAGGGTGGAACCAAAGACTCAACCAAGGCTTAATCATGATCAACTACACTACATCCCCTACCACTAGGAAAATCTATAAAAGGAAGACCAAATTCCTTCATAATTCAATAACCACACATTTGAGAATTGCATTGAACCTCTTGCAATTTGAGTTGAGAAAGGCATTTGAGAGCTTAATTAGCATTTACTTTGATCTAATTGTTAGCTTTAGCTTGTTTATTTTATCATTCTCATTCTAGGACTGTCATTAATGGAAGCTTGATGAGAGTTATTCATTAACATTCTTAGTTAGAGAGCCATAGGATCCTCAATTGATCATTAATCTGCTAAATAGTTGCTCTATTGTGGTTTATTTAGTTACTATTTCATTTATTGTTCAACCTTAATCCTATGAAGGTACTTTCCTTAGTATACAATAAGTATATACAAGTTTTGGCATTATTACAAAAAATGGGGGAAGATATGTATACTTACAAAGGAAGAAATCATGCATAGTTAGTATGTATACTTACCGAGGCATATAGACAAGGGGAGTTTACAATTTTGAGTATATAGTTTTGAAGTTTTGAAAATTTTGCATAAGGCATACATATGTGTTTTTGTCACTAATGCCAAGGGGGGTGAATCTTAGTGTATATGTTTTCATTAGTGACACACATACAGTCGGTAAAGGAAGAAAAAAGGCTAGTCGGTCAATAATCTAAGTATAGTAACCGAGCAAAGCACAAGGTAGAATCTGATAGAAATCGAGCATAGTCATGACCAAACACTCACACCAAGGCAGATGATTACTGAGCACCAAGTATAGTTATAACCAAGAATTCATATATACTAACCGTCAATAATTTACCAAGTGATGAATGCGGTGTATACCAAAAAAAATAGGAAAGACATAAAAGTTTGTAATGGCATAAAATGCAAGGTAAATGGTTTACACCGATCTAGAAAATGATTTACAAAGATCAAGGTGAAGATTAAATGTGGATGTAATAATTTAATGGTTGATGATCCCTATGTAATGATGTTTTAGGTTATTCATTTGGATCATAGATCTTAGGTTTTCTAAATGATGCCATAACCCTAATTAGGTTAAAATCATTTGATATAAGAATTGTCAAGATGTCATTTTTACATGTACCACACATGAAGTAGCTGCCAATATAGACATCTAAAGATCAGATAGGGTTGTGAAGTTAAAGTATTGATAGAGCATTCAAGGATTGAATCAATATTAGATCAGAAGGCTACCGAGAAGAATTTAGAGAAGAAATATCTCACAGCAAGGTGATAACAGTTAAGTACTTATCAAATCTGAAATCAAGAAAAGTTAGTTGCTATATATAGATCAATTCTATTGTTACTTTCTAAAAATTGTGGCAGACTTAAATATCTTAACAAAGTAGACCTAACAAGTCTTTTTATAAATATCTTAACCCCATGCACACTTAACAGTGTTGCTTAAATCCTTTAACAAGGCATAACCTCACATATATTTATTGTTATTCCGAATAGGGTAAGATCCTCATAAGTGATCAAATATTGTAGCCTTAACCAATAAACTTTATTACTGCAGTTATTGAATCTTTGTGGGTGTCATCCCCACCACATTTTTTACCTTCTAACAAGGGTTTTTGCAATACCAAAATACGTGTGTATTGTGTATGAAGTTTCATGGATGTTTCAATGTTAGATTAGAAACCACTTTCTATTTTTAGAAATTTTATGATCAGATGAAAAGATAACATGTCAGGCATTAATGAATTACATTGTTATAAGGATTCAGTTGAAAAAGTTTTTGAGGTTACTATTTCACCCCTCCCCTCTCTATACTCACCCTTTCCATAATCCCAACACTTTGTATCCTCTTTACTAGTTCTTCTTCCCTTTCTCTCTTTCTCATATGTATCATCTATTTTCTTCACCACTTCTTAGTATATCTCGTTACATAACATTTTGCAAGTCACCTCTGCCCACTAGCTAAGTTTGGAGATCTCTTAAGATTTGACACATGACTTCTTTGCACCATTCTCACTTAAATATGCCTCAAATTACTAAAACATTGTACCTATTACACCTTTCAAATAGAACCTTGGAATGGTATCGTATGTAGCCATTAGTTCATTTTTTCCTTGTCAAGTTGAAATTTATTTGCATACGGAGTAGTCCCAATGCCACAAGTGGCCCAAGTACATGGCATAAAATCTCTTATAGAATCATTTTATCTTTCAATGCAACTATACATTTAAACTTTAACTCCTAACTTCTATATAATATCTCACCCAATATCTTTGAACTTCTATCTAAGAACTCAAGACCTATTTCTACACATGCTTTCAAAGTTGATATCTTGATAGATTCCAATAATTCACAACACTGGGTCATTAACATTTATTCGTAGATTACCATTTTGGGATGCATTCTACTATGTACCATATTTTTATTTATAGAATCCCACCTTATAAACTTTGGTGAAATAATTAAGTAGATTGATCTTCTATATAAAATTAGTCACATCAAAACCATTGTCATCCCATTGCCAAATTATATAGGTATTCATGAGTTTAATTTAACTCACTCATCCCATGTTCAATGAGATTAGTGTGATGCAACTCAATTATCATGTAGTTGAGATTTGAAAGTCAAATATATGAGAGTTAAAAAAACCCTTGGAGGAGATTTGAGAAGGTTTATAATGTTTTGGATGGTGTTTGTGGCATTTGAGTGCAAGTCAGTCCTTAAAAGAGACCATATGTGATGCCTAGGACCTCGTAAAAGGTCCAAATTTTCAAGTTAAGTTTGAAACTTTATAGAGGGTCTTGTGTGACTCAAAATGCCCCACATATCTTTTATAACATGTTAGAAGACCTTTACCCTTTCATGCTGGAATTTATTGGTTTTTAATCTTCCACTTACATTTAATGTCACGTTGCAACAATTGATGTAGTATTAAGGTTTGAGCTTTAGAAATTCACATGTTTCATGTGATTGACTTAAATCTTTTAGAAAAAAACATTTCATAATATTTTGAGTCTGTATATCTCTAATCCTTAATGATTCCTTGGTGGGACATTAAATTAGGTATCAAATCCGATGTATCACAACACCATGATGTTATGTTATTTCCAATGTAACTTTTTGTACTTGGCATACAATGGCATAAGTAATTTGTTTGTGATTTGGTTGTGAGATTTATGCTTTTGGAAAATACAAAACACCTTGGGTGGAGACGTTGAACAAGAACTAATGAATGTGATAAATGTACTAGGGGACAAGGTCACAACAATTAGAATGACTAAGAGGGAACTTGGGTGAAAGAACACTCTAATCAACACATTACACTCACACAGGGAGGCTCAACAACCTCCACCATATATTAATTAGTACAACTAATAAGTTCGCTAGTAAAATAGTTCTAGAATTGAGCTAGAATTATAAGGAGTTCCTTGTGAGGAATTTCAATGAGATTAGTGCGATGTAATTGATTATCATGTAGTAGAGGGTTAAAATTCAAGTATATGAGAGTCACAAAACCCTTGGAAAATATTTGAGAAGGTTTACAAAGGCATTTCAATGAGATTAGTATGATGCAACTGATTTCATGTAGTGGAGGGTTGAAAGTCAAATATATGAGAGTCAAAAAACCCTTGGAAGATCTTTGATAAGGTTTAAAAAAATTTATATGGTGTTTGTGACATTTGAGTGCAATTCAATGCTTGACAGAGCCCATTTGCGATGCTTAGTACCTAGTAAAAGGTCCAGTTTTCTAAGTTAAGTATGAAACTTTAAGGAGGATCTTGGGAGACTTAAATTAACCCACATATCTTTCCTAATGTGTTAGAAGACCTTTACACTTTCTTGATAGATTCTCTTGGCTTTAAATCTTCCATTTGTACAATGTGATTAGGTTACAATTGACCTAGTCTTAAGGTTTGAGCTTTAGAACTTAACTTGTTTCATGTGAGTGACTTAAATATTTCACAAAAAATATTCAGTGATAGTTTGAGTCTTTGTATCTCTTATCCTTAATGATTCCTTGGTGGGGCATTACATCAGGTATCAAAGCCCATGTATTACAACCCTATGATGTTATGTTATTGCTCATGTGACTTGTTGTACTTATTATACAATGGCATAAGTAATTTCTTTGTGATTTGGTTGTGATCTTGATGATTGAGTTCCTTCTGAGGTAGTTTAATGATATTAGTGTGATGCAACCTAATTATCATGAAATTGAGGAAGAATACTTCTTATTTTATTTACACATGCTATAAATTGGTATTTATCCCTAGTTGAGGCTATTTGAGATGGTTATATATCTCATTAGATGGTGTGTTGATCTTATATACATCCCTTGTTTAGTCTTAGTTCTATTTAGAGTGTGTGTATGCTTTTGACAATTATGATTGGGTTGCTTGATTTGACCTATTAATTGTAATCTTCCTCTCATTTCTAACTCATGTCATAGTCCCCAATTTTTCTCTCAATTCCACTTTTCTGTCTATACCGTCATAAATTGTAAGCACTTAAGTGGTGTAAAATTGCATGATTCTTTAGCACTTATCTTGGTGTGTTTTTATTGTTGCTTACATAATAGGACTTCATAATTGTACTTAATGAATACCTAAATTCAAATATGGGTCCTCTATCCCTTCAATATCATTTAAAATCAATTTAAGAACTTATTTCTAGTATGGAAATGTGGTGTGAGGTAATAGGATAAGGAAATAACTATATTTGGGTAGAAATATGTATGAAAAGAGGCAAGTTGTATAAAAGGGATTAAATAGAAGTGGGAATTAAATTCTTAGTAATGTTGTACATTGACATTGGGATATTATGAAGTGGATGGTCTAAATTGATAGATTGGGTGGTCCCACAATAGTGTGTCCCACTTTTTGGCCAACTTTGACACTAAGATTAGCATTCTGAAAAAAAATACTAGTACAATTGAGCCTAATTTTCGACCAAAATTTCCGAGCAACTGGAAAAATGGTTTTACTTGGTCAGATTGTCGAAGAAAAATTTTAATTTTTTTTAATCCATGTCCGTGTTTGTCAAAATTATGACCATGCCCTTGTTAGTTGTAAGTTTGATGAACACAGACATAACTTGAAAAAAGAGAACATCACTTTTTCATTCTTCCCGTGGTGAGAGCAGAGTAGAGTCAGTGTCCCGCACCCGCCAAGCCCCCTTTGCATCTTCACTGTGCTCTTAATGAATCACCTTGACTTAGGGAATGGACACCGTGGATTACTACAAAATTCTTGAAGATCTTTCTATGTTTTTTCACTACATATGAGAGGTACATGGATTTTATAAACAAATTTCACTCAGAATCTTCTTTGTTTAAACAAAAAATTGACACAAAATCTTCCATAATGAACTCTACTATCAAAAAATTATGCACGACTTTTATATAATTACATATTCATATTTGGTGTCTTGAAGTATTTGTCTGATGATGTCGTGAATGTTCTAGAAACCAAAATATGCTCTTTCTTGGCACTTTGATGATGGCTTCCTATATCCTGAAATAAAACTAGTGTATCTAAATGCCATGATTCTTGTATGGGCATGGTTTTGTATCATTGTAAAAATAAAGGCTTTTCCCACTTTGAATCTATTGTTGTAAAGATGTCCTCTGCTAATTTTGTCTAAACTGTAGGGCTCAAAATCTTGCATTTATCTTTAGTTGCATGAATAGATCGAGGGTTTATGTGAGTGACTTGATTCTAATAAACTTCATGATGAATATTTTGGTTTATGCGAGTGACTTGATTATAATGGAATAAATAACCAAAGTTTTCAAAGATTACTTGTAGGTATTAAATCTCTTTCATAGCCCCTCTCTGTAATCCAACAGAAAAAATTTAATCAGAGAAATGTTTTTAGGTATTTGGAATTAGGGATTACTGATTCACCCCTCTCTCTGTAATCCAACAAAAAATTGCATATTGTTTCATGTATTTAAAAACTTAGTTTCATTTTAATATTTTTATAATAATAAAAATCAAACAAATACTTCATTTCATGCATTAGTTAGAAATCATTGCATTTCATATAGATCCTTTCATTTCTTGTTTATGCACTTGCATTGGAAAAAACAAACTATACATGCAGTTTCATACATTTTGCACATGCCATTTTCATTTCTTCATCATGAATATTTTTTATAGATTAATTTAATTTTTCTCTCCTAATGACCCTCCTTCTCATGAGGACATATAAAGGTAAGACAATAATCCTTCTCTCAATGATCTCCCTATTTGGGATGAACCATTGGAAGATGATGTCGACTATTCTCTTGATATGTATCTCCCCCATGAGGGTACCTTGGAGAAGGACAATGATATTATTGTAGAATAAATTGGTATGATTTCTCATTCCCTTAAGGACCATTTACCTTCTATTCATTTCAATGATATTCCCTCTAGAGATAAAGCATTAATGAGTTATGCATGTCCCTCTCCTACAATATGTCTTACTCATGAAGGTATTTTGAAGAAATGGGAGATGATCCTTGATGTTCTTGAATAACCTAGTCAAGTTAGTGTTGTCCATGTTTTTGGTATTGAAAAATATAAGGATGTTATCCATCTTCATCAAGATACCCTTCAACATCAGAATAAACCAGTCATTGTGGTGAAAGTGTTAGGAATAGTCCCAAGAGATAACTAAGAGAGGGGGGGGGGGGGGGGGGGGGTGAATCAATTATCTACAAGATTCAATTCTTTATCCAATTAAGTATACTTAAACATAAATCATAAACACAATGAAAGAACACATGAACACAACACCAATATTTTGGTTACGGGGAAACCCAAATAGGTAAAAACCCCGCTGGGAATTGACACCCACTAATATTATGTACTAGTGTATTATGATCCTTGTTAGAAGATTCTTAACCCTGTTAGGAGTTGCTTTACAATATATTTAGTAAGTAGACTTGGTCAAGGGTCAGACCCTATTAGGAGTCTTTTACAATTTTCCCTATTAGGGGAGAGGACACACTATCTAAGAGCACACTGCTCAAAGGGGTGAAGGCTACAACCTTCTATTTAACAAATACACTCTATATCTGGATCTTGGTGAACTGTGCTTTGACCTGCTATCTAGATCAGTTCCAATGTATAGCACAAATAATTTACTTGGTCATATAGACCTTCTTCTAATGGCTCAACACTTCGCACACTCTGCTCTACTCTTTTTAATCAACTATGAACCACACACAAGCAATCACAAATGACTGCCTATAAATATCTTTCCTCTAAATGATATAATCAAGTCAACCTATTAGAACCACCTTGAAATCATATTAGAGAAACCATAAAAAACTTTAATAAACATTTTGTCGGCTCTACTATGCACGCAACACATTCTGGGACCTATCCAAAAAGATAATTGTAAACGCATGCTACACACTGTTGGCTCTACCAAAATAACTGGATCTTTCTCTTCAAGCTGAATTACTTCATGCGCTCTTAACCGAACATCAATAACTATCCTCTAAGCTTAAATCCAAGGGTGCATACCCACATGATAGGTGCAACTCCAGAACCAATATAATCTATGTCAGCTCTTCTAAACAAACATAGGAAACTGCTACTAGTGAACAGTGACTGCATAACTTTACTTCTACTCATCATCAGACTATGCATCCATGACTGAAACATCACTAACATGTCTTCAACATATATCCAAGAATGCAAGGCTCTATGATAACTGTATGGACAACCATACATAGAACATTGCCTATTACTCTATCAGGAACATTGCTGACACAAGATGCTATATAACTGTCTGTACTAATAGTTAACCTTTGTGCCCATGATATCATGTTGATATCATGTCCATGCTACATATACTGAAATCTTACTACATAAGACTTCTACACATGCTACTTTCCATATGTTGTCATCAATGACAAACATACAGTCAGTATTGGCCTGCTGGAAAATCTCCAACAATCTCCCCCTTTGGCATTGATGGCAACATGTGGAATGAAAAACCACCACCAACCCAAATGAACATTTCTTTTATAACATTCTCCATTTCCTCAACTGAACTGCTGTCATAATTGAATGTTGCTCCCCCTTAGTATATTACTCCTCTTTTTTTACTTCTATTTTTCATGACTCTATATATTACTCCCCCTTTTACATCAATGGCAAAGGGCACCATTCATTTTAAGCATCGGTACTACTCCTAAGGTAGAGTAGTCAACCTTCCATTAGTCCCTAAGGACTGATGCCTTTCCTTCTTTCTTCTAAGCAGAATCAGGGAAGGGAATTACTCCCAACTTCTTCCTGAGATACTCAAAAGTATCCTTAGGCAAGGGCTTTGTGAATATATCTTCCAACTAATCTTTAGTATTGACATAGTCCAACTTGACTTCTTTCTCTACCACTTTCTCTCTTAGGAAGTGATACTTGATCTCAATGTGATTTTTCTTTGCATGCATCATGGGGTTCTTCAACATATTGATAGTGCTAGTGTTATCACAGTGAATAACAATAGGATAATCAATCTGAATTCCAAAATCCTTTATCATCTACTTGATCCAAACAATGGTAGAACAATTCAAGGCTACTGCAACATATTCCACTTCTATTATTGATTGAGAAATACAATTCTATTTCTTGCTTATCCAAGTGATAAGACTATCACCAAGAAATATTGCTCCTCCTGATGTACTCTTTATGTCATCAACGCAACTTGCCCAATCAGCATTAGTGTACATGAAGCTCAACATTTTCTGAATTGGGATACCATAGACCATAGTCTATAGTGCTTTGCAAGTATCTAAATATCATTTTTACTGCCATGAGGTGACTTTGTTTGGGTTCTACTGCAAATCTTCCAACTATGCCAACTACATTGGAAATGTCAGGTCTAGTCTGAGTAAGATAAATAAGTTTTCCAATCATAGACTTGTATAATGTTATGTCTACTACTGGTGAGTCATCTTCTTTTGTAAGCTTGCATCCAGTAATCATAGGAGTCCCTACTGGCTTGCAATCATCCATCTTGAATTTCTTTCACATACTTGGTCTGATTAATAAAAATGCCTTTCTTTATCTGTTGAACATTCAATCCCAAAAAGTATTTGATAGGACCAATCATACTCATCTCAAATTCATTTTGCATCTCCTTAGCAAATTCAGCACTAAGTTTGTCATTACCTCAAAGATAATGTCATCAACAAATATAGCTGCAAGTAGTAAACCTTTTAATGTCTCTCTTATGAATAGATTATAGTCTGTTGCTCCTTTCTTGAATCCAGTCTTTGTTAGATATCCATCTAGTCTTTCATACCATGCTCTAGGGGCTTGCTTAAGTTCATAGAGGGATTTCTTCAATCTGCATACCATATCAGGTATGTCTGATAAGGTGAATCCTTCTGGCTACTCAATGTATACTTCTTCTTTCAAATCTCCATTTAGGAATGCTGACTTGACATCCATCTGATAAAATTTGAAGTTTTTGACTGTTGCATAAGCTAGAAATAACTTAATAGCTTCTAATATGCTCACAGGTGAAAATGTGTCTGAATAATCAATGCCTTCTCTTTGTGCATATCCTTTACATACTAATCTTGCTTTGTTTCTTAGTATTGTACCATCTTCATTCATCTTGTTTTTGAATATCCACTTTGTTCCAATCACATTCTTATCACTAGGTCTTGAGACCAATTCCCAAGTGTCATTCTTAATAATCTGATCAAGTTCTTCTTTCATAGCAGCATGACAATCTGAATCATTACAAGCATCTTCAACACTTAAGGGTGACCCCACAATAGTGGGTTACACTTTTTTAGACATACTGATTTTTGCTGAAATAACATATTTTTAATAAAATATGATTATTTAAGCCTTGAGAGGTTCCATTTGAAGGAATTAATTACAAATGGTTAGCTCAAAGAATCCTAGATTAAAAAAACATTGATATAACATCTATACTTCTCATTCATACCTAAAATGGAGTCTCCTTCGCACCTATTAAAATGCTGACAAAAAATCACTTCAATTTTATCTTTTGGCAGATCAAATGAATCTATTTGAAAAACTTGTCTATGTAGTAAGGTACTACTGAGAAAACTCTTTCCAATGATTATAATGTTAGTATATATTAAGTTTATTATGACTTTGTATTTTTAGTTTTACTAAACATAGATATTTCACCATATGTCTACCTCTATGTTTGACAATTATGAAAAAATAGAAAATGAGAGAAAAAAATTCTAAAAATATCTATGCCCTAGGTATTGGAGTTCTCTTTCTATCCAAATAAAGAAAAATTAAATTGGAAAAATACACAATAAGTTATAAGCTATGTAGTCAATGTATGTCAAAATTATGGTTTAGTCAACTTCAAAAGTTAATGAAATATGAAATAATCATGATAATTTCATCAAACCAATTGCATGCCCTCCATACGTATGTTTAAAAACTAAATTTTAAAACATCACATTGATATCTATTTTTAAAAAAAAGTTATGCTCTATGAAAACAACGTAACTCTCTGAAAATGACATTTTCAGCAACATACCAATTTTCGTGGGAGAAAGAAAAAACCAATCAAATCAATTCAAAAATAAAATTAAAAAATATATTTAGAATCTAGACAGAAAATCCTAAAAGACTCTAATTTACTTCATCTTCCGATTCCAAATGGTTTAATGAGAATATGCATTCTAATCTGAAAGCTTTTTTCAAAATGTAGAGTTTAGTGTCCGTTCAGGCAAAAAAGTGTAACCCACTATTGTGGGTTCACCCTTAAGGGTTCAATCTGAGATAGTAAACATACCGTTTCACTGCTAGCTGAGTTCTTTTCTTGTGATCTTGTTAAGACTTTTCTGATCTGATCTCCAATGATGTCTTCCTTGGAATGGTTTCTAGATGTAAAATTTGGAACTTTAGGTGATGCTGACTCATTAGTCTTAGGATTTTCTTCTTCACTTGTCTCATGGTCATTGAATAACACATCAATGTTGTCAAACATTTCTTCAATAACTGTCTCACTAGTAGAAGGTCTGGGTTCTTCTTCAATCATGGGTGAGTAATCATGATATATTTCTTGAACCATGAACTTTTCATCAATCTTAACATGGGCATTTTCAATGATCTTTTTCAATCTTAAATTGAAACATCTATAAGCTTTATTAGTAGAGTAACCAAGGAAAATACCTTCATCGCTTCTTGCATCAAACTTGCCTACTGCTTCATCCCTCTTGATGTATCACTTGCTTCCAAATATTCTAAAGTATTTTACTGTGGGAACATTACCAAACCATAACTCATATGGTGTTTTGTCAATGCCAGGTCTCAATTGAATTATATTGATGGTGTAGACTGCTGTATTGACTACATCTCTCCAATAAATGTGTGCAACTTTTCCTTCTATCATAATGGTGTGCACTGTATCAAGGATGATCCTATTCCTTCTCTCTGCAATTCCATTCTGCTAAGGGGTTCTAGGTGTACTCAATTGTCTCTTTATGCCATGTTCTTCGCAGTACTCATAGAATATGTCAGAGGTGAATTCTCCTCCTCTATCCAATCTCAAACATTTTATCTTTAGTCCAGATTCATTTTCAACCTTAGCTTTGAATATTTTGAACTTCTCAAATGCTTCTAACTTATCTTTTAAGAACGCAACCCACATTATCCTAGTATAGTCATCAACAAACAAAATGAAATACCTTTCACCATAGTATGATCTTGTTTGAGTTGGACCATATAGGTCTATATGAATCAAATTCAACTTATTCTCTGCTAAATTGTGCTTGCTCCTAAATGAATTTCTCACATGCTTTTCCATTATGCACTCCCTACATATAGTATCAACTAGCTTTTCTATGCTAGGTAGATCTCTTACTGCCTTAACATTGCTTATATTTACTATGTTATCAAAATTGATATGACATAGTCTTTTATGCCACAACCAACTGTCATCAACTTTAGGAACAAAACAACCTACTTCTAAATTGAGTTGGAAAACATTACCTCTTGTCTTTGAGCCTGATGTAATCATAACACCATCCTTGTTGTTAATGATGCATTTTTCATCTTTAAACTCCAACTGATAGCCTTTTCCAAGTAACTGACCAACACTAAGAAGGTTATGTTTCAAACCATCAACATAGAGAACATCATCAATACTGTTCTTTCCATCCAAGGTGATGGCTTCTCTACCAACTATTGGTTTGAGAGAGTTGTCTCCAAATCTAACCATGCCACCATTGTATTTGTCTAGATGAACAAATCTATTTTTATTACCTATCATGTGATGTGAACAACCACTATCTATAATCCAGTATGTCCTTATATTTGCTTGGGAAATCAATGCTAGCTCTTGTTCCACTTTCTCATCTTTATGATTTGTATTATTATTTATTTTTTCTATAATAGCAATGAATCTGATTTCTTCTTCACGTAATTCATCATTAGAAACTCCATCTCCAGCATAGTAACATTCCTTTTTGAACTTTCTAGCTCTAGTAGGACACTTAGATGCAAAGTGACAGATCTTATTACATGAAAATAACTTAAATGGTAACTGACCTTCATATTTTCCTTTTCCTTTCTTTTCTCATTTGGCAATCATAGCAATGAAATCATCTAGTGTTTTCTCTTCATCATCATCATCAAAATTACCAGAGGTGTTTGTAGATTTCTTACCATGAACTATTGCTTTGAAGGTTGTTTCACTCTTTGGCTCTGTCTTCAATCTTGAAATCTCAAAAGCTGAGATTTCGCTGATCAAGGTCTCTCTCTTGAAATTTGATGTAAGCTACATGGTCTCATCAAGGATGTTGATCTTGCTTTCGTATTCAGGAGTAAGAGTATTCATTAACTTGTCCATAATGTCCTCCTCTAAAATCTCTCCACCATTGTTTCTGATTCCAGCAACTACTTCATTTATCCTTTGATTGTAAGCTCTAATATTTTCCTCAGGTAGCATCTCTAATGCATTGTATCTTTTCTTCCATGTCTTTCTGTGTGCATCCTTTGCTTGTTTGTCTCCTTCAAATATGTCTTCTAGGTGCTTCCATATTTTGTGGGTTATATCTATCTTTTTTATTTCTGAAAACTCACAATCAGATAGGGAGCTGATAAGAGCTTCTTTAGCAATAGCATTCTGATGAAACAATTCCTTTTTCCTTTCAGTAGCATCATCCTTTCCAAGGTCTTCTAGGGTAGGGATCTTGGCTACTTTGATAGTTAAATCAAAAACTTCAAAACCAATGCACTGTAAATGAGTCACCATATTATTCTTCCAATCAAGATAATTCTCTCCATCAAACTTAGGACTTTCTTTTCTGAAGTATGCCATTTGATCAACCTCAAGTTGTTAAACTTTCTCTTCGAGGCACTTGGCTCTGATACCAATTGTTAGGAATAGTCCCAAGAGATAACTGAGAGGGGTGGTGGGGGTGAATCAATTATCTACAAGATTCAATTCTTTATCCAATTAAGTATACTTAAACATAAAGCATAAACATGATGAAAGAACACATGAACACAACACCAATATTTTGGTTACTAGGAAACCCAAATAGGTAAAAACCCCGATGGGAATTGACACCCACTAATATTCTGTACTAGTGTATTATGATCCTTGTTAGAAGATCATTAACCCTGTTAGGAGTTGCTTTACAATATATTTAGTATAGTAGACCTGGTCAAGGGTCAGACCCTGTTAGGAGTCTTTTACAATTTTCCCCGTTAGGGGAGAGGACACACTGTCCGAGAGCACACTGCTCAAAGGGGTGAAGGCTACAACCTTCTATTTAACAGATACACACTATATCTAGATCTTGGTGAAATGCGCTTTGACCTGCTGTCTAGATCAGTTCCAATGTATAGCACAAATACTTTACTTGGTCACATAGACCTTCTTCTGATGTCTCAACACTTCACACACTCTGCTCTACTCTTTTTAATCAACTATGAACCACACACAAGCAATCACAAATGACTGCCTATAAATATCTTTCCTCTAAATGATATAATCAAGTTAGCCTATTAGAACCACCTTGAAATCATATTAGAGAAACCATAAAAAACTTTGATAAACATTCTATCATCTCTACTATGCACGCAACACATTCTGGGACCTGTCCAAAAAGATAATTGTAGATGCACGCTACACATTGTCGGCTCTACCAAAATAACTAGATCTTTCTCTTCAAGCTAAATTACTTCATGCGCTCTTAACCAAACATCAATAACTCTCCTCTAAGATTAAATCCAAGGGTGTATACCCACATGATAGATGCAACTCCAAAACCAATATAATCTTTGTCAGCTCTTCTAAACAGACACAGGAAACTACTACTGGTGAACAATGACTGCATAACTTTACTTCTACTCATCATCAGACTATGTGTCCATGACTGAAACATCACTAACATGTCTTCAACATATATCCAAGCACGCAAGGCTCTATGATAATTTTACGGACAACCATACACAGAACACTGTCTGTTACTCTGTCAGGAACACTACTGACACAAGCTACTATATAATTGTCTGTACTAACAATTAACCTCCACACTCATGATATCATGCTAATATCATGTCCATGCTACATATACTAAAATATTACTACATAAAACTTATACACATGCTACTTTCCATATGTTGTCATCAATGACAAACATACAGTCAGTACTAGCCTGCTGGCAAATCTCCAATAGAAAGGTGCTCAACAACCTAACAATCATGCAGTTTCTCATACATATAAAATAAGAAACAATAGAAAATCTATAAGTTTAGTAGTTCCTCCTCTTCCTTCTTCTCAACCAGTGCTTCCTCCTGCACATTGTCTCCCTAAAAATATTGAAAAGGAATATGATTCAGTATAATAACTTTGTGCTACTCCTACCAAGATATCTCTTTGGGAGATTCTACAAACTTCACCTACATTTTATGAAGTGTTACAACAAGCCTTGAAAAAAATTATTGTCCCAACTCCTGTGCAAACTAATATAACTTCCATATTGGAATGCATTAATGTGACCAATAATAAAGCTCAAATTTTGTTTTCTCAAGATGAGTTTCCTTCTAAGGAAATTCAAGATCAACATGATTCTCTTATGGTTATTGTCCTTATTATTAGTAATATTATTCAAATAACTTGAATTAATAATAGATTTGGTCTTAATGTGTGTGGCATTGATTTTTTGCATAAAATTAAGGTAGATATTTCATCAATTGAACTTGATTATATTCCTACTTGAGGCTTTGATAATGTTGCTAAATAAACCTCGGGTATTATCACTTTACTTGGTAAAGTAGGTCTTGTTATTTTAACCACACCTATTCATGGCATGCTTGATGCTCTTAATTATAATCTTCTCTTGGGACAACCATGGCTACATGCCATGCACACTATTACTTCAACACTTCATCACAAAGTGAAGTTCATTTATAAAAATATCGTGTATACCCTTGTTGTTGATGATAAATAACAAAGTTTCTTATGAACTAAATCTAATTTTTCATCCATTCCTACATCATTTTAGTAAAACATATATTTGCCTCCTGAAGATGCTTCTTCTTATAACTATGCTCTTTTATAAGATGATTTGGGAACATAAGACTTTACTCCATCTTTTGTGGGAAAATACAAAGTTCCTAATTTGAACATGGGACTCTTTAAAGGGTCTAGTGTGTCATTTGTTCAACCTAATTCTCCTAAAAATTCAACTACTAATCTTCAACATGCTTTAGGGCACCTGAAAAAAAGTGACGAGACTCATGAGAAACCTACCACACACTTTCCTCTGCAAGGGTTTGGTTTCTAACCTTCTCCTTTGTCTAGATCCCTTTCCTTATCATATAACACTTCTAAGTCTAACTTTAATCAAGAGATTATTTTTCCTAACCTTATTCATTCTAAGTTAATTACTTGACCTAAATGAAAGAAGAAGCATAGTCAAAACCTTGTGAACCTTCAATTTTGTATGTATAATCAATATAATGATCATTCTACTAATTAATGCCAAGCTTTATGTTAAAAAATTTAGAAACTCATTGATTATGACATTATTCACATAATAGGTTACAATGAGATAGTTTTCAATTATGATTACTTAAAATAGAATTTAAGTTCCTATTATGTTGCTCCCCACTATGTGACATTGTTAGCCTATCCATTGGGGTTTCATTGTCATTCATGGTGGTACAATTTTAGGTACAATCATAATTTGCAAGTAACATAATATTCCTCCTTAATCTTATTATTGTCTCTAAACTTGGGGGCAAGGGTAGTGTTTCAATCTTTCTCATCCTTTCTAAGGATCCTCTTTTCCCTTGGTTAAGTGGCATTTTTTTATTATGTGATATCCAATCTTACATAGAATTGTTTGTTTACATTAGGGGTTCTCTCTTATACAAGAGGTATGTATCCTTGGTCATAAACTCTTATTCATTCACAATTTTGTATCCATGGCAAACAAATCCCTTACTTGGGGGATAAAAGTGTGTCATCCTTCCTCAAGAATCCATTTACCTAGCAATAGGGAAGGTGTGAATTCTTCCCTTATATTCATCAATGATGATTTTCATGATCCCTTCTCTTTTTAAAATGGTTATCTTTACACATGTTGCATGGTATCTCTTTTGCATTTGTCCCTTCCTTGACCTCATAGGAGTTGTGACCTCTTTGGCTTGGATTGGGTATTTCTTGCATGATACCTTCCTCGTTGTTAAAGGTGGTTTATCTTTGTTCCTCTACTCCTTAAGATGTCTAAATAGTCTTATTTCTCCATCTTAAGGGGGGGATATATGGCCTCCTTATAGAATTTTTTTTATTATTTCAAGCATGTTAGGGAGAGTACACTATCATAGTACAACTTTATAGGGCCAGATCACTCTTCTTTACACATTTTTGGTAGATTTCCTTGGATACAATGCTTTCCTTGGTTATCCTTAGGATTGGTTGAACTAATATAACAAAACTTTTCAGCCCATTGGACCTCTCTTCTACATATATTTTTAGGATTGATTGAATAGCATAACATATTTTTCTAGACCATTTGACCTATCCTTTTCATGGGTTGGTTGGTATAACACTATTTCCTAGATTATTCAACCTCTCATTTGCATAGATTTTTTATGAGGTGACTAGAATGCACTATACCATCAACTCTCTTTGATGGGTGGAACTAGCATACCCAATTTTCTAGACCATTTCCCTCTCTCCTCTCCTCTCTTCCCTCTCCTTTATTTTTCATGGATTACCTAGCACAACACATATGTCTAGCATGTTTCATCCATGATTGTCTTTTTCTCTCCTCCATGATTCCATAGCATAACACACTTTAATATTTGACTAGATCATGGAGTCTTATCCTATTTTTTATGTGTTCTATCTCTCTTTTCATGTGACCACTTGTGCTTTTACAATAGATTTCTAAGCATGATACTAGTGGTGGAGATATTTTTTTGTACCGAGGTCTCTTCAACTAGTTGACTTGGAATATTAGTAAGTTTTAGGCTTTGGTTTTTGTTTTATGTGTCCTTACACATGGTTGTACAAGTTAGGATCCTTTGTTTGGGAGCTTGTATCCTTAAAATCAGTGATATCTTATCTCTTTATAGTTTTCCCATGATCTTCGTCTCTTTCTCTCTCTTTCTTCTACTTTACTATGAGTATGAGGTGGAATCATACTCCCACTAAAGGGGGGGGCTAAATATACCATCCTAAAAAGTTAGCATCTATAATTAGATTCTCATTTTAGCCCCATTTTTAGTATGTGTATATTCTCACATTGACTTCACATCTCCTTACACTCATTGGACTTTCAAATTAATATTATAAGCCCTGTGCTAATTCCTTCAAAACTTGAGGTAAGCTCTAATTTCTAAGTGTGATCCTTTTATCATTTGTTAGCATACATGGGCACTATGTTACCATTTTGTAGCCTTTGTACCTTTTCCTGACCTCAAAATCATTTTTACCTCCTAATCTTGAATCTACCCTATCATTATGACACCCAATTCAAATTTGGGCTCATTTTCTTAGGAACATAATGTCTCAAATGTTATGTACCCAGGAACATAATGTTTCAAATGTTATGTTCCCACCTAAAATGGCCCAAATTTGGCCCAGAGCTTTATGTCAGGGTTTAGGTGGGAGATTAGGTCCTATGGTCAGCCTGGGTAAATTTTAAGTCCTGAAATGTAGTGAAAGGTATATAAGTGGCCTATCTTTCCTGATTTGATAATAAAGTGATTGGATTTGAAGAGCTTTTCTAGAATTTGGCATATAAGCATTCCCAAGGTCTTCAAGCATCCAAGTATTCAAGTCTCAAAGCATTCTTCTTCTTTATCAATCAAATATGGAAAACTACAACATTCATTACACAAGACTTATCTTTCATGATGTTTTTGTGGAGTTCAGGATATTGAATTAACACTTGTGATTACATCCAAAGAGGCATTGTGTCATCAAGGCATGAGGTAATTCACGGTTTAGATTTAGCTTCTATTTCATATTTCCTTTATGCAATTTCATTACATTTTTAAGGTTGATGCCTAAATAGGGGTTTGACCAAGGAAACCCCCTTTCTAGAACCTTGCTCCTTATTTTTCTGTGTAGGAATAGGCTATGCAGATGTCAAAACTATTCTAGGAAGATCAAGATGAAACAAAGCATCCCTAAAAGTTTTAGGCAAAAATCCAAGGTACAAAACATCCCAAATGTTTTGTTCATGTGTATAGAGGGTTTCAAATGTTCTATACCTTCTAGAACATGCTCAAATTCATTTTGGAGGTAGGTTATAGTCCACAAGTTCCAAATTTGCAAGTATAGGTGTTTGCAGGATCTCAACTATCAAAAATTCAAATCTATAGTAGCATACTTCCTATTTCATTTCTAGGTGCACACAAATCCTCGTATATCTCCATCTTATCTCATTTATAGCTAAAACAAGTTCATAATTAGATATTTTTCATAGTAGCATTACCTTTCTTTCTTTATTCCAAGAAATAAAAGGAACTGAAATCTCTCTCACTTTATTGATAAAGGTTATACAAGGAGGGTTTCCTTCATTCTAACCTACCTAGGACACTCCACATCTGCATCAACTCATTTATGACACACACAGCCTTAATTTATGGCATGCAAGGCAACCACTTGCACATCGACCTCCAAAAATGACTCCTCTACAATATTGGATCCATAATAATCTATAGGAATTGTGGCATTCAATGATGCCCTACAAGAATTCCATTTTGATTGTAATTTTCTTCTTTAGTGACCCTCCAAGGAATTCATGAGATTGGGTTAAACCTCCTACTCCACATGGACTCATCTACTTGTAGCCTATATAATCGATAGCCAAAGAGATGACCTATAAATAATTGGTCTAAATTAAGGGCCATTTTATTGGCATGGAAATAGTATCAATCACCAACAATAGGCAAAATTTGTTGTTGACATTTAATGTCTTATTAATTTGTAGTGGTTACTTAATAATTTAGGGGATTAATTGCTAATCATTTCTTTTATGTGACAATGGTGGCCAACTAGCTATGAAAATAAACTCTCTATTTAACCATTATTGGGGTATTGTCACTTATCAACTTAAATTAAAGCTTGTCAAGGTTGGATACTTTGCTCGTTTTTCCATAACTTGAAAACAAAAAGGCATTTTTTTTCAAGTGTGAATAGTCATTGAAAATCACACTTCATGTTGATTCCAATAGATGGTTCGAAGACTAGGTCTAATCTTTCATTAGTGCAATTTTTGTTATTATTTAGTGTTTCTAATTTAAAATAGGTTAATTATACGAGAATTTGTTTTAATAACTTTTGATAAGTAAATCAAAACCAAGTGTCATTTTTTGTGCAAGTTAACATTTTCCAATTTTCTATACACTAGACCTATTTATATTGTAAAACCCACTAAATTATAAAGTGCCAATTTTATATATATATATATATATATATATATATATATATATATATATATATATATATATATATATATATATATATATATATATATGTATGTATGTATGTATGTATGTATGTATATATATATATGTATGTATCTATCTATCTATATATATATGTATGTATATATATATATATATATATATATACATACATATATATATAGATAGATAGATACATACATATATATATATATATATATATACATACATACATACATACATATATATATATATATATATATATATATATATATATATATATATATATGTATCTATATGTACATATATTATATATGTATCTATATGTACATATATATATATATATATATATATATATAATATATATATATATATAATATATAATATATATGTATCTATATATATTACATATATATATATATATAATATATATGTACATATATATATACATATATATATATATCTATATATATATATATATATATATAT